>JAHDVF020001389.1:0-459633 GCA_022606425.2 Lepidostoma basale | reverse complement strand
AAAACAATCCAACACCAGCAGAACTTAAAAATATTATTGAAGAATTTATTCAAATTGTAATTGGAACAAATTAAATAATATTTTTACACCTGTCAAAATTCTTTATATTATCGAAAAAAACTTATATAATTTTAACATCAAAACTATTATAAAGTGCAGCAATAATCAAATTAACCAAAGCAATTAACTTATACACGAAATATCTCATAATTTACGGGAGCACCACATATAGTATACCTACTTCTTTCTGTATTGAATTTATGAGATCAAATCTGTTAAGATTACTGACCATATTGAAAAAAACATTATTTGGCTAATTAGAGTTAGTCTATCTGTATTGCTATTTGACAAATAGCTATTCTAGAGCAAGTTTCTAATCCACTCGATGTCAGATGTTGATCGTCTGCATCCGAAGGAGCAGTCCAATCGATCACTCTTGTCAGTCTCATTCCGGAAATGCGCTTAGAATGTGTGGAAAGTGACAGACAAATCAGACTATTTCCTGCAAGTTAAGTTATAATATCTTACATAAACAGAAATCTTATCATATTAAAAATTCAAATGCTTTTTTGATTAGCAATCTTTTTAACACTTTGAAGCACGGAATTTTAGATAATTAAGGCCCATTTAACTTAAGGGGTGAGGGGCAGTCAAAGGTATGAAAATACAAGTAATTGGAATATTTAAATTTTTTATTTTTCTTTATATACTTTGTAAACAACACTTTTTAAACAAATTAAAATTAAATTTCTAACATGTTTCCGACTGCCCAGCCCTTCCGCAGTGATATTATACAGATATTTAAAATATTATAAAATAGTTTAAAAATAAATCTTTTGAACACCTGTCAAAATTGACCATATAGAAGAAATTTTATAATATTAGGTGCATAACTTTGCTTCCGCCGTTTTTTTCCGAAATTCGAGGCTTTATCGTAAAAAACTGGTTATACATTTATGATTCAAAGTATTGTCCATCGCTGGCCACTACTTTCTCCCATCTTTCGGGCAGCATACGAAAAAACTGGTCATCTTTTGAAGCGATCCACGAATCGATCCAATTTTTTACTTCTTCATAAGACCGGAAGTGCTGGTCAGCTAGGCCGTGTGCCATTGATTGAAACAAGTGATAGTCCTAGGGGGCAACGTCTGGAGAATACGGCGGGTGGGGTAGGACTTCCCATTTCAAAGTTTATAAGTATGTCTTGACCACTTTCGCAACATGGGGTCGAGCATTGTCATGCTGTAAAATCACTTTATCATGTCTTTCGTTGTATTGCGGCCGTTTGTCTTTCAATGCTCGGCTCAAACGCATTAATTGCGTTCGATAACGATCGCCTGTGATTGTTTCAGTCTGTTTTAACAACTCATAATACACTACACCGAGCTGGTCCCACCAAATACTGAGCATAACCTTGGAACCGTGAATATTCGGTTTGGCCGTCGACGTGGAAGCATGGCCGGGATATCCCCATGATTTTCTGCGCTTGGGATTATCGTAATGAACCCATTTCTCGTCCCCAGTCACAATGCGATGCAGAAATCCCTTCCGTCTTTGCCTTGCAAGCAGCTGTTCACAAACACACAAAAGCCGTTCAACATCTCTCGGCTTCAACTCGTACGGCACCCAATTTCCTTGTTTCTGAATCATTCCCATGACTTTCAGGCGTTTTGAAATGGCTGGTTGCGTCACTCCCAATGATCCTGCCAATTCTTGTTGCGTTTGACACGAGTCTTGATCAAGTAATGCCTCCAATTCTGCATCTTCGAAAACCTTCTCTCTTCCACCGCCATGCTGGTCTTCGACGTTAAAATCACCGTTCTTGAAGCGTTGAAACCACCCTCGGCACGTTCTTTCACTAATAGCGGCCTCACCATAGGTATTTGAGAGCATTCGATGAGCCTCAGCCGCAGATTTCTTCATATTAAAGCATAAAATTAAAACCTCCCGCAAATGACGAGAATTCGGCTCGTAAGCTGACATGTTTAATCGGGAATAACTTTATGATGCAGACACAAATCGACTAATATTTCGATGGCGTTATGTTTACAAATACTTAAGCTTATTGTATGACATCTATGATCTATTTATTCCAACTACCACTTACCGCTACTGCCATCTATTGCAAAACGGCGGAAGCAAAGTTATACACCTAATATTTTAAATATCTATATAATATCACCAGTGGCGGTACTCCCATAGAAGCCCAGAAGCCCGGCTTGCGTAAGAAATTTTGAATCGAAACTCCCAAATCTAAGTAATCATGCCCCCGCATAAACAAACAACCCACCAAATCACCTTCCAACAATGTTTCCATCAGACCTAAGAGGAATAGCCACAAGAGCTAAACCTCTTAAGGCCAGAAGAGGTTTTGATTAAAAAAAATTTACGCAAGCCGGACTTCTGGGCTTCTATGGAAGTACCGCCACTGAATATCACCGAGGAAGGGCTGGCTAGTCCGAAACATGTCTGATGTCTAATTTTAATTTATTTAAAAAGTTTGTTGTATACAAAGTATAGAAAAAATGTATATAATATATACATTTTTTATATACTTTGTATATATGTATATACGAGTATATTATACTCGTATATACATATATACTCGTATATGAATTAATCGCCATGTTTGTTGGACCCTGTTCCATAAGTGGTGTTTTGCGGTGACCATTATAACTTCTTTGCAGAACTTTTTTGCAAACTCGAAACTTTATGACACGATTGCAGAGCCACCAACATATGTTGGCGGTGGCGCAAATGTGAACTAAACGCCCAATGTCATTGTGGCAGATTTGAGTTTTTGTTCGCATTATCAAATCAAATCAAATCAAATCAGTTTATTAACTCAAAAGACATTACAAACAGCAACATGGTTAAGTCATCTATTGAGTACAGGTAAAATATTACAAAAATAGAACTTAATACCAGGAACGCATTAGTTCGACATTAGGAAGACAAGATACTTTCTAAAGTCAAGAGTATTATTTGTCCCCTGAACGTACCTTCACTAATATAAAAGACGTCGATCTCCGAGGAGACCGCGTTCAGCAGACTAATTGCTCTTCCCACCGGTGTCACCAGAGGCAGATTGGTTCTGGTGGCCGGTAGGTAAAACAATCTGTGCTGTCGCTGACGGAGAAATCTATCAGGGACAAAAAGACCAACACCCTCGAGCACGGCCGAGTTCTCGAAATATCCCATGATTAATTTAAAGAAATGGGTTATGATATGCCCATCTCTTCGAAGCTGTAAAGAATTGGTTCCGAGCGTTCCTAAAAGAAATGCCGTAGGATAGAGCCACGGATAACTATCATACACCCCCTTATGTAGAGATACTACAGAATTTTTTTCTGAATCCTCTCCAGCATAACGGAATATCTCGTGAGGACTCCATACCACATAACTACTTTCGAGTCTGCTCCGAACCAATGCGTTTTATAGGACTCTGAGCACATTAAGATCTCTGAAAACTCTTCCGGTCCGAGTGCTGAAGCGCAAGATCCTTTAAAATATAATGTATTTTACAATGACTTTTGTGTCCCGGGTAATGCGCTTTCCGGTTAACCCGACCCCGGAAAATCGGTAGTGTACTGTATACAGATTTATCACACATTTGGAAGATGTAGAGGAAGGAGAAACCATCGGGAGACGGTGGCGAGTCCACTACCAATGCCTTCCCCTGCCCTAGATGCCTCAGAGTGTGTGGGTCCAGGATTGAGCTCTTTAGAAACATACGAACCCCCAACCGTCAAGAAGAGTCTTCCTATGACACGAGTGACAGTCGATGAGGCTACATGGAGTATCCTTATGGTGGATTTGGTCAAGGAACGCGTTTCTGCTCCATATATCAGTAATGAAAGCATGCAGTTGGGTATCTTCTTTTTCTTCTTCTTCCTCAGCCTATTCCCGTCCACTCCTGGACAAAGGCCTCCTCCATTCGCTTCCATGTTACTCTGTCCTGTACAGACTGCATTCAGGTTATCCTTCCACCGTAGTTGCGGTCGCCCTGCACTTCTCTTTGCCGTCCACGGTCTCCAAGTCAGCAGTCTTCTTGTCCATTTTTCGTCTGATCTTCTGGCTACGTGACCTGCCCATTGCCATTTTAGAGTCACCACCAGGTGGATTATGTCAGTGACCTTTGTTTTTTCTCTCACCGTATCGTTTCTGATTCTGTCTCTTAAGCTTATTCCTAACATGGCTCTTTCTATGGCTCTTTGGGTCACTCGTAGTTTCTCGGCACTTTGTTTGGACAATGTAATAGTTTCAAGACCCTAAGTACCAACATGCAGTTGGGTATAGCCAAGGGTAAAACCTTTTTTTTAAGTATAGAAAACGTTGGAATGATATTTTGTTTCATGCGGCCACACCAGTATGCAATATTAATTTGTTGTTCGATTAATTCGGATTTAAAATAAGCAGTTGAACGGTATGCATTCGATTAATCCAAATGGTATAATAGTAAAAACATGTCGTAACCATTGAAGATAAATACTGTTGGTGTGAATCGTAAATAATATTGTATGAAAAGTCATGAAGCTACTTAAATGACTTTTAAAAACCAATTACAAGTTTAGAAACTTGAATCCACGTCTTGTTTATGGTAAATTTTAAAAATAAATTCAATTATTGCCACGCAGAAAATACAATAATCTTGATGTGAATTTGTGTAATTCTTCTTTATCTTCTGGTATTGCATTATTTTACCAGATTTAATTTAACGTTGTTCTGGCTAGCGGACCTATATACAAGGTGACGCAAAAGTTATCTTGGACTTGGACTTGGATCTTCTGGCTTACAGAGGTTCAGCCCATGTGGCTATTCCTCTTACGTCTGATGGGAACATTGTTAGAAGGTGATTTGGTGGGTTGTTAGTTTATGCGGGGGCATGATTTGTGTGGCCCGGAGTGTTCTTCTGAAGGAGGATCGATTTTGGGCGCTTGTGGCGGCTGGAGGTGTTTGGGTCGTAATTTGAGAGGTATTTAATTGTGGGGTTAGGATGTGAAGGGAGTCCTTTGTAAAAACGTTCGGCAAGTTTCAGAATGAATTCATATATCATCGGGATTCCCGATTCTAGGTGCAGTTGTGTGATCCTGGTCCATGGAGGTGCACCAAGCGATAAACGGATAGCCTTATTTTGCAGGATTTGGAGTTTTCGTATGTAACTCGAAGCTGCATAGCCCCAGATTGGGGCTGCATAAGTGAAGATCGGCCTTATGACCGTTTTGTATATCAGGAGTTTATTGTCGGTGCTTAGTTTACTGTTTCTAGCTAACATTGGATAGAGGACTGAGATTGTTCTTGACGCGGCTTTGACTTTATTTGTAATATGTGGCCTCCATATCATCCGATGTTGTTTGGCTGTAATTATTTTTTTGAATAAAATATTTTAGTTCTGCTTTTGTATTGTGTTTATCCAGAATTGATATTGAAATATCCAGAATTGGCATTTTCCATCACTCTTTCCAGAACTTCTGGCGATAGGTTCTCGAATTCTTGACTGATATTTTCTTTGAGGGCTTTAAGAGTCTGAAGCTTGTTGACATAGACTCGTGACTTCAAGAAACTCCACAAAAATAAGTCTGGAACGTTTAAATCGGGCAATCTTGCCGGCCAGTGCAAATCACCAAAACGAGAGATTAGGCGACCCGGAAATGCAGCCCTCAGAATATTGGTTGTGGCTCGTCCAGTATGAGCTATTGCTCCATCCTAAATTCTTATAAATATTTACATATCTTCTAAATATTGAACCTTATCATCCATTCTTACTTTACATTTTCCCGCCTCCCTCATACACTATCTTCTTCCTGTTTTAAAATTTTGTTTGTTATATATTTGTCCTATTGTGTATTGTGTATTAATGTGTGTTTTATATAATTTTAATGTGTTTTTACTAATTTAAGTTGTGTTTTATATAATATTTACTTCTGTTTTTATTTAATAATAAAGAGATGTGAGGCCACGCGGGAGATATATAAGGTTAAAAGAATAGATTATATGTGGTCTGTCATCCATTTGATTGATGACAAGAAAAGGCTAAATTAAATTAACGTAAGTCCCGGATGGACAAGGAACAGGCCTAGATAGTGCAGCGAGACTGACGAAAGGGCGTCACTGCGTC
This sequence comes from Lepidostoma basale, assembly GCA_022606425.2. NCBI lineage: Eukaryota > Metazoa > Arthropoda > Insecta > Trichoptera > Lepidostomatidae > Lepidostoma > Lepidostoma basale. Next base: position 453,515 of record JAHDVF020001389.1, on the reverse strand, counting down.
CTATAACAGTCTCGGGTGGTGGTGGGAACCTTATATATTACTCCATCCTGTTGGAACCATATATTCTCCAATCCCAATTCACCAAATTGAGGAACGAGAAATTCGTTGAGCATGGCTCTGTAGCGCTCGTCGTTCGCAGTAGTCGTTTGTAACATTATATTAAAGTACAAACCATCTTATTACACCTTCCATTATTAACGTTTCCTTTTGCAGTGCGTTTATTTTTAATTTCTGCACTCTATCATTTATATATTTACCACATACACGAATTCGTTTCAACAACGTCATTTTCCATTCGTAGTTATACTTTTTTTTAGTTTTGTTATGACACACTGATCATTTATCCAGCGTCAATATTCTACACTAATGCTCCTTCTCTCACGTTGAAATCTCACTTGGGGTAACAGTTACCATAATACACTTACGCGGAGATATGAATCGCAGTTACGCAAGCTTGCTTTAATACCGCAGTGGTGGTCGCTATTTTTTTTAAAGAAACAGTAACGATTTTAATTATGAATGCATAATAACAATACAATGGACTATGACGTTGCAATATTTATTAACAGAGACGAGTCATTTTGTAAAATGCCTTCCTTATTTAAAAGTTGTTTTAAAAATATATTAAAAATAAAACAATTTAATTTTTCAAGGATTAATTTTATCTCAATAGAGACGAAGATGCAAACCGGAGACTGAATATGGTGATCGAGGTGTTTACAGGACTTATGACCTGTCATTGGTTGGGTTAAGCGCACGCTTTATGAAATTACAACATTCCCCATTCCACATTTCTTATGACCACCATGTCTGACAAAATTTTGGAAGTTGTATATATGATAATATCCAACACCACAATTCACATGTCAGTTTCAATTTACAGACCAGCGCCATCTATGAAGATTAGATTTAAGAATTAAGCAGAAGATCTTTATAAAGCAATGTGAAAGGCTACCGCCATTAACGCACTGCTAGATAACGCCTGGAAAAGTCACTCCAATTTATATGCTAATTTAATTTTTGTACATATGTTAATAATTTCACTCATTATTAAAATTTTATAATCAAACAACCAAAAGAGAAATATCTAGAGTTTAACAAGCCGCTGTTCGTGTGTTTTATAGATCTGACTAAAGCTTTTGACAAAGTTCTGCTAGAGGATGTCATAAACATAATGAGAGAATACAATATCTCTTCATCAATGATCAAAACTATCCACAGTATGAATAGCAATGGTAAGACGCGGATCAGAACAGGCGAAGATTTAACAAAGGAAATACCCACTTTAACTGGCATAAAACAGGAAGCAGTCTCAGTCCTTATTTATTTAACATTATTATGGATAAAATAAAAGAAGAGGTGTCTTCACTGGACCTAGGTTACAGTATGGGAAAAAATGTTATCAATATAGTATACTATGCTGATGACGCTGCAATACTATCAGAGAATGAAGATGAATTTAGAGTCACAATTGAGGGTATTATTTGCAAACCCGGCAAACTCCACCAACAATCAAAAGTGAGATATGAATTGGGTCTTATTCATAATACATTTGCACACAATTTTTATTGATTTTCAGTTTCAAATTTGACTGAATTTTGAAGAGTTTTGCTATTAAAATATAGGGTTTGTTCGCAAACATGGCAAACTTCACTTGAGTGTTGCAAAGCTGGCTACACTCCAAAATGAAATTCATTATTTTACTTTAATTATCAACATAATGATGATTTTTCCATGGCTGATTACTTTTAAAATACTAACTGGTTAAGATGAAAAAAATAAATATCGTAAAAAAGCGCATTTTATTAGCGTATCAGTTTTTTTGCGATTTACTCAAAACATTTAATGATGGAGTTTGCCGGGTTTGCAACTAATACCCTCAATTCACAATTCACATCTAAAAATATAATAAAACTACAAAAAACTGACGTTTTCATTCATATTAATTATTTTATATGGAGTTTTACATCATTGTTTAAGAAACGATAAACAAATGTATTATATTAAAATCTTTGTAACACGTATATAATATAATACAATCGTAGACGTATTTTACATTATTTCACATGTATAATTGAAATAAAATGAGATCACGTCACGAGACACATAATAACTTCACGGATTCCAATATTACATTCGGCCCCATAAATCTCCATGTTGCAAATATTGTTTATGGTACTTACGGCCTGGTACATATTTTCAAGATGGCATTGTGTGATTGTTGCTGGTTATTCATCATGTATCTATGATACACAGAAAATATACACCAAAACTTGCAAAAGTAGTATGCAGTAGTTCTAAACCAGAGGTTCCCAAACTTTTTTTTGCCGTAGACCCCTTGACGATTTTTTCTATTTTGTGTAAACCCCCTGCTATCCTAATTAATTTTTCGAATTGATTGCTAAAAAAATTGGTCGCTGCCGAATTCTACTGGTCGGAAGTCGCTGTCGAGCTAAAAAAAATGTCGCCAACGATTTCGATATTCGTATTGTGTTTCAATATTAGGCGTCAATTTAGTTGAACCATCTTGTGGACCCCCAATTTTATTTACAACTGTCGTAGACCCCTTGCAAGTTGTCGTGGACCCCTGGGGGTCTATATAGACCACTTTGGGAATCACTATTCTAAACCATTTGTTTTACTGCAAATGCAGTCAGCCGCACTACAGGGTAAGGGTTATAAAAAATATATTTCGCCGTCAATGGAATACTCTTGCCTTATGAAATTAAATTTACCATAATGCTACAATAAACTTTAACTGTTTTAAGATATTTAAAGCAAGAAAACCACGTAATAACGCAACTACCGGATCATTAGCTAAATGAAACGCAAAGTGAAATTGGAGCCTTTATTTATGGTTCCACAATTCTACAGCGCTTTTCTTCCTGAACTCTTTTTTTATAAGAGATTTTATTTATTTATTTTCCTGAATTTATAAGAGAGTATGAACCGCAAGCAATGTTTAACCTACTCACTAACTAACTAACTAACTAACTAACTAATAACTAACTAACTAGCCATCTAACTAACTAACTAACTAACAAACAAACTAGCTATCTAACTAACTGACTAACTGACTAACTAACTGAGTAACCAACTAACTAACTAACTAACTAACTAACTTATTAACCTACTAACTAACTATCTATCTAACTAGCTAACTAACGAACTAACCAGCTATCTAACTAACTAACCAACTAACTAACTAGCAATCTAACTAACTAACTAACTAACTAACTAACTAACTAACTAACTAACTAATAACTAACTAACTAGCCATCTTACTAACTAACTAACTAACTAACTAACTAACTAACTAACTAACTAACTAACTACTTAACTAATTACCAAACTGACTAACTAACTAACTGAGTAACCAACTATTTAACTAACTTACTAACTAACTAGCTATCTAACTAACGAACTAACTAACTAGCTATCTAACTGACTATCTATCCAACAAACTAATCATCTATCTAACTAACTAATTAACTAACTAACTAACTAACTACCTAACTAACTAACAAACTAATCATCTATCTAACTAACTAACTAACTAACTATCTAACTAACTATCTAACTAACTAACTACTTAACTAATTACCTAACTGTATAACTAACTAACTGAGTAATCAACTATTTAACTAACTTACTAACTAACTAGCTATCTAACTAACTAACTAATAACTAACTAGCTATCTAACTGACTATCTAACTAACAAACTAATTATCTATCTAACTAACCAACTAACTAACTAGCTTTCTAACTAACTAACTAACTAACTAATTAACTAACTAACTAACTAACTAACTAACTAACTAATAACTAACTAACTAGCCATCTTACTAACTAACTAACTAACTAACTAACTAGTTATCTAACTATCTAACTAACTAACTAACTAACTAATAATTAACTAACTAGCCATCTTACTAACTAACTAACTAATTAACTATCTAACTAACTAACTAACTACTTAACTAATTACCTAACTGACTAACTAACTAACTGAGTAATCAACTATTTAACTAACTTACTAACTAACTAGCTATCTAACTTACTAACTAATAACTAACTAGCTATCTAACTGACTATCTAACTAACAAACTAATTATCTATCTAACTAACCAACTAACTAACTAACTAACTAATTAACTAACTAACTAACTAACTAACTAACAAACTAACTTTCTATCTAACTAACTAACTAACTAACTGACTAACAATCTAACAAACTAACTATCTATCTTACTAACTTACTACGGTCCTTGGCTGTATCCAATGGTATTTCTCTTGGGTATGGTAGGGTATAAGTCCCTTGAACTGAGGAGAAAATGTTTGACAGCGACATATCTTTAACATGGCCGCCTTTCAGTATTTTTTTTTATATACAACAGGTCATTTGAACTTAATTACTGTATATAATACAATAGATATATTGTAAAACAAAAAAAAAGTTAATGTTTAAAAAATAACTAGATTTTGATTACTTTAATTTTACAAATACGAGTACACTCGTTTATTCAAAATATGTCTTTGTTTTACAAAAGAATAAATAAACAAAATTATTTATATTTTTTTATATAAAAAAAATCTATGACCCCGACGTGATTTGAACACGCAACCTTCTGATCTGGAGTCAGACGCGCTACCGTTGCGCCACGGAGTCCTTTTATGCACCTGGTAATTATTTCAAACACTTTGCTGTTCATTTCAAATCTCTTATGACACTCTCTGATAGATCGAGGTCAGAAAAAGAGTGTTATTTTTTAAAGTATTTAAATTACCATGGCCGGGGACTACCTAACTAACTAAACATTTTGCCGTTTCTACGGAGTGGTAGGCAGAGAGGATAGATCCCCATACTGCTCTACCCTGACATACTTCTCGAGATTTCTCTACATTCATACATCGTAACATGCATGCTCGTCGATTTTTCCGACGTCGAATATAACAGTCTTATAGCATTTGATTAATGGTCAAGTCCTATATTTCATTCCTATTTTCACGGTTGGCAGCAATATAATTTGTGTGATTTTGGGTAGCAAGTGTGATTTCTCTATCTCGACCGACCATACAATGGCATATTTTCTGCTGTCTACCTCGACTCCGTACTCCATTTACATCATCATTCTTTTTCCATCCATGCGCTCCATATGTCTGAACCAATGCAGCGATCCTTTCATAATTTTGTTCATAATACCTTCATTCGCTCTATTCCTTTCTTTCTCACTTTTTTTCTTGTATACAACAGGTCTTTTGAACCCAATTACTGTATACACATTATTTTTAGCTATTATATTGATGATTCTCATGACATGTGATAGGTAGCCAGTCACGTGAATTCTACACCAGATTAAAGACAGTGTGACAATCACACTGCCATCGCCGGGAATCGAACCCGTGACTTTCGGTATGGAAGTCAGAGCTCTTACCACTCTGCCACGAAGGCCGACTTTATCATCATTTGAGATTCTGTCATAAATCCTTATTCCACACATATGTCTCAGGGACCTCATCTCCACCGCATTTATTCTGCTCTCATCCTCCTTCTGCCAGTTCCGTGTTTCGCTTACAATATCAAATATATTATTTTTGTTAATATGAAAGGGAGAACACTGTTTTTTTAAGCGGGTGGTTTACAAGGGAGAAATTATTATATTTAAAATGCTATAAAAACAATGAACTGAATAAACATATCAGCGCTCTTAAAACATAAATAAAAGGAAGGTAATCGCCATTTTGTAAACGCTCCAATAAATAACCTCACTTTTTATGGCCAAATGTGGTACAAGTGTGCCCTTTCTGGAACCTATTCTAACAACACGAATACTACAAACTTGTTTATCATTCAAAATGTGAAATTAAATATTTTAGTTTTTTTTAATCTAAAAATTCAAATATGTTTGGTTTGGTTCAAATAGTGCTTCCGTAAATTTGAAAATATTTCGTGTATAAGTGAATTGTTTTGGTCAATTTGATTGTTGCCGCACTTTGTGATAGTTATTTGTGACACAAAATACGTTTTCACCGTTTTTTATGTTCGAATTACATAGGTTTTTTCGTTTATAAAAATAATTTTGACAGGTGTAAAAATACATTATTCATTTGTTCCAATGACAATTTGAATAAATTCTTCAATACTATTTTAAAGTTTTGCTGGTGTTAAATTGTTTTAACTGCCTAATTACAGTTCATTAAAAACAGTGGATAACGTGGAATAAAAAATTCAATACACACAAATGTCCGGATCGTCCAGCTGACGACAAGTGCACCATCTAAAATAACATTATGTGCTAAATTATTTTTATTTATTATTTTATTTTATATGATTGTATTTTATATAATTTGTTTTAGATTTATTTTGTAGACGTTGAACGATTAAAGAGTGCGCGGGAAAAGTCTATTGGTGGCGATGAGGTTCGCAACCCATCACACCGCGTCTCTCGCGGGGGCGGAAAGAGAAGGATGGAGTGCCGCATCGATTAAAGTGTAAAGTGTGGCAGTCCATTCTCTCTGCCTACCCTCTCGAGGAGACGGCGTGATGGTTAGTTAGTTAGTCATGATATAAAATTTATTCTATGTTCTGTTCGCCATACTTTGTGCTATCAGACATGTTTCGGACAACCGGTCCTTCTTCAGTGATACTTATTATAAAGATACACATTTAAAAGATAAAATTGTTTACAGATGTTACAAAGATTTATTTTGGAACGTTCATGCTTTTGTTATACCAAATATTATGATTCAATTTAAATTTTAAAATGATAATTTATTTATTATTTGGATTCACTTACAACAAAGAAAATAAATCAAAGTCATATTTCTATTATTAACATGCAAAATTTCAACGCCATTGAGCAATCTCGAAGTCTAAAAAATTAAAAAACAATTAAAAATAAAGAAAATATTATAAATGAGGAGTCGAAGAAATCGACGTGCGTGCATGACACGATGTATGAATGTAGAGAAATCGAGAGAAGTATGTCATAACCGAACAGTGTGGCGGTCCATTCTACCACTCCGGGGAGATGGCGTGATGGTTAGTTAGTTAGTTAAGGGGTTAGCAATATACTCGTACGTTGTTTTCTCTTCACCCTGTAGTCATAAAAACGTGGTAAGGAATGTTTCAATTTGGTTAAACGTCTGTATTAGTTAGCGACATTAATTGGTCGATAGGGCGAATCGTGGGCACCCCTCCAGGGCTCGCCGTGCCCCGGCCCGGGGACGATAACAGGGATAGATAAGGGTTGATAGTATTTCACGACATACCTGCTATTTTAATGTAACTTGAGGAATTTGCTTAAAGAATTATTGATGTGTCTTTAAACACGCGCTTATTATATTAAAAAAAAGTTTCGTGGCAGCTTTAATATGAAATAAACGTAGAATTTTGCTGTGAAGACATTTAAAATAAAAACTAACAAACCATCACGCCGTTTCCTTCAAGGGGTAGGCTGAAAGAATGGACAAACTAAACATTCATACATCGTGTCATGCACGCACGTCGGTTTCTCCAACTACTCACGTGGCCAATATTTGATTTATTTGATCGTGCCACGTTTTCCTCGGCCTTCATCTATTTCTAGTTACGATCACGTCGTTTACATATACCTTCGTCACCATTCTGTTTTCACTCATTCTTTACATGTGTCCAAACCATCTTAAAGACCCTTTCATTATTTTGTTCATAACACTTTCATTCGCACCGTATTCGCTTATTATATTTGCATTTGATACTCTATCGTATACAGATTTATCACACATTCGTCTTAGAGATCTCATTTATACTGAATTTATTCTACTTTCATCCTTATTTTGCCAGTTCCATGCTTCACTTCTATACATAAAGGTTGGCTCAAGAACATCATTGTGCACTGCCATCTGGTTTTAATCGCATCTCATGTTGGAAAGGGTTCAAAAGAAAATCTTGAGAGCCCTCTACATGAGAGAGTACGGGGTATATCCTTGGCTCTATCCAACGGCATTTCTCTTAAGAATGCTCAGGTTTAACTCCCTAGAACTGAGGAGGGAAGGATTAACGTTAACGCATTTTTTCAAACGGATTCGGGGAACCCCTGATGATGAGAACCCCTATGTTCTGGAGCAAATAGGTCTTTTTGTTCCTGATAATTACCTGCGACAGCGCCGACATCAATTGTTCTTTGCTCCGTCACGCAATACCAACCTACCTTTAGTGATGCCAGTAGGAAGAGCAATTCGGACGTTGAATCTAATCGTCTCGGATTTTGACATTTTCAGTGTCAGTGAGGCAGTATTTATTAAAAAAATATTACGAATTCTGGAAAGAGTACTGCCTCACTGACGTCGACATATTTCGGTTCCTTCTGATATGTATGATTTTTTGGTTTCATGTTGTTTAATCTATGCCTTATCTTTGTAACACCGTTTTGTGTCCAAATGAGTCGCCTAAATGTTTTTCATTTGTTATGTCTCATTTAAATAAATAAATAAAAATGAAAAAATAAATAAATGTATTTTTTTTCCTTGTGTCCAAACCATAAAATGAAGCCTTTTTCTTTCTGCCTACTCTTTACGTCAACTTAAAAGTCAACCATTATGATCTAAATTTTAATTCAATATTAAATATTCTTCACGTGTATTGGTTGGTAGGTTTTAATTCTTTGTATATTCAATTATTTCCCACCCCCGCTGTTTAAAGCATCCCTTAACGCAAGAAGGCTTCTTCTGCCGTTTAGACAGTATGACATATTTGTGTATTAACCCTCTAAGCCCAGTAAATATGTCATAATGATTACTTCTCGTGTTTTGACTCCCTGGCACTTAACTAGTCATATGCCCCTAGGTCGTATAAAACTGTCAGCTAGTTATAACATTTAAATACTAATTTCATGTATTATGATTCTTAGACTCGCAGCAGGGTTGTCGAATATTTTGTTTATTAAACACTCGTTTTACGGCGCTCATGTCATTCTATACCCACGGTGCTGGGCTCTGGGTATCCAGTTCAATATGTCGCACCCTTAATAGTAAACTGACCGATTATGGCTTAGGTCATAATTGAGTTAACATTAGACAGAGGCTTGTGTTAACGCTATCCATATATTTTTTCAATGTTAACGCTATCCATTCGTACGTACGATAATCGTTCACAATGTTAACGCTATCCATTCGTACGTGTTTTTCGACTGTTTTTGTTAAAACACCGACTCATGTCAGATTGAGTAAAACTTGCTTTTTTGAGTTAAGCCAGTGTTCTATTAAGATGTGTGTAAATTTAAATGAATCAAAAGTTACAATGTTTGTTATTGTAACAACAACAACAACAACAAACCATCACGCCGTTTCCCCGCAGGGGTAGGCAGAGAGAATGAACCGCCACCCTACTCTATCCTGAAATACCTTTCTAGCTTCCTCCACATTCATACAGAGAGTCACGTTAGCGATTCTTCCGGCTTCTGACATGACCAACCTTTAAAATTTGATTAATTTGGTCATCTCATGTTTTCCTCGGTCTGCCATGACCCTGTACCCAATTTACATAATTAACGTATACTTTCTTAACCATTCTTTCTCCATCCATGCATTCCATATGTCCGAACCATCGCAGCGATCCTTTCATAATTTTGTTCATAATACCTTCTTCCGCTCTACATTTCTTTCTAATATCAGCATTTGAGATTCTGTCGTATATCGTTCTACCACACATACTCGTACGTCTTAGGGACCTAATCTCTACCGCATTTATTCTGCTCTCATCTTTCTTCCGCCAGTTTCATGCTTCGCTTCCATACATAAGAATCGGGACCAGAACTCCATTGTGAACGGCGATTTTCGCTTTCATTGATAAATTCTTGTTTCCAATAACTATTTTTAAAGCTCCATTAAGTTTGTTACCCGCACCAACCCTTCTTTTAACATCACTGTCCGTTCGGCCATCCGCTGTGAGCATGCTTCCAAAATACACAAATTCCCTCACCTGTTACAAGTTCTCTTCATTCACACTTATATTACAAACTGTCATTTGCTCTTCCCTTTCAAAAGCTAACACCTTTGACTTTCCGACATTCATAATTAAATCGTTCGACTTGCATATCTCATACATTTGTTATTGTAATTAGCTACGTGATTTTGAGATTACAGAGATTGCAGAGTGTCTGTCAAAACTGATCATATTTGTAAACAATTTTATAATATTTTAAATATCTATATAATATCACTGAAGAAGGGCTGGGTAGTCCGAAACATTTCTGATATTTAATTTTAATTTGTTTAAAAAGTGAGTGTTGTATACAAAGTATATAAAACAATATGAATTTTTACAGTTGATTAAATTTATTTAAATGTTCATCTTAGACATTTGATTAATAAAAAAAAATTGGTCTGTGATCAACCCTGAAAAGTAGAAATATAAAATAATATTCAAACATAGCGGGAAACTTATACGGTTGACCAATAAAGCCAAGAGGTCGAAGACCACCTCCAATCTCCTTTTGTGGGTCCGAATTATCTCCTGGCAGGGGTCCTGCTACCACGGAGGACCTCAAGTGTCCCAGGAACTAATACAGTTATTCGGTTAAAACATATAATTCATATTAATAGAGATTACCCTGCAACCTACCGCAGAGATAAAAAATATATATATATATATTTATAAATTAAACGAGGAAAACGTGGCACGATCAAATAAATCAAATATTGAATGTCGGCCATGTGAGGAGTCAGAGAAATCGACGCGCGTGCATGACACGATGTATGAATGTTGAGGAAGCGAGAGAAATATGTCAGGAAAGAAAGGTGTGGCAGTCGATTCTTTCTGCCTGCCCCTTCGGGGAGACGGCGTGATGGTTAGTTAGTTAGTTAAATTATAAAACTCTGTTTATGGTATCACAATTTTAACTTTTTTATTTTACGTGACAGTTGTTTCGTTAACCTATGTTGACACTCCTGATGATGTTAACACATTTTTTTTATTGATCATTTACCAAGTACATGGTTTGAATACCTCCCAACTGGGGTAAACCGTTCTAGGGAGGCATTCCTAGCACTCTATATAATTTCAATAGGTTAAAACTACGATTAGGGTACATAATCGGAACATACAATTAAACTCTAAATTCAAATTTAAACAAAATCATCTTTAAATGCTAACACATACTACTTTGGTTAGTCTCCGTTATTGTTTATTCGACATATTAAAAGCATTATCCTACATTCCATTTGAAATAACATGTATTTGTATTTATAAATTTACTATATATTTAGTCTTATGTCAGCGAAGTATGGAACTGGCAAAAAAGGATGAAAGTAGAATACATGCAGTAGAAATGAGATCTCTTAGACGAATTTGTGATACTCTGTGTATGATAGAGTGACGAATGAAAATATAAAAAGTGAATACAGTGCGAATGATGGTGTTATGAACAAAATAATGAAAGAATCATTTAGATGGTTTGGTTGGTGTTAATGGTTAATGGTTAAAAAGTTGTACACATGCAGCGTGAGTGGAAAAAGAAGCCGAGGACAATCGGCATGACCAAATTAATCAATTACTAAGAGGCGGCCACATTCGAAGTCGGAATAATCGACGTGCGTGCATGGTACTATGTATGAATGTAGAGGAAACCCGAGAGGTATATAAGGTTCCCAACACCACCCGAGACTGTTATAGGACGCAGCGACGCCCTTTCGTCAGTCTCGCTGCACTATCTAGGCCTGTTCCTTGTTCATCCAGGACTTACGTTAATTTAATTTAGCCTTTTCTTGTCATCAATCAAAAGGATGACAGACCACATTTAATCTATTCTTTTAACCTTATATATCTCCCGCGCGGCCTCACATCTCTTTATTATTAAATAAAATACCCGAGAGGTATGTCCGGATGAGCGTTGCGGCGATCCATCCTCTCTGCCTACCTCTCAGGAGAAATGGCGTGATGGTTAGTAAGTTAGTTTTTAACGCCTTAAGTTTATCTAAAAACAACGCGTTCAATTATGTACTCATAAATAAATTTCATCCCTGTGATGAAAGGTATAAATCTGGTCGAAAAAGCTGCTCTAATCAATCACAATTTACTGTAATAAGTGTCACCGAGAATCACCGGTTTCGAAAGACACACCTTGCCCTCACAAAAACGCAGATGTCAAATTGGCTAAACGATAACTCGCCGACTTGACAATTCTGTGTCCTTATCTTAAAGATTGGCCGAAATGGGTTCGGTGTTACAAAGTAGAGTCCGTTAGTCCAGTCAGAACTGCAACAATTAACTAACTAACTAACTAACCATCACTCCGTTTCGTACTATAAACGCCTTAATTAAAAAATAAAATATTATGATAAAATTTCTTCTATATTCGCTATAACTTTGTGTTGTAGATGTTTAACCACCCTATGCATATGAACGTACCTGATACGCAAAGTTTGACTGTACCATTCTGCGCTATCCCGTATCATGTACGCGCTTGAGAAAAAGTAATGTACCTAAAATTTCCAAACCTTTACGGATACGCGCGTGTGCCTACAGCACTTGAGTACAAGTCTTCACAAGTATGATCGTTTTACAAAGGGCATGCGAAGTGTGAGATCGAGTTTTTGACGTTTCGTAGTTTAAAAAAATAAAATAATATGTAATTAAATTTATTTAATAAAAAGCGTGATTTTTTTGCATGTTTCTTGGAAAATTAACTGAACTAAAGAAAGGTAGGGCGGATAATGTTTATTTTTTATATACTTTGTATACAACCCTCACTTAATAAAAAAATAAATATTAAATACCAAACATGTTTCGGACACACAAGCCCCTCAGCTGTGCTATTATATTATATAAATATAAATATTAAAAATATTTATTGAATGCTAAGGCATTTTCCATAGTAATATACTTAATATTACTTTTTAAATATTATTTATTAGTTCTTACTGATAAAAAATAATTATTAGTACTTATAACAATCAGCCCAGGTTAATTTTTAAATTTGAATTATTGTATCGAATTTTAAAAGCGTTTTTTATATTAGTCTTTCTTTGTTTAGTTTTTATTATATTTTTACACCTGAAGATGGAGGTATCCTCCGAAACATGTCATATTTATTATATTTTTTTAAATATTTTGTGGATTAAACAAAGTTATTTTCAATTTCCTAAGCATATGAAAAATATTATAATTTTTTTCACAAATGTGGTCAGTTTTGACAGATATGTTTTTAAATGATTTTAATATCTGTTATAACTGACCACATTTGTAAAAAATAAACAATATTTTAAATATTTATATTCATATAATATCATTGATGAAGGGCGAGGTGTCCGAAACATGTTTGGTATTTAATTATTATTTCTTTAATAAAGTGAGTTATAATTGAATAAAACGATGTTTTTTAACTACTTCCACTTTTGTCTTTATTTCGACAGCAACCAGTTTCGCCAGGCTCACTGGCATCGACAGACTGGTGACGCTATTGTAAACTTAGTCCTTTATATATAATACATACAGATCAGGGGTGGTAAACGTGATTCTATGCAAAAATAATCTTCATATATTTATGTAAAATTTACTGAATTTAAATATTGGTATTACAGGTATTCAAGGAGGTTCGTATTCAATACAATGGATTTTAATTTTTATTATCGCTTACCCATTCATATATAATGTTTGAATAAATGGTAATTTTGTTTTTATTATTACTGAATTTAAATATTATATGTTATAGTTCTTGGTCCGTAAGGTTAGCATCGCCTTATTCTGTCGATGCCAGCGAGCCTGGTGAAACCGTTCGCTGTCTAAATAAAGACAAAAGTGGATGTAGTTAAAAAAACCTCGTTTTATTTAATTATTATTTAAAATGAATTTCCATCAAGAGATTTCAGTAAAATCATTTGATTATCCTAATAAAGTGAGTGTTGTATACTAAGTATATAAAAAAGAAGCATTTATGAGAGATATTATTATTAATTGTAGGGTTATCGAAAAATCTTATAACCAGTTCGATTAAATTATTATTGACTAGACTATTGGACCCAACTGTGACTCGTTATTAAATCTTAAATGTCTTTTGTTCCGTCCTTTGTCAAAGCTTTTTTTGTGCGCACGGACAAACTGGAGCACGAGCTTACTGGGCGACAATAAATTAAGCTCCTTCTGTTAAATGCTTGTCTATGGTCAATGATTTATGTAAGTACCAGCCCATCAGTTTTAAAAAAAACTAACCACTACATGCTTTCTTATAGGGGTAATCTGAGGGGTTGTATAATAGTCCTCTCATAATTTGGATACATACAATTTTAACTAACTACCCAATACGCAGTCTTCCCGAAGGGGTTAATAGGGAATACATAATAATGGACCGCCACATTATTCTTTCGTGACACACTTCTCTCGATTCCTCAACATTCATGTATCGTGGCATCCACCCACGTCAGTTTATTCGACTCCTCACGTGACCGACATTTAATATTTAATTTATTTATTGGTGCCATGCCATGTCCTCCTTGCTCTTGATGATGCCAACATCGGTTGGCGAAACAGCCGTCGTGACACTCCCAGTGAATAAAAAGAAAATTGTGATATTATAACAGTGTTATAAATTTTAACAGTAATAATATTGAAATATAACAGTGCTTCGGCCAAAACAATGGACTATTTAGTTTATATTATGATATGGAGTTTTACATCATTGTTCAAGAAACAATAAATACATCTTAATGATCCTTTCATTGCTTTATTCATAAAATATGATACAAATTTAACTAATCTAATTTTAAGCAAAATTTTATTGAATAGTTCATTGTTTTGCCCGAAATACTATGATACTTTAACAAATAAAACTGTTAAATTAAATAAGCCGAGACGTGGACACTGACGAAAGGTCTAGTCTACAGATTCCAGTTCGCTCAACGCGCCATGGAAAGAGCCATGCTTGGGATAACCTTGAGGGACAGATTTAAAAACGAATTTATTTGTTTCTCAGCTTCGAAGAGATGGACATCTAATTACCCATTTCTTTAGATTAATTAGGGGATACTTCGAGAACTCGGCCGTACTGGAGGGTGTTCGGCTTTTTGTCCCCGATAGATATCTCCGACAGCGACAGCACAGGTTGTTTTACCTACCGGCTGCCAGAACCAATCTGCCTCTGGTGACACCGGTGGGAAGAGCAATTAGTCTGCTGAACGCGGTCTCCTCGGAGATCGACGTCTTTCATGTTAGTGAAAGTACGTTCAGAAGGCAAATACTCTTAATTCTGGAGAGTATCCTGTCTTCCTAATGTTGAACCATCTCTTATGCGTTTCTGGTAGTATACTATATATAATATATTATTTTACCTGTTCTCAATAGATGCCTTAAAAATAAATTTTGTAATGTCTGTTGATGAAATAAACTGATTTGATTTGATTTGATTTGATTTGATTTGTCAACAAACCAAGGTGACTGAGGTGGCTCTGAGGATGGGCGGGCTGAAATGGCGACGGGCTGGCCATATCTGTCGGAGAACCGACGGCCGATGGGGGAGACGGGTTCTGGAGTGGAGACCGCGTACAGGATTCCGCAGAGTTGGACGTCCCCCTGCCCGCTGGACTGACGATCTGAAGAGGATTGCTGGACCTGGATGGATGGGAGCGGCAATGGATAGGTGGCGATGGCGTCCTTTGGGAAAGGCCTACATTCAGCAGTGGATGACATTGTTCAACAGACGGCTAATGATGAAATTAAATAACTTTGTTTTATGTATCACAATTTATTTTATTTTACGCGACAGCTATTTCGTCAACCTATGTTGACATCATCAGGTGTTACAATAATATATCAACCTCAGATGCATAAATGATCCGACAGACTTCAGATCTAAGCTGAAAACCTATCTTTTTCATATTTCATACCCAATTTAAAACTTGCATATTTTGTTCTATTATACATAATATCAAACAGATGCAGCGTTCACATGATGTCAACATAGGTTGACGAAACAGCTGTCGCGTAAAATAAAATACATTGTGATACATAAAACAAAGTTATTTAATTTAACAGTTTAAAATTTTATTGCGTTATAGTAAGCGTATAAAAATAATTTTGTAGGAGGTCCTTTGTATCGCCAATCAAGAGATAAATCTTTATAATCTCGGATCCTCGCATCTTCCTTAATGTTGACGAAGGCCGCAGACCGAAGCGCCTCCCGTGGCGACGTGCCCCGGCGACTTTACCTTTTTGGTCCATAATGGCATTAGGAGATAAGGGGACTTGTTCACAGTTTTGTAAACGGCTCTATCTCTATTTAATGCTGGACCACACGTTAGTCTTATCTTTGAGAGATTTTCTGCTTCGTTGCGAGAGGAATTTTTATTTTACGGCTTTGTTATAAAATTGTAATTAAATATACATTTTACTAGAATCAAACTAATTAAAAAGCAAACCGCATCTTCTAGGAAGTCAGATTATAATATTTTTATTACATTTACCTACAAATAATTCTTTCACATAAGACGATTAAAATCCGGCAAAAGGAGTATTCCCGATGACACTTTCAAAACTCTTGTAAATTCCTTCGTTGTGTCACGACTTGACTATTGTAATGGTATTGATGCAAACATTCCAAAACAACAATTAAACAAACTTTAATCTGCATTCAATGCAGCAGCAAGACTCACTAAAGGCATTCCAAAAAAGTCCCATATAACACAACATCTCAAAGAACTTCACTGGCTTATAGGGTCCAGAAAGAATCCAGTATAAACTCTGCTGGACAGTCTTCAAAGCGCTACATGGAATGGCTCCAAATTACATATCCGAACTCTGTATAACGGTCAGCCTAAATACAAGGAAATCCACACTTCGCTCGGCGAACTCCTCGGCAATAGGAAAATTAGTTGAGCCAAAGCGTTGCCCTAGTACAAATTTCGGGGATTGAGCGTTTGCGGTAGCCGAGCCGGTCCATCATCTTGGAACAATCTTCCTTCACACCTCAGATGCATAAATGATCCGACAGATTTCAGATCTAAGCTGATAACCCATCTTTTTCATATTTCATACCAAATTTAAAATCTGCATATTTTGTTCTATTATACTTTCTAATCGATTGCGAATATCAATCAGATGCAGAGTTCACAATTAGATTTAAAACACGTCTTAATGCGCCCTTGAGGTGATTACATCACAAAAGCAGCGCTTTAAAAGTTAGCATATTATTATTATTATTACTATTAGTATTATTTTCTTATACGAGTATGTTCGATATACTTTGTGTTGTAGATGTTTTATTTGTCTTTTTCTTTTTTATATATTGAACTTTGTATATTTATACAACACTAACTTAAAAAAACATTAAAATTAAATATCAGGCATGTTTCAGACAACCCGGTCATTCCTCGGTGATATTATCACTGAGAAAGGACCGAGTTGTCCGAAGCATGTCTGATATTTAATTTAAATTTTTAAAAAGTTAGTGTTGTATATACAAATATTCGTGGCTGAGTGGTAAGTGCTTTGACTGCCACCCCGTAGGTCTTGGATTCGATTCCCGGCGATGGCAGTGTGATTGTTACACTGTCCTTGGCCTGGTGCAGAATTCACGTGACAATAAAATGGCGATAGATTAGCTACCTGTCACATGTCACGAGAATCAATATGATAGCTAATACCCTTTACATCGATTTGGCTTGTGCTGATATGATGTAAAGATGAATCCAACAAATAATAATAATGATAAAGAAAAACATCAATAGAAACTAACTAACCATCACGCCGTCTCCCCGAAAGGGTAGGCAGAAAGAATGAACTGTCACACATTTACTGATGCGGCACTCCATCCTTCTCTTTTCGCCCTGTGGGAGACGCCAATAGTATTATAATTATTTTGATGACTTACATTTTAAGAGCGTCGCTTTGTAAAATCAATTACTCCAAGGGCGCACTAGGAAATGACTGACCAAACAGTGCAGTCTTTAGAAGTTTCTTAAATTTAACATCACTATCCTCATACTTATTACTAACATGGAGGCTATTCCAAGCCAACGGACCCGCAACGCTGAATGCACGATCATAGAAACTTGCTTTATTGGCTTTGACTGGAATTGTTATGTTGTTTCACTTGTTTCTACTGATTGGAGTGAACGTTGCCTTTCTGTTGGCATGGGTGTCACGCAGAGGTCCGAAATATACGCTGGCGCTCTCTGGTGTCGAGCCATAAACACTGTCAAACACAAATTTTATATAATTAATCCAAATGAAAACTTTGTTTTCTTGATGTTATATTATAATTGATTGGAATAAGATGTTTCGCCTTTCTAAGGCAGTATCATATGCAGCGAAAATCAAATGCGTTGTTGTTTTGTCACACATTTGATAATGCCTTAGAAAGGCGAAACATGTCATTCCAATAAGTTAAAATAAAACTTTTAGAAAACAAACGTTATTTTATTAAAATTCATATAAACAAAAAACTTGTAACATCAAAACAGTACGAACGTATTACGTGTCACGATTAACTATTATAAAACGCGGCAACATTCAAATTGACCAAAACAATTCCCATATACACGAAATATCTTTATTTTCAAAAATCTTTATACAAACAAAAGAGAAGAATTTTGACAGGTGTAAAACAAATTTTTTCATTCGTTCCAATGACAATTTGAATAATTTCTTCAATATTATTTTAAAGTTCTTGCTGGTGTTGATTTGTTTTAAGTGACTAATTACAGCTTATTAAAAAAACGGTGGATACGTGGAACATAAATTAAATAGACAATACGTGCACCATCTAAAAATAATATTATGTGTTAAATTATTTTTATTTTGTTATTTTATTTTATATCATTGTATTTGATTTATTTTGTTGATGTTGGACGATCGAAGTGTGCGCGGGAGATGCCTATTGGTGGCGATGATTTCCCAAACAATCCCACCGCGTCTCCAAGGATGGAGTGCCGCATCGGTTAAAGTGTGGCAGTCCATTCTTTCGGGGAGACGGCGTGATGGTTAGTTATGGTTATAATGTCCTTGCAAGGAAAAAATGAACGATCAAATTTATCAAATTTAAAATATCAGTCACGGGAGGAGACTGAGTTCTTCAAATGCGTGCACGACACGATGTATGGATTGTTGAGGAGTTGATGTCAGGAAGGAACAGATTTGGCGATCCATTCGTTGTGCCTTCCCTTTCGAAGAAAGGCGTGTTGTTTATTTAGTTCTTATTTTTTTAATTTACTGTTTTGATTAGTTCACATGACCAATTTTAAAATAAAAAAATTAAATATCATTTCCTCTTCAGTAAGATCGCCGCCAAAAGCAACCCTGCTACCCTTGTCACAAGTCATTTCCATCACATCGTACAGGGTTCTAATTATTACCCCTTTTAGGTCAACCCTTCATTTAAGTTGATAACCGCAAAAGGGTAATCTTTATCAAACGATTACTCAAAATCAACAACACTTTTAGTAATAAAAAAAGCTTTTAATGTAGACATTAAAAAAACATATTTTTATTTAATTATTATTATTTAATCATTTTAGGCACTAAAAATAGGTGCGTAGTTAATTTTCTTCTGTAAAATAAATATTTTAAATTGTAATTTAATAATGGAGGGTTGGACATTACAAATGTACACAGTATCAAAAAAGAGTTTTTGATCCCAATTGGTGTTTTAATAGAGTTTGCCAGGAAAGAACAGTCTGGCGGTCCATTCTTTCTGCATACCTCTTTCGATAAGATGTCGTGATTGTTCGTTAGTAAAGTTAAATACATTTCTTGATTTTTGAGTAGGGTAATGAACCTGTTGTAAGCATTCGAGATTTGGATATACCGCAGAATGTTCCGTATACCGTGGACCTATAGGCTCACTAATGCAGACGTACTACAGAGAGCCAGAGCCAATAGAGAGCTGTTGTCGACTGTGAAAATTGGAAAGGTCTCATATTTGGGCCATGTGCTAAGGGGAGAGAAGTACCACCTCATTCGGGGTAGCTGTTCTGGCTGCGGAACATCAAAGAGTGGACAGGAATAACAAGAGTTCAGAATCTGTTCTAAGTGGCGCAGAATAGAGATGTCTTTGCTGCAGTGATCACCAACGTTGGGAATGCCTGACATGGCACCGAAATAAGAAGAATCAATTAATAACTTTTCGGAATTTGCAAATAATTTCATTGACAGAGATCATCTTTTTAACAAATATAATATAACGGCGTTGAAATTTTAC
This sequence comes from Lepidostoma basale, assembly GCA_022606425.2. Lineage (NCBI taxonomy): Eukaryota > Metazoa > Arthropoda > Insecta > Trichoptera > Lepidostomatidae > Lepidostoma > Lepidostoma basale. Next base: position 433,346 of record JAHDVF020001389.1, on the reverse strand, counting down.
ACATAAATAATAGAAATATAACTATATATATAATAATCTAAAAAATGTAGGAAATTAAAAAATTCATTAACAACAACGAAAATATTATAAACAAACAACTAAACTTAACTCCTAGTCCCATAGTTGATTTATTTCCCCTGTCTCATAATTTACCCTGCCGTTGAATTTAATTTCCCCCTCTTTTTCATTCGTCATTTAGTATATAAGAAATAACTCTATGTCATTTAACTATTAAAATTCATATACTAAAAAAGGGAAGTTTGTATCCCGAAACATGTTTGTGAAAAGTGTAAAAAAGTGTTGCAAAAATTATTATTATTATTATTATTTTGATGAATCGCTCTTTATATCATGACAGCATGAGCCAAATGGATGTAAAGGGTATTATTGCTATCATACTGATTCTCATGACATGTAATAGGTAGCTTATCTATCGCCATTTTACTGTCACGTGAATTCTACATTAGACCAAAGACAGTGTGACAATCACACTGCCCTCGTCGGGAATCGAACCCGGAACCTTCGTGGTGGCAGTCAATGCACTTACCACTCGGCCACGAAGGTCGTCAAAATACAATGTTTCCAATAAGTTATTCAAATTTAATCCACAGCACCAAGTGATGGCGAATATAAAAGAAAAAAAATGTTATTTACCCTTGATTTAAACCTTGAAAAATAAAGCGGTCAAGTGAAGAGAAGCGGATGTCGATGGGATGTGCAAGAGTCCCGTTATGCAACCCTCTGCGGTAGATAATTATATTGTCTAAGGGCTAGGGCGGGTGTCTCGTGTCAGAGCACCTGTATAATAACACCATTTAAAGGGCTATCATGCCAACTTGTAATAAATTTTAAATGTGTTGAGCAGTGGCGTCCGGTGAATATTTTTATGAAACTCATATTTATATAATGAAAGCTTCTTCCTTAAAGTACCGTCTCCTCTACAAAGGTTGGCGATCATCAGGGCTATTTCCACATTGTTGACTGCGGCTCTGAACAGCGATGTGGTGCTACTTCCGAACCATTGTCTTAAATTGTGCAGCCAAGAGATTCTTCTCTGATCTGGCCCTCTTTTTCCTGGTATGATAAATTACTTTTTAAAGGTGTTCCAAAAAATCTCATATTTACAACATTTAAAAGATGTGTCTAAATAGTCTGAAAAATTTGGAATGAATGGAGAAAATTTTGAAAATTTGTTTATTTTGGAAGTATGTTTACAAAGGATTGGAGAGTGGAGCAGGATATTGAAACAATGGTTGAGGCAGGCAACAGAGTAAATGCTACAATTTGTAAAATAAAATAAAAAGCTAAGGCAGTGCACAATGGTGTTCTTGTGCCGACCCTTATGGAAGTGAAGCATGGAACTGGCAAAAGAAGGATGAAAGTTGAATAAATGCAGTAGAAATGAGATATCTTGAATGTTTGGTAAATCTGTATGTGATAGAGTGTCAAATGCAAATATAAGATGTGAATGAGGTGCGAATGAAAGGGTCGTTAAGATTGTTTGGACACATGGAAAGAATGAGTGAAGACAGAATGGAGAAGAAGGTATATGTGAACGACGTGAACGGAACTAGAAAAAGAGGAGGGCCGAGGAAAACGTGACATGATCAAATCAATCAAATATTAAATGTTAATCACGTGAGGAGTCGGAGAAATCGACGTACGTGCATGACACGATGTGTGAATGCAGAGGAATCAAGAGAGTATGTCAGGACAGAATAGTGTGGCGGTCCATTCTCTCTACCTACCCCTCCAGTAAGAGGCCGTGATCATTAGTTATTATAGTTCTAAATTGAATGAATGTAATGATTTTACTGGAATCTCCAATGGAAGTTCATTTTAAATATAATAACAATTTAATAAAACGTTGATTTTTTATTAACTTCTTCCACGTGTCTTTATTTCGACGGTTTCGCCAGGCTAGCTAGCATCGACAGACTGGTGACACTGTTATAAACTTACTTCTTTATATACGTAGAAACAGACCAAAGACAATTAGACAATCCCACTACCGTCGCCGGGAATTGAACACGGAACCTTCGCTGTGAAAGCCATTATTGTTCTAAAATTAAACAATACATTTGAAAACAACTAAATTCTAAAAAAGTACTTCTTTATATTGTTATTAGTTATCAATTCTGTAACGATTATACTCTGAGTTCGTAATAACCATTACCCTACCATGGAGTTCAGTCAGTGGTATTTAATGTTATTATTTACGATAGGGACGATTGGATAATTTCTAAGGGATGAATTCAGAAAGGAAATAAATATTACATTTTATTTCAATTATAATTTTGTTTCAAACATAAAAACTTGTTTTTGTTAGATATACACATATTATTATTATTTTTTTCACTATTATTAGCAAATATTTTAAATGAAAGTCTAATGAACAAAATAATGAATGATCATTAAGATGGTTTCAACACATGGAAAGAATGAATGAAATGTGAAAAAAGTTAACGAAATAGAAGTTAACGAAGAGGAAGACCGTAGAAACGTGGCATGATAAAAAAAAGTATTTAAACACGGTATTGTCATTATAATTGAAGCCAACTTGTTTCTCTTGGACCCAAGCTTCATCAGGGCAGTATAATAACCATACTAGTTGTTATACTGCCCTGATGAAGCTTGGGTCCAAGCGAAACCAGTTGGCATCAATTATAATAACCATACCATGGTTAAACACAAAGTTTTTATTTATTTATTTTATATATTTAAAATGTCTAACCACAAAGTGAGTGCTTCGTATGAAAATTTAAATGAATCAAATATTGAATGTCGGCCACGTGGGGAGTCGGATAACATGACACGATGTATGATATTGCGGAAGTAAGGGAAGAGTGTCAGGAAAGAACAGTATGGCGGTCTATTCTTTCTGCCTACCCCTTCGGAGATGCGGTGTTATGGTTAGTTAGTTAGCGAATATTTTATTTTATTTTGTTACACTCTTCCTTCTTCCCTGTTATAGACCTATGTGGTCTGTTCTCCAGTGGGTTGCTCCTCCTGTGAGGTGGATTTCCAGCTATCCTTTCATCTATTAAAAAACCCGTGAGGCTTATAATATAGTGCAATATAGGGGAGTCTGGTGGTGTCCATTCTTTGGACATGACTGTACCAGTCCTTCCTTTTCTGTCTACTCCATCGTATATCCTATCTAACTGATCTGAGTGTCTCTCTGGAGTGGTAGGCTGAAAGAATGGAGCACCACATTGTTCTGTCCTCACATACTTCTTTCGATCCCTCAACATTAATTCATAGTGTCTGCACCACGTTGATTTCTCCGACTCCTTCGGGACCGACATTTAATATTTGATTAATTTGATCGTCCCGTTGTTTTCTCGGCCCTCCTCTATTCCTATATAGCTCCGTTTACGTCGTTTACATATACTCTCTTCACCATTCTGTGTTTGTTCATTCTTTCCACGTGTCCAAACCATCTTAACGACCATTTCATTATTTTGTTCATAACACTTTCATTCGCACAGCATTCGCTTTTCATATTTCCATTTGACACTCTATCATATACAGATTTATCACACATTTGTCTAAGAGTTTTAATTCCAATGCATTCATTTTATTTTCACCCTTCTTTTGTCAGTTTCATGCTCCACTTCCATACAAAAGGATTGGCACAAGAACACCATTGTGCACTCTCATCTTAGCTTTTATAATATCATCAGCCTAATCTATTATTTATCACACAATATGTAGAAGTTTTATCTGTTATCATTTCTAATGTCTTCATTATTAGCCTTTATCGTTCTGTTTGAATGTTATTACTTATAAGGGTTAGTATTGAATTTTTTATGGGATGTCATTTCGATTACAAAACCCAAAAGATACATAAAACATTATGGTTACGCGTTTCTGACATGAAGGGTGTTTGCATTCACTATTCCCTAAGGGTGGTTTTATTGCTTCACTGAACTACCCATTAAAATCAAAGTACATAAACACCTTGCACTAACATGTGACATTATGTACGTACAGTAGAAAGTCGTTTATCTGGACGTCAGTTAACCGGAACGTCAATTATTCGGACAAGCCGAGATGATGAAAAAAAGTCGAGGAAATCTTGTTAAAAAAAACTCTGATTATTTTTCCAGTACTGAGTGAGTAGAAGTTCATTTTAAATAATGAAAATAAAATAAAAAAATGATGCAAATTTTCTTTATTATTATATATTTAGTATACTTCCACTTGTGTTAATCGGCGACCGGTTTCGGCAGCTTGCTGCCATCTTCTGGTCAACTATCAGATGTACCTGGTACCACCCGAAGATGGCAGCAAGCTGCCGAAACCGGTCGACGATAAACACAAGTGGAAGTACACTAAATATATAAGATACTTAGGAAATTGAAAATAACTTTGTTTAATCCACAAAATCGAATTTTAATGAGTTTTTTAATATTAGTCTTTCATTGTTAAGTTTTTCATATTTTTTTACACCTCAAGATGGAGTTATCCTCCGAAACATGTCGTGTTTTTTAATATATTTTTAAATATTTTGTGGATTAAACAAAGCTATTTTCAATTTCCTAAGTTCGAGTATATTACTATGGAATTCCACAGTGTTAATGCCTTAGCGTTCAATAAATATATAATAATAAATAAATTTTGTATAATCTTTTTTTGGTTTTCCTTTTTATGTTGGTACGAGTACATGTACTACATACATACTTATTTTTGCAGCAAAAATTGTGATTTCATAATCAATAAATAAGCCGAGGAATGAAAAAACGATCTACACCTTATTTTGATAAAAGAATTAACGCCTGTTTGATTATCCGGAAGAATCGGCATCCGGAATACTTCCGGTCCCGATTAGTGCGGATGAACGACGTTCTACTGTATATTTAAAACATTTTTAAACTCGTTTTAACTCATCATTAAAGTATCGCAAATAAAAGCATATCCAAACATGCTAAAATGTCACTGCACAATGGTGTTCTTGTACCGAACCTCATGTATGGAAGCGAAGTATGGAATGGGCAAAATAAGGATGAAAGTAGAATAAATGCAGTAGAAATGAGATCTCTGAGACGAATGTGTAGTAAATCTGTATATGATAGAGTGACAAATGCGGTGCGCATGAAAGTGATATGGACAAAATTATGATAGGATCGTTAAGATTCTTTCTTCCAGCCGCAAGAACCAACCTGCCTCTAATAATGCCGGTGGGAAGAGCAATCAGTCTGCTGAACAAGATTACCTCGGAGATCGACGTCTTTCATATTAGTGAGAGTACGTTCAGAAGAAAAATTAAGAGAGTGTTTTGTCTTCCTAAAGTTGAACCAACTCTCATGCGTTCCTGATTCTTTACCCTTTCTCAAATAGATGCCTTAAACTGTTATTATGTTTGTAATATCTTTTGAGTGAATAAATAAACTGATAATCTGATAAACTGAAGATGGTTTGGACACATGGAAAGAATGAACGAAGAAGGAACGGTAAAATAGTATAAGTTAACGATGTAAATGGATCTAGAAATAGGTGAAGACCGAGGGAAACGTGGCAAGATCAATTAAATCAAATATTAAATATCGCCAACGTGAGGAGTCAGAGAAATCGACGCACGTGCATGACAAGATGTTTGAATGCTGAGGAATCGAGAGAAATATGTCAGGAAAGAAAAGTGTGGCAGTCCATTATTTCTGTCTACTCCTCCGGAGAGACGCCGTGATCGTTAGTTATTTAATTAGTTATGAAAACATTACATTAATATTAGAATTGGTTTTATTATTACGTTTTACTTAAAATTCAATAACCAGCTATTAAAATGACGATGAAAAATTAAAGTTATATATAAAAATGATTATATTATATTGTACATATAAACAATGTTTAATCCATAGTTATAGTTTCGTAGTTACTAACTAGATGTCGCTGCATTCGCATTATAGTTCACGTACATACGAGTACTTACATAATAAATAATAATTTAATTCAAAAACCAGTCCGTAAAAGACATCTGTTGATTTTCGACATAAGCTATTGATCGTTGAACGGAACAAGGTTTTGTTTATACTGGTTTAATATATACCTAATCAAATGTAAATCGAGTCTGCGCTATTTTAGGTTAGTTTTTTCATACGCGTACCTTGTTAACTTTAAGTAGTTTTCTATTTGCTATTTCTTTATCAATAAAATTAAACACTTTTAAAACACGGAGACCGTGTACGGCAAGAGAAGTGCAGGGCGACCGCAACTACGGTGGAAAGATGATCTGAACAGACATGTCGGAATAACCTGGATGCAGTCTGCACACGACAGAGTGATATGGAAGCGAATGGAGGAGGCCTTTGTCCAGGAGTGGACAATAAATAGGCTGAGGAAGAAGAAGAAAAATAATAACTTTATAACGCGCTTGGGGGTACAAATCAATAGAGGCCTGTGAAAATTGGTTGTCCGAGTTTTTGCCAAGGGCTTCTAGAGAGGGGCATTATGAAGTTGGATTCTCGTTGACAACAAGTTATCGAACAGAACGGTGCATATTTGATTTAAATCGGATGATTGAAACACTTTTTATAAAGCAATGAAATAAAGGGAAAAATACGAAATTACTTTTTCCCCGACCTAATTTATATATAATTATAAAGAAATTTTGTATTAAATTTTTATCCATTTTCATCATGCAATTGCCCGCCAATTTCTAGTGGTGATACCGAGTTCCAAGGTGATACGATTTAGCAAAGATATTGCATTACCTACCGGCATAACAATTGGCAGGTTGGTTCTGCATCGTGGGAGATAAATCAATCTATGGCCCCTTTGTCGAAGATAATTATCAGGGATGAACATACCTATATCACTCAGGATTTCTGAGTTGTGTATACAACCGCCTATCAGTCGAAAGAAGTGAACACCCAAGTGAATGTCTCGTCTCTTCTCGAGTGACTGGTAGCCCAGCATCCCTAACAAGGAATCAGTCGGAAAAAGACACGGATAATATCCATACTCCTTAAGATAGAGACAGAGGAAGAATGAAAGCAGAATAAGTTCGGTAGAGATGAGGTCCCTAAGACGTATGTGTGATAGAACGATATACGACAGAATCTCCAATGCTGATATAATAAAGGAATGTAGAGCAGAAGAAGGTATTATGAACAAAATTATGAAAGGATCGCTGCGATGGTTCGGATATATGGAACGCATGGATGTAGAATGAATGGTTAAGAAAGTATACGTTAATGATGTAAATAGAGTACGAGAAAAACCGGACAGACCGAAGAAAACATGTCATGACCAAATTAATCAAATTTTAAAGGTTGGTCATGTTAGAAGTCGGAGGAATCGATGTGCGTGGAGAAAACTAGTGAGGTTTGCCAGGATAGAGTGGCGGTCCATTCTCTCTGCCTACCCCTGCGGATGGTTTGTTTGTTTGTTAAGATAGAGGTATCGCAGAAATTTCTTCTGCACCCTCTCCACCATCAGGGCATATCGAACCTCATGCGGCGCCCAGATAATGGAACTTAATTACATCCGACTGCTCACCAGAGAGCTATTTCATTTATTTATTTAAAATAAATAAAAAAAAGATATCTAAAGCATTACAGATTTTTTTTTCCAATACACTAAAGGTACAAGTTAGAGATACACAATAATATACATAATTGATTAAACATAAGATGCATGACAAATTAATAAAATAAATATACCAAACAATTATAATAAAGATAGTACTTCCCTCAGATGAGCCAAACTATCACAAAATATGTCAAACTCCGAGGTGATACGATTAAGCAAAGATATTGCTCTACCTACCGGCATAACCATTGGCAGGTTGGTTCTGCATCGTGGGAGATAAAACAATCTATGGCTTCAACTTCAGCACCTAACCACTTCGGGGAAACGGCGTGATGGTTTGTCGTTGTTGTTCTTGTCATTTTCGGATCACGCAGGATTCCGGTCAGCGGTCGCCATGTATTCCATCGGTAAAAATGAATTATTTAATTAAAACTATTTTGTCCGGTTTTCAGTTCGGGAATTCGCGTTTCTTCTATCGAGGAATTCCAAAGACTCAGTAATTGGATTTATGCAATAAATTATTCAATGATTATCGAATTTTAACGATTGCCAACATCAATATTCGAGCGACGATATTGCCTTCTCTGTTTCATTCATGTATTGTCCCAAATACAGGGTGTTTCGAAAAAAACGATCTCCAAAGAAACACTAAAAAAGCATCACATTATTTCTCTGGAAGGGTAGGCACAGAGAATTGACTGGAACGCAACTCTATCCTGACACATATCTCTAGCTAAATCCACATGCATACATCATGTGGATTACATCATGTTCATAACACCATCATTCGCACTGCATTCACTTCTTATATTTTCATTCGACACTCTATCATACACATTCGTCTAAGAGATCTCATTACTACTGCATTTATTCTACTTTCATCCTTATTTTGCCAGTTCCATGCTTCGCTTACATACATAAGGGTTGGTAGAAGAACACCATTGTGCACTGCCGTTTTAGGTTTTTTAGATAGGTTTTTTTAGCACAACTTTAAGTGCACCATTCATTTTGTTGCCTAAAAATAACATTAAAATAAACCTTAAAGATGTAAATATCATTATATTTTAAAACCTAATTGGGTTAGGAAAGTATACGTCAACGATTGTATAGATTAAGAAGTCGAGAAAGACTGAGGAAAACGTGGCATTATCAAATGGATCAAATTAAATGTCGGAATAAGTGACGTGTGTGTATGACTCGCTGTATGAATGTTGAGGAAGAGAGAGAGGGGTGTGGGATAGAGTAGTGTGGTGGTCCATTCTCTCTGCCTACCCCTACGGGGAAACGGCGTGCTGGTTTGTTGTTGTTGTTATATTTCCATAAAATTGTTATTTTACCCCTATTCTTTTTTTAAAAATTTTCCTAAATATGGGGTTATTTCGGGAAAAGGACGTGATGGTTAATGGTTTGTTGTTGCTGTGTTTTTAATAATAAATACCAGGAATGTGTTGTCCTTGTTTACAAATAATTTCATTAGGTACGGACTAATAATTTTTTTTGGAACATTCTGTGAATTTGAAATATATCCAATTATTTCTGGGAGACTTTTTATGAGCGTTCCGCGAGCCCATCAGTCACAGCGATCGCAAATGATGATTAATGGCCTAAGATTGACGAGATATTGCCTATGCACTAGTGATGCTGGGTTGCCATTGCATTAAATACCCCACATTTAGGGAAATTAATAAAAATAATAATTTTAGGGTAAATGGAAAAATAAAAATCTAAAATATACAACAACAATTAAAACAAACCATCACGCCCGTTTCCCTGGAGGGGTAGGCAGAGATAATGGAAGTCACACTTCTCAATCCTGACTCAATTTTTAAGCTTCCTCTACATTCATACATGCGACTCATACACGATGTTATTATTCATATCAAAATCATATAATTTTAATAAACAGATTATGTGCTCTTGTGCCGACCCTTATATATGGAAGTGAAGCATGAAACTGGCAAAATAAGGATGAAAGTAGAATAAATGCAGTAGAAATGAGATCTCTAAGACGAATGTGTGTCAAATCTGTATACGATAGAGTGTCAAATGTAAGTATAATAAGTGAATGCTGTGCGAATGAAAGTGTTATGAACAAAATAATGAAAGGGTCAATAAAATGGTTTAGACACATGAAAAGAATGAGTGAAGACAGAATGGTGAAGAAGGTATATAAACGGTAAACGGCGTGAACGGAGCTAGAAATAGAGGAAGGCCTAGAAAAACGAGGCACGATCAAATCAATCAAATATTAAATGTCGGTCACGTGAGGAGTCGGAGAAATCGATATGCGTGCATGACAAAATGTATGAATGTAGAGCGAGAGTAAAATGACCTATGGGTGTGAGACGTGGATAATGACAGCGAAATCCGCAGAGCGACTGGATACTTTTGAGAGAATGGTGCTGCGCAGAATTCTGGGACCTGTGAATGACGGTGAAGGCTGGAGAGTGCGGCATAATGACGAACTGTACTATATTAACAAATCTCCCAGTCTCTCCACACAGCTCAGACAGAATAGACTGAGATGGGTTGGTCACGTGCAGAGGATGCCGTCATCGCGAACCCCAAAAAGATTGCTGGAGTGGCACCCAGGTGGTAGAAGACCAATTGGACGACCAAGGCTGCGATGGGAGGATGAAGTTGGGAGAGATGGGGTGAAATTGTTACGAGTGTCAGATTGGAGGGTCGAAGCGGAGGACAGGAAGAGTCGGAGGCGAAGAATACTGGAGGTTAAGGCTCGATATGGAATGTTGGGCCATCGAAGAAGATATTTTCCGGATATTCAAACAGGCGCTTATTCTTTTAGCAAAATAAGGTGTAGGTAAATCGATTTTTTATTCAATCAGTCGATGTCAGCGAGCGATATTAGGGTGTCCCTTATTTTTCAAAGTTTTAATTTTACAATGCATAGGCTATTGTTTTATTCATTTGGGCCTAAAACATTCGAAAACAATTTTTTTCCTTATTCGGAACAGTGTAACCCGTGCCGACTTGCGCGCAAAGATGTCCCATACAAATTGTGTCACAGGAGCGGCGCGCTGTCGTTGTTATTATCATTTAGTCTAGGCTTGTCGGGTAGTAGCACGGATTATTTTGTATTTTGAAGATGTCAATGGAACTAAGAAGTAATTAAAACAGTATTTTCTTGGTTGGTGAAGTAAATCACCAAATAACAGGTAAACTACCATCTAATCGTCAAGTTCTCGCAGTTCTATTTTTCAACATACGTGAAGTTAATTTGACTGTTAATGAAAGCCCAAATCTTGTCATTCTGGAGTGCAATATATTCTGAAAAAAGGCTTGAATACCTACCAGAGCTGTTCTTAATTATGTTAAGAAGTTAGTAGATCTTTATCAGGTCTGACGAGAACTGCAAAAAATAGCAAGAAGATTCAGGACTTACATAGGCGCCGCGAAGAGAACTTTCATCTTGAATTAGATAATTTATTCGATATCGCACACGCCGATGCTCTGAAATATGCTGTGATACGACAGCATCTTATACAGGATGCTTGAACGGAGCTTGTGTGCAAAAACTAGAAAGAGATTTGTTACTCTTTGCTTGCCGCCATCATATATATGAACTGATGCTCAAAAGTGCGTTTGAATCGCAAAATCAATTGTAAGAGATGATTATAGCGATATCATTGAGCTTGCTATTGTTTTTCTGGGTAGAGGTAATGAAAATAAAATAAAAATCAGACCTGCGGGCCCAATGCATCAAGCACGATGGATGGCAAGAAAAAAATACGTTTGCTGCAGTCCCAGTTTAAAATGTGCGCTAAGGTCAAACAAGCTTTACGAGATGTTTGTTTATTTATTGTGGCAGTTTATGTGAAGCCTTGGATTGAATGTAGTTTGGCGATAAAAGCTCCGAATCAAGATTTTTGTTTTTTAAAAACCTTAAAAGATTACGAAGAAGTTGACAATTTCCAAAGCGGTTTTATTCAAGTTCAATCAACATTTGTGGTACTTGTCAGAGGAAATAGCCGTCTTTTTTATTTTTGATGACAACGTTGATAAGCAGACCAAAGGAAACATTGTAGAAAACTTACAAAAATAAAGTTTTGGTGATTCGGGAAAGACATATGTTCCATCAAAGGAACAGATGTCTGTCTCTCTATATGGTACGTAAGTAGTGTTTAATCTGGTATTTAAATTAACACTTATTTGTTTTATTTATAGGTACTACAAGTATTTGTTATCTTGTTTTATGGAAATCTTTGAGTGATTTTGTTTCTGTCAAGAGTAAAGATTCAATAAATTGTATCATCATAGAAAGATAGCGTGGAGTTTGTGGGAGCTAAAAAGAAGGTTACTAGCTTTAAATCAGTTAAAGTCACAGCTAAAAGAGCTGTTAATATAATAAAATACTTTCATGGTTTGACTACCGCAGATGAAGAACATAAGCAGTTCATATTATGTTGTGTGCCAGAACATAGAAAAATTTACCCAGACTCTAAAAAAAGAGACTTTGAAGAGGAAAAATCCAAGTAAATAAAAATAAATTTGGATCTTTTTTGATAATCACAAGAAAAACATTATATAAATACATGTTTTCATCAATATTTATTTAACATAATGGTTTTAAGTGATCATATACAACTACATTTAAGAGACACCTAAAGCGGCTATTTTATAAAACTTTGAGGGCAAGTCGGCACGGGTTAGAATTAACGTAGGAAGTTGAAATTCTGTATTTGGGTAAGCAGTAGACTATTAAACATAATTAGGGGGTATGCGTTTCAATAATCCAAAAAAAAATTTTTTTGCCCATATAAGGGACACCCTAAGCGATATGTATTAAAAATTAGTTGAATGTTTTAGGAAAAATAATTGGGGAAAGGTAATCCATTTATTGACCGCCCATCTCTTGGCATCATCCGGCGGGCGTATGATGAAGTGTATCGCCGATTTATTACTTGAACGGAACGGCGAAAGAGACATGTCGCATCATATTTAATTCATAAAGACCCTATCATTGACCACGACAAAATAACATTTATAAGAAATTCCATCGCATTTTGAAAATATCACATTTTACCTGCTTTATACAAAATAGAGTTGAAGATTCGTAAATACCTAGATACATTCTTGGCTTCACGTATGTGTCAATATATGGTTCCATAAAAATAACTGTTATGGAAACAAAAATAGCATTGAGACATATAGCATTGAGACCAGAGCGGATACCACAAGAACGAAGGCTAAAGAACGGGTGGCAGACATGAGGACGTTAAGGATGATAGCAGGAAGGACTATTCGAGATAGGGTGAGGAACACGGCTATCCGCGAGATCTGCAAGGTGGAGGATGTCGTGAGATGGGGCACACAACGCAGAAGATACTGGAATGCGCACGTGCAGAGGATGGATCCCACCAGAATCCCACACGCTGATCTGACGATCAGTGACACAGAAATCATGCCTCGTGGGATGATGAGGTCCAGCTGTCCCTCCATTTCTAAGGCGGTTTTCCAGGTGGGCGGTGTCCGGAGGGGATTTCATAAGCGGCTGTATATGCGAGTCTGTCACCATCCATTTGGGTTATATGGTCCCTCCAGTATCTTCTTTTGGATCTACTCCACCGAAATATATCATCTATTTCGCAAGATTTCCTTATGCGTTGCGGACATGATCTCGGAGAGATTTTCCAGTAATTGATCTAAAGACCTTAATCTCAGATGTTCTTAGTAGACCCTTGGATCGCATAGTATCGGCCCGCGTCTCTACAGCGTACGTCATGATAGGTCGCAAACATGTTTTATAAATTCTGACCTTGCTGTCGATACGCATGAGACTGTATATTATTATCTTTAAAATCATTGTATTAATACACCGTTCCCAATGGAGTTCTGGTCCCAACCCTTACGTATGTAAGAGAAGTATGGAACTGGCAGAAGAAGGATTAGAGCAGAATAAATGCGGTAGAGATAAGGTCCCTAAGATGTATTTGTGGTAGAAAGATGTACGAATGCTGATGTGAGAAAGAAGTGTAGAGAAGAAGGTATTATGAACAAACGATCTTGGAAAGTTTTTCCAGTAATTGATCTTAGGACCTTCATCTCAGGTGTTCTTTGTAGACCCTTGGTTCGCATAGTATCGGCCATGGTTTCTACAGCGTACGTCATGATAGGTCGCACGCATTTCTTATAAATTCTGACCTTGCTGTCGATACGTATGTGCTTGTTCTTCCAGGCCAGATTCTTCAGACATCCTTCATCATTCAGAATCATCAAGTTGTTTAATTTGAAAAATATTAAATATGAGATAAGGTCTTCAAGGGGTTGTTTCATAAAATTAACAGAACGTTGCTTGTAATTCCATCTTCTGGTCCCTTTTGAAATGAGAGTCTTGGTTCGATTCTGGATTCATAAAAAATGAGAGATTAGATCGATAACACCGTCTATAAAGAAATTATAACCAAGGAACATATTCAGTTTTGTCATAATAATATTTAATAAATGATGAATCTTGGTGAACATATACGAGTATATTGTTTCTTTAACAATGATGTAAAACTCCATATTAAATAATTAAAACGAATAAAAACGTCAGTTGTCTAGAAGTTTTATTATATTTTATGGGAATGACATGTTTCGCCTATCAAATGTGACGAAACTTCAACTCGTTGCTGTTTATATACACTAGTAAATGGAGCAGAATAGGGTAATTGATGTGACTTTATACATTTTTAACAAATAATTATTTGAGTAGGTTCAGAAATATTGGAAAGTGTTTCTTGGAACTCATTAAGAAATTTTATGACAATGGTTACATAGTAAGGGGATACTAATAGATATTATATATATCAAAATTAAGTTATTTGAGGTGAGATGAAATAAAGTGTTTCTAAGTAAAACATATTTTTACAAATTGTTTACAAATGATTTTACATATTTAACCTATTTTTAATGGAAGAATACATCAATTGAGTTTACGCACACAGGATGATTTTATTTTATAAATAATACTTAGAATCATTAGTCACCTTGATCTCAGATGTTTTAAATTTTTTCGATAGTATATTTTTTTCAGAAAATCTGCAATACTGAGGATATTGTGAGATGGAGCAGAACTAGAAGACGATTCTGACGATACCATGTAAACCGTTTGGACACTCATAGAATCGCAAACACTGCTGCATGGTATAACCGTAGGCCAACGCGCAGCATCCACCTGGCAGACCACCCAGAAGATGATGAGATAGTTGGTCTTGCGCATAGAAAGAGGAGGCAAGCTCCGAGTTAACCGATTAACCAACATAATTGAAGAAGACGAAAAGTATTTTTTTTACCCTTGTAGAATATATAATCCTTAATGTCAATAGCATTCCTCCAGATCATGAAAAATATACAATAATCTTTTTATGGAACTGTGTGCTTTACAGTTCCATCAGTGTGGTGTGTTCTACTACAGCTATTTTGCTCTTGGATATATAGGAAGCTGAACAAGAACTGCAAGGGAGAAAAAGCACTCCCGCTTCCGCAGTGTCGAATGTCGGTGGAATGCGAATGGTGGATGCTATCCAAAGATTGGCAGAAATGAGAACATTGCGACCTATTGTAGGGAGAACCTTCAGAGATAGGATACCAATCCTGCAAAATTGAAGAAATAATGAGATGGAGTAGGCAGAGAAGACGATTCTGGAGGGATCCACCGAGAATTCCTAAGATCATGGTGCACGAGACTCCAGAGGGCCGTCGACTAACAGGATGACCACCAAAGAGATGGAGAGAAAGCTGGTCGTCTTCATCACAGGAAGAAAGTTGATATCCTACATAAACAGATCACAAGATCACCAATCAGAAGAAGAATAAGTTGTTTGCAAGAAACGTTTTGCAAGAACCTTTGCAATTAAAATTTCCCCGGCAAATAGACTTGCCACAATTTTTATTGCTTTCGCAACCTGCCATCCATGGAGACGTCAGGTGGGTTCCATCTCATTACAATTTGCTTCTATCAACTTATTCGCTTATCTTTTGAATGCCATTGTCCGTGGAACTGTCTGGAGCCAGATCTTATATATTGAGCAGCAGTTAAAAATACAATAAACAATAAACTTTTATTGTTCCTTGCAGTTGGTTCCTGTTTATTGGTAGAACGAACCATGTTATTATAAAATTTCATTTCATTTTCGGAAATAATAAAATCCCTTTAATAAGAGGTTAAAGTCGCAATGAAAAAGAAATAATGACGAATGAAGAAGTGTTTGTTTAACCCTTCAGTTAAGACCCAAAATATTCTACGTCTTCCATTAACTTAATCACATTAGGGTAAATTGAACTAATTTCATCATACTTAGTTAATTAATACGTATCACAAGGTATAAGTTCAATAACTTAAAAATAATAGGATAAACCGAGCTAATTTCGTGATACAAGGGAAATTTCAATAATTTGAAATTAATAGGGTAAACCTAGTTAACTTCGTGACACAAAGTTAATTTTCATTAACTTAAAAATAGTAAGGTAACTAAACTTTTAGTTATTAAAATTTTCTTTAGGAAACTCCGTAATACTAAAGAAAATTTTAATAACTAAAAGTAATAGGGTAAACCTAGATATAAACTTAGGAAATGGAAAATAACTTTGTTTATAATCCATAACATATTAAAAAAAACACGACATATTTCGGAGGATACCTCCATCTTCAGGTGTAAATACTATATATAATAAAAAAACTGAACAAAGAAAGACTAGTATAAAAAACGCATTTATAATATTAGTCTTTATTTGTTTTTACATTTACAGGTATCCTGTCGTGTTTTTTTTTTAAATATTTTGTGGATTATAAACAAAGTTATTTTTAATTTCCAATGTTTATTACTATGTAATTCCACAGCCTCATGCCTAAGCTTTCAATAAAACCTAGTTAACTTCATGATACTAAGTTAATTTTCAATTACTTAAAAGGGTAAACTGAGCTAACTTCGTGATACTAAGCTAAATTTTAATAACTTAAAAATAATAGGGTCCACCTAGCTAACTTCGTGATAATACTTATACTTCGTGATGAACAACTTAAAAATAGAAGGGTAAACGGAACTATTTAAAAAAATAAGAATAAATAAGAAAATAAGACTAATTAGGGAACCCGGTTGTTGACTGAAGGGTTAAAATGGTTATATGAAATCATGAAAAGGTGTTCCAGTAACAACAATAAACCATTACGCTTCCCCGGAAGGGTGAATGGATTGCACATCTCTCTAACTTCCTCTACATTCAAACATCTATACACCCACGTCAATTCTTCCGACTTCTAACAAGGCGACCATTAACATTTTATTAATTTGATCATGCCATGCTTTCTTCGGTCTTTCTCAGCCAAGTAAACCATTCATATCGATGAAGTTTCCTATTTTAACCATTATTTTTTCATCCATTCTTCCTTTCGTTCCATATGTTCAAACCATCTCAGTGATCCCAATTTAATTTGACTTATTATGCAATTATCTGCCTTACATTTCTTCCTTATTTCGTCGTTCAATCAATAATCATTTTCCTGAACATTCATCTCAGTGATCTCGATTCTAAGGTATTTATTAATTAATTTCTATGAAATTGTCGTGAAAGCTGTTTCGCCAACCTATGTTAGCATCATCAACATCTGTTGTTAGTCATATCTGAAACAATATTCAAACATTTATAAACAATCTGTGATACGTATTATAACAGTGTTTATATTACAAATGTTAATTAGGTTTATAGTTTATTTGGTTTGGTTCATGTGGGCTCCCGTGAATTTGGAGAAATTACGTGTATAAGTGAATTGTTTTGGTCAATTTGATTGTTGCCGCACTTTATAATAGTTAATTGTGACACGTAATACGTTTGTACTGTTTTGATGTCAAAATTATACAAGTTTTTTCGTTTATATAAAGAATTTTGACAGGTGTAAAAATAAATTTTTCATTGGTTCCAATGACAATTTGAATAATTTCTTCAATATTCTTTTAAAGTTCTTGCTGGTGTTGGTTGGTTTTAAGTGCCTAATTACTGCCAAATAAAAAAAGTGGATACGTGGAACATTAATTAAATTATATAACAGCTAATTAAAAAAACGGTGGATACGTGTAATATAAATTAAATAAACACAAAAGTCCGGATCGTCCATGTCAACATGTGCAACATCGGAAAAACATTTTGTGTTATTACATTATGTGCTAAATTAAAAAAAAACGGTGGATTCGTGGAACATAAATTAAATAGACAAATGTGCACCATCTAAAATAACATTTTGTATTAAATTATTTTTATTTTGTTATTTTATTTTATATCATTGTATTTTATATTATTTGTTTTAGATTTATTTTGTGGATGTTGGAAGATCGAAGTGTGCGCGGGAGATGCCTATTGGTGGCGATGAGGTTCGCAACCCATCACACTGCGTCTCCCGCGGGGCGAAAAGAGAAGGATGGAGTGCCGCATCGGTTAAAGTGTGACAGTCCATTCTTTATGCCTACCCTTTCGGGGAGACGGCGTGATGTTTAGTTAGTCAGTTAGTTAGTTTCTTGAACGATCGAATAAAAACGTCTGTTCTCTAGAAGATTTATTATATTTTATCAGAACCACATGTATCGGCCTTCTAAGGTATTATTAATGTTATTATGGTTTCTGGAACAACGATGTAAAACTCCATTATTAATAATTACTACGAATGAATACGTCTGTTTTCTAGAAGTTTTATTATATTTTATTATAATGACATGTTTTATTGTCTAAGGCATCATCATTATCAAATGCTTGCTAAGACTTACATATGCTACTGCTTTAGCATAGTGAAACATGTAATTCCCATAAAATATAATAAAACTTCTAGAAAACAGACGTTTTCAAAATTGTACGACAACCATCCATAAGTTTTTCAATGAGTATTATCAATGCTTCGCTAAGATGTTTGATAATGCTTTAGCAAGGTGAAACATGTCATTCCCATAAAATAAATCAAAATTTCTTTAAAAAACAGACCTTTTCATGGGTAATAAAAATAATGTCTTTGCTTATGTATTGCTTATTTAAACTCCATATTAAATAATTAAGACGAATGAAAACGTCAGTTTTCTAGAAGTTTTATTATAAATTATGGGATGACATTTGATAATGCCTTAGAAGGGCAAAACGTGTCATTCCCATAAAATATAATAAAACTTCTAGAAAACTGACGTTTTCCTTCGTATCATATTGGACTTAGACTTGGATCTTCTGGCTTACAGAGGTTCAGCTCATGTGGCTATTCCTCTTACGTCAGATGGGAACATTTTTGGAAGGTGATTTGGTGGGTTGTTAGTTTATTCGGGGGCATGATTTGTGTGGCCCGGAGTGTTCCTCTGAAGGAAAATCGATTTTGGGCGCTTGTGGCGGCTGGAAGTGTTTGGGTCATATTTAGAGAGGTATTTTATTGTGGGGTTGGGATGTGAAGGGAGTCCTATGTAAAAACGCTCGGCAAGTTTCAGAATGAATTCATCTATCATCGGGATTCCCGATTCTAGGTGCAGTTGTGTAATCCTGGTCCATGAAGGCGCACCAAGCGATAAACGAATAGCCTTATTTTGCAGGATTTGGAGTTTTTGTATGTGACTCGAAGCTGCATAGCCCCAGATTGGGGCTGCAATTGTATCTTTGCTGTTTCGAGGGTTTCTTGAATTTGAAGAATGCGTGCCAAAATAATATTTGAACTTTCATTATTGAGATGAGAAGTCATTACGTTTCTGTATTAGGTATATTATATATGCTGGTCAGATTTGGCAATAAAAAGACTTAAAATGAAACAAATACGAGTATTGTAGTATACGAACTTAGAATTCTTAAAACGGACATACGTGCGGTTGATCTAAGTGGAGATAACATACCCTGCCAAAGAAATATACTCGTTAGTAAGCCAAGGAGCTTGTTTAAAACAAGTATTTATTTTTTAACCTGTAAAATTAAATAAATTTGTTTTATGAATCACAATTGTATTTTATTTTACGCGACAGCTGTTTCGCCAGCCGATGTTGGCGTCATCAGGTGTTACAATATTATTGAACGAAAAAATATTGTAACACCTAATGATGCCAACATCGGTTGGCGAAACAGCTGTCACGACGTTCTCAGTGAATAAAAATAAATTGTGATATTATAGCAGTGTTATAAACTTTAACAGTAATAATGTTGTAGTATCATTGTGTTTCGGCCAAAACAATGGACTATTAGGCAATAAAATAATTAAATTACATTTAATAATGAATTTGCCATTTGATAATGCCTTAGAAAGGCAAAACATGCACTTTCCTTAAATGACATTAAAATTTCTAGAAAATTACGTTTTCATTCGTATTAATTATTGAATATGGAGTATTTCACCATTGCCCAAGAAACTGTCTTTTTATTGTATTATTGTTATCAATTTTATATTAAATAGTCCATTGTTCTATTTGAGTTTATTGTAACATATGATGATGCCAACATCGGTTAGCGAAACAGCTGTCTCGTAAAATTAAATACAATTGTGATACATAAAACAAAGCTATTTAATTTAAGAGTTTAAAATGTTAAGGTATCATAGTGTTTCCACCAAAACAATGGACTATTTAAGTATTTATTTGTTCACATACGTCAAAAAAGCTATTTTAATTTTTGTCATTATTTATTTTATTTATTATTGTTATAAATATAACATGACAAAATATAAAACACAACAATACTAGAAATATGAAAAATTTATATTATTATTTAAAATTTTATGGTAGAATTTCAATGATGTTTGTGTCTTTAAAGACATCAGTGGATTTTAACTAAATATACATCTTAAACAGATTTTTTACAAGCAAAAGTTCATTATTTACATTGAACTTATACCATGAAATTTTAAATAACAATATAAATTTTTCATATTTCTAATAAACGATCAACATAATTTGAGAAACGTGCGTCATAAATATTAGTAAATATTAAAAAAAACGGAAATTCAGCATTTATATAAATTGACCCACGTTGGGCGCCATTTCGTTGCCTGGGGCACTTCAAAATAATTCAGAAAGGGCACAGGATGGTCCCTGTTCCGTAACCGACCCTGTAATAGCCTGCAAGCGGTAATATTTCAATCATAAGAGGACCCTTTATTTAGGTTGCGAGTGCAGTTTTATGAAACCTTGATAGCTGATACATATAATTGGCTGGTCGCGTGTCGGTACGCAAAGAATAGGAACACCAAATAATATTTTTATTGTGTCCTTACGGAATATTTTGTTACAAAAATATCAATTTTAGTCCATTGTTTTGGCCGAAACACAACATGTCAATATTTATATTTTAAAATAAGGGAATGCTCGGAACCAATTCTCTACAGCTTCGAAGAGATGGACATCTAATAACCCATTTCTTCAGATTAATTAGGGGATACTTCGAGAACTCGGCCGTACTGGGTGATGTTGGTCTTTTTGTCCCCGATAGATATCACCGACAGCGACAGCACAGATTGTTTTACCTAGCGGCCGCCAGAACCAATCTGCCTCTGGTGACGCCGGTGGGAAGAGCAATTAGTCTGCTGAACGCGGTCTCCTCGGAGATCGACTTCTTTCATGTTAGTGAAAGTACATTCAGGGGACAAATACGCCTGACTTTGGAAAGTATTTTGTCTTCCTAATGTCGAACCATCACTAATGCGTTCCTGGTATTATGTTGTATTTTTATAATATTTAACCTGTACTCAATTGATGCTTTAAACATGTATGCTGTTTGTAATGTCTTCTGAGACAAAAAACTGATTTGATTTGATTTGAAAATGAATAACTGTTCCCGTTGAATTTTTCTGTGCGATAAATAGTGCATGTCGCTTGTACGCTTTTACAAACAACTAAGAGAAAAAATGAGCACGTGCCATAGACGATCCGTGCGCTATCTCTTTCACCCAAGGACAATAAAATATAATTAAAAAAAAATAATGACTATATTAACAAATTAGCAGCCAATAAGAATAATATATTCAATTGCTAAATATGAGAGTTGGTTTTCAAAAGATGGTCACCCTTTTTGAACTGTAAACTGGGAATAATTTATTGCATTTATAGTAATCGTCATGAAAGGAAATCTATATAATAATACGATAATTGATATTCTATCCTGACATAACTCTCGTGCCTCTTCAACATTCACACACCGTGACACGCAAGTTCGTGGATTGTTCCTACTTCGAACACGGCCGCATTAGGTTAATTTTGTCGTGTTATGTCTTCCTTGAACTTTCTCGTCTACTTTTTCCATTCACACTACTTGTATATATCGCACGCTTAATAGTTAACTGACCGATTATGGTTTAGGTCGTAATTGAGTTAACATTAGACAGAGGCTTGTGTTAACGCTATCCATATATTTTTCACAATGTTAACGCTATCCATTCGTACGTATTTTTCGACTGTTTTTGTTAAAACACCGACTCATGTCAGATTGAGCAAAACTTGCTTTTTTGAGTTAAGCCAGTGTTCTATTAAGCGTGTGATATCTTTTTAACCATTCTTCCCTCATCCATTCGTTCCATATATCAAAACCATCTTAGTGACTCTTTCTTAATTTTATTTAGTTCTTGTTAGGCTCGGTATTCTCTATTATTTTGGATGCCCCAGAATTTGTGGGTCCAGGATCGGGCTCTTCAGTCACATGGAGACCCACAACCGTGAAGGACAGTCTTCCTCGGACACGAGGGATAGCCGATGATGATGATGATTCTCTATTGTTGGAGAGGTTTCAAAATAAATTCTTGAGAACCCTCTTTCTGCGATAGACGGTCCTTAGCTGATTCAACGGTATTTCTCTTAGCTTAGCACCCTTAAGAGGGAAGGGTTCACAACGACACATTTTTTCAAGCTGATTCGAGGCTTTATTGAGAACCCTTATGTTTTGGAACAAAACAATTGATGTTGCGGACATGCCGAAGTCAATTGTTCTACACCCGCACGCACAACCAACCTGTCCTTGTTGATGCCAGTATGAAGAGCCATTTGGAAGTTGAATTTAATCGCTTCCAATTTGGACATTCATAAAAAATATGTTGTCAATTCTAAAAGGAGTACTGCCTCACTGACAGACATATTTGGGATATGTTGTTTCTTATTACGTACATATATTATGCTCTGTAAAATTTTGTTCGAAGTAGAACTAATATAATTCTTCATCTTCTTCTTCTCGGCGCCACAACCCAGTGTGGGATTTGGTCTTCTCCACATCAGTCCTCTCTGGTTTTATCCCTCTCCATTCTCAAGATTTATAAGGTCAATAGAGGAAAATTGAAAGTAAACCTGAAATCAGCGTGTTTAAAAAAATATCTGTAAATATAAAAATATCTGTAAATATAAAAATATCTGTAAATATAAAAATATCTGTAAATATAGAAATATCTGTAAATATAGAAATATCTGTAAATATAAAAATATCTGTAAATCAAAAAATCATCGAGTTGTTTACTGACTATTGATTATACTTTTTCGCAGATGGTCAGGACGGCACTGACATGAGTATATCTACATCTTCTTCTTCCTTTTTTCAGCGAATTTTACTCCACTGCTGTATGTAGAGCTCTTCTAGCTTGGGCTATCTGTACTACGACTCGCAAGTTGAATATGATCTACATATTTCACACAAATCATCTGCAAAGTTACAACGCCTGAATTCGCTTACGATGGTTCTGTTTTGATACATGTTGGTAAAGAAAACAGCGATTGTATTAATAAAAAGCTCACAATTCTCAGGAACCATAAACCAATTATGGAAAGGATATTATTGCTTGATTGGCAAGGCAGGAAATTGTTTGATGTTTTCATGAACTAATTCAGATTCCCCGGGCTATTTGGTCGGTCATTTTGATAATAAAATATTTAATCCCAAAACTAACAGATGATAATTTTATATAGGTCACAGGTGCTTAGGGCTGATGTAGATACGATATTATATATCTATCAAAATAATAGTAAACACGGTTGTTTCGTGGTTTTACTTGGATTTAATTAATATTAATTACGTAAGTAACTGAAACAGTTTGAGAATGCCCTCGCAAGGTGAAACAAATTTGTCACTATTTAACTAACTAACTAACTAACCATTACGCCGTTTCTCCGAAGGGGTAGGCAGAAAGAATGGACTGCCACACTTTTCTTTTCTGACATATTTCTCTCGCTTCTCTACATTCATACATCGTGTCTTGCACGCGCGTCGATTTCTCTGACTCCTCACGTGGCCGACATTCAATATTTGATTAATTTGATCGTGCCACGTTTTTCTCGGTCTTCCATCCTATCTGCCTACCCCTCCGAAGACACGACGTGATGGTTAGTTAGTTAGTTAAGTTTAAAGAAACGGGAAATTCTAACATATCTGTATCAAATCCAACATCTTAGAATCAATACAAAAATGTATCAAATGTATACCCGTGAGTTCATCCAAATAACAGTGAATTGATTACGTCACATTGCGTGTACTCCTCTTTACATTGTGGTAAGGGTAGTTGGCAAGGTAAGGGGTGGCCGAACAAAAGATTTATTGTATTAGTTATCAGTGCAAACACTTCTGACACTTGTTACGTATCAACATTAAGCTTCCCCAACGTTCACCCTTTGCAATTAGAAATTAGGGGATGTTTTGACACACACATGGAATATAGTCAAACTTTTAAGTGACATTTTGTATCTTACTTTAAATAACCACAAATAAAGCACTCTTTTTCTGGTTAGACATTTTAAAATTATAAATGTCTTCCTCGTCTTCTACTTCTTCATTACTATAAACAAATGTGGTATATTCTCCAGAGGGTTACTCCTCCATTGAAGTGGATTCCCAGTTATTCTTCAAATTTTTAAGAAGTCTTCCACGAGGACGAGTTCCACGAGGCTTAAAAATTATAATTTCTTCTATATTCGCCATACTTTATGTTGTAGATGTTTTATTTGTCTTTTTATTTTTATATACTTTGTACAATATTATATATACAGCATTAACTTTAAAAAAAATCAAATTAAATATCAGAAATGTTTCGGACAACCAGTCCTTCCTCGGTGATATTATATAGATATTTAAAATATTATAAAATTGTTTACAAATATGATCAGTTTTGACAGATATTGTGAAGATTTGTTTGGTAACCATCTAACTGAAAAATATCATTAATTTAATAAAGATAATGGTGTTGAAATTGTGCATGTTAATAATATAAATATAACTTTGAGCAATCTCGAAATTTTAGAAATTAAAAAAGCTATTAAAAATAAAGAAAATATAATAAATAATTAAATAAATTTAACGTCAAGTCCAACCTTTGATTTATTTCCTTTGTTGTAAGTAATTACCTGAACTCCAATATAAACTAAAAATTATTATTTTAAATTGATTCATAACATTTGTTATAACAAAAACATAAACGTTTCTAAATAAATCTTTATAACATCTGTCAAAACTGATCATATTTGTAAACAATTTAATAATATTTTAAATATGTACCTATCTTTATAATATCACTGAAGAAAGACTTGTTGTCCGAAACATGTCTTATATTTAATTAAAAAGATTTCAAGTTAGTGTTGTATACACAAAGTATATAAAAAAGAAAAAGACGAATAAAAATTATAAGCTCAGATTTAATTATAAATTGAATATTTCTTTATTTTACATTGAGTAAAATTTGCTAGAGTTAGAATTTTTGTTGTTAAAAATAAATGTGAGTTTATAATTTGAATAACTTTTGGAAAACATTGTATATATTTTCACAACACTTTTTTGCACCTTTCTCAAACATGTTTCGGGACACAGACTTCCCTTATTCAGTGTATGAATTATTGAATTTTAAAAGTTTTACAGATACGGAGTGTGGTTAGTTAGTAAGTAAATTGCATTCTTCATTCTTCATGGCGAATTCCGACATTTCGTATTTATTTAAATTATTTTAAACGCCATAAGATGGCCCTCTGAGAACAATGGTGTCACGCATGCGCGATTCACAGCTCGCAATCACAACGACCGAATTCCAAGGGGGTGGTTCGATTCTGCGCGCAGAATTGCACGCTTTTTATTCAGGGTAGAATTGGAATTTAATTGGGATATATTTAAAAAAAAAAAAACTAATTTAAGAGGGGAAATTCCGCCATATATTGTGAATAATTAAAAAAAAAAAAGACTAACATCAAAGATTTAAATCAATGATATTAGAATTTATTTAACAATCTTAAATATGAGCAGAAAATAGCTCATTATTATGAAGAAGGAATCTGGTCGTGTCCAGGCTCGAACCCAAGTCCCCTAGATTAGGAGTCAAGCGTTCTATTCTCTAGACCACCACCCGATTGACAATATAATATGATTTATTTTCATAATATAAACATTTAATTTAATTTTATCTCGAATAATAAAATGAAATCATACATTAGGTATATGAAATATTTCCTTGAGATTAATACGTCCGTTTTATATAAGTTTTATTATTTTTTTGCAAATTGTATGTTTTGCCTAGATAATGTATAAATCTAATGTTGAGATAATATTTGATAATGCCTAAGCAAGATGACATGTGTCACTCCCATAAAATAAAATGTAACTTATTGTTTTTTGAACAATGTTATTATATATCTTACCAATATAGATAATTAATGCAAATGAAAATAAGTTTAAACTTTTTTAGTTCATTGTGAGACCTGACGATTCTAACATCGGTTAGCGAAACAGCTATTGCGACACAATTTCGAAAGAAATATAATCAATTGTGATATTGTTTAAATATGATTTCGGGGATATGATCGCCACGGCTAGCTCGAATGAAGCGCAATCGTGAAGTCCAAATTTCGATAAATTTATTGAGCCATTGGATAAAAATGGCAAAACGTATTGACTACAAATCAACTGTCAACTGTCAAATTGACAGTCTGTAGAAACAATGTTGCCAGATTAAAAATGAAACGTCTAAAAAAAACCTCCTATACAAAAACACTATTATGTTAAGAAAGTATACGATAACGATGTGGATGAGTACAGAATCGAGGAAGACCGAGGAAGACATGTCATGACCAAATTAATAAATTTTTAAAGGTCGGCAGCCGAACGTGCGTGTATGACTCGTTGATTGAATATGGTGGAGGATAGAGTAGTGTGGCGGTCCATTCTCTCTGCCTATCCTTCCGGGAAAACGGCGTGATGGTGCGGTTGTTGGTGTTGCATTTCTTTAATTTGAGTAGTTAATTAAAAAAAAATTACTGTTAAAATTTAAAACACTGTTATAATATCACATTTTCTTTTTATTCACTGAGTGTCGCAACAGCTGTTTTGCCAACCGATGTTGGCATCATCAGGTGTTACTATAAACTCTAAGTGCCAACATCGATTGGCGAAACAGCTGTTGTAACACTCTCAGTGAATAAAAAGAAATTGTGATTTTATAAAAGTGTTTTAAATTTTAACAGTAATAATGTTGAAGTATCGTAGTGTTTCGGTCAAAACAATGGACTATTTAAAAAAAATTGTTATAATTTTGTGCCATTAATTTTTTTTGGCTATAAGTTTTCCTAGTACACACCTGTTAATCGGATAATAGCATAATAATTGAGTTCCCTATTTACATTGGGGTGTCTCCCCACCCCTAACGATTTAATTATTGTCTCTGGGGTGGTGGCGAACACCCTTGGCAGAACACAATAGGACGACCATCATCACCTCATTACCGGGACACAGGACGAGTCACCACAACGGGATACCACAACTTCAAGAGCAGATGGGACGGAGTCATTTCGGTGATTTATGTTACATGGGCGATACGAGGTTCAAGATTATAGTAAAAATGAAAACAAGTCACAGTAAAACGCTGTCGTTTTTTTGTTACTTCGTTTATAACGGACAAACAAGGATGGCGTATAAAATAACACTGCGTCTTTTTGAGAGAAAAAAAGTTTTTAAAGCAAATTTGATATATCATAATTCACCCTTATCGGGCGCTACATTTTGTAACTTTTGTATTTGTTATTGTCTTTTTGTACATGGCACTTTGTTTGGACATTGTCCAAACAAAGTGCCGAGAAACTACGAGTGACCCAAAGAGCCATGAAAAGAGCCATGTTAGGAATAAGCCTATGAGACAGAGTCAGAAACGATACGGTGAGAGAAAAAACAAAGGTCACTGACATCATCCACCGGGTGGCGACTCTAAAATGGCAATGGGCAGGTTACGTAGCCAGAAGCTCAGTTGAAAAGTGGACAAGAAGATTGCTGACTTCGAGACCATGGACGGCGAAGAGAAGTGCAGGGCGACCGCAACTACGGTGGAAGGATGATCTGAACAGACACGTCGGAATACCCTGGATGCAGTCTGCATAGGACAGAGTGACATGGAAGTGAATGGAGGAGGCCTTCTTCCAGGAGTGGACGGGAATAGGCTGAGGAGAAGAAAAATAAGTATATGTTATTATATCAATATTTAATTTTAAAAAGGAACTGTGAATGTTAATCGCTCCATTGGTAATATTTAACTAACAAAATACTCGTAATGACGCGCAGATTCCATAGACAACAATATCATCATGTCACCTCACATGCGCCATACGACTGCAACCATAAAGTTCTGTTTTTACGTCAGAGGTGACTTACGTACGTTAAAGGTTAAGTTCTGTAAACTCTTATGTATGAAAGTTTATAAATGAAATTACTAAGCAAAGTATGCAAAAACACGATGTTCGTTAGAATTCCTAACGAAGGTAAGGCTGATGGCGAAGTACCAAATTATCTTCTCCTTATTTTTGTTTACTATGGATTAATGTGATCTGTTCTGCAGGGCGTTGTTACTCCTGTGAGATGGATTCCCAGCTGTCTTTCCATCTTTGAGGAGGTCTTCCACGAGGACGAGTCCCATGAGCCTGATTATGTACTGCAATATAGGGGAGTCTGGTGGTGTCCATTCTTCGGACATGACCGTACCAGTCCCTTCTTCATGATAACCATCACGCCGTCTCTCCGGACAGGTAGGCAGACAGAATGGACCGCCACATTGTTCTGTCCTGACATCATCATCATCAGCCGTCTGTCATCCACTGCTGAACGTAGACCTCTCCCAAAGAACGCCACCGCCCCTTATCCATTGCCTCTCCCATCCATTCATGTCCAGAAATCCTCTTCAGATCGTCGGTCCAGCGGGCAGAGGGATGTCCAACTCTACAGAATCCTGTACGCGGTCTCCACTCCAGAACCCGTCTCCCCCATCGGCCGCCGGTTCTCCAACAGATATGGCCAGCCAATCGCCACTTCAGCCCGCCCATCTTCAGAGCCACCTCAGTCACCTTGGTTTGTTGTCGAATAAATTCGTTTCTAAATCTGTCTCTCAAGATTATTCCAAGCATGGCTCTTTCCATAGCGCGTTGGGCGATGAATCTGTAGACTAGACCTTTTGTCCTGACATGCTTCTCTCGAACTCTCCACATTCATTTATCGTGTCATGCCCGCACGTCGATATCTTCGACTCCTTAAGTGACCGATATTTATTATTTGATTGATTTGATCATGCTACGTTTTCCGAACCAGTCCTTTCTTTGCTGTCTAATCCATCTTATAAAAAAAATGTTTTTGACATTTAGAAGAAGGCGACTTATTCTCGTTTTATCCTGAACGATTAGATTGATTAGGTGCTCCTTTATAATTCTGATCCTGCGGGGTACGTATTCTCGCAGGTTCCTTTTGTTGACGTAATGTTTATTACAACTGTTTATCTGTCCCATTGTGAACACACCAACCGTATAATGTCCGATGTTCACTGCTATCTACTTCATAATATTTACATTCGAATCAAAGGATTGGCGTTATGGCGTTATTATAAATACAGAAATCCCTCGCCACTTCGCGTTTCAACCTTCGCGGCTTAAATCGCGTTTTTTTAAAATATGTTTGTTTTATATCTCAACCAAATATACCAATTGAACGAAAAAAATATACGGAAATACGAAGGCAAGCTAATACTATTTTATTTATTTATCTATTTATTATAGACGGAATAAATTCCGATACATTTATTTTTGATGCAGAAATAATTTAAATATAAGAACATTTATGAATAATGGTAAAAATTAATGCTAAGACGAGTTAAGATTGTTATCACTATAAGAATACAGGTATTTGATCAAAGTACGCACAGATTTTCCAAACATTCTCCTAAGAGATCTCATTTCTAATGAATTTATTCTACTTTCATCCTCATTTTGCTAGTTCTATGCTTCACTTTCATACATAAGATGGGTACAAGAAAACCATTGTGCACTACCATTTTAACTTTTTTGAATTGGCTTTTGGTCACAACTTTAAGTGGACCATTCACTTTATTGCCTGCCCCATTTTTTTCTTTCAATATCAATCTCCACTCGTCCATCCTTTGTAAACATACTACCTAAATATACAAACTCATCCACTAGTTCCACATTTTTATGATTCACTCTATTGTTGCAAACTGTGTAAACTTATTCACATTCATCGTCAGATCATTTCTCATGGATACCTGTTACATACTAGTCACCAGGACTCGTATTTCATGCTCGTTGTCTGCAAGTAGGATAGCGTCTTCCGCATACAATAGACAGTTTACTGACACTCTGTTCATTTTGGCACCTAAATCCAACCCTTTCAGCTCTTTCATAAACTTGTCCATATATAGATTAAATAACCACGGATACATTACGCAAACGTGTATGACACCTTTATTGATATCCAACTAGGTTGTAAGATCTTCATTTACTCTAACACTAGCAGCGCTTTCCATATAAAGAGACTTACTACTTGTGATCTATAGCATAAAAAATGATTTATGAGTAGAGAGTATTATTATTTCAAATTACAATTTAATAACGTTTCAAATGATATGTGTATAATTCTGCATAGGGGTATTGAAGGGGTTATCTACCAAAATTACTATAATATTCGTAGGAATATTTTAGTTTTTTTTTGTGATATGTTGTTCGTTGAAGAATAAAACAGAGTTATGCAGAGAATTCATCCCGGTTGACGTTTGAAATCTGTTCAAATGATATGGGCATAATTCTGAACAGCGGGTCTAAAAGGGCTATCTACCAAAGTTACTGAAATATTCGTACGAATAATTGAGTTTTTTTTAAATATGTTGTTCGTTGAAGAATAAAACAGAGATATACAAAGAATTCATCCTGGTTGAAATCTGGTTTGAAATTTGGTCAAATACTATGTGCATAATTCTGCTCAGGGTGTCCGAAGGGGTTAATTACCAAAATTACTATAATACTCGTTCGAATAATTTAGTTTTTTTTGTGATATATTGTTCGTTGAAGAATAAAAGAGAGATAGGTATGCAAAGAATACATCCTGGCTGAGTGTGAAATTTGTTCAAAATGATATGTGCATAATTCTGCACAGGGGGTCTGAAGAGGTTATCTACCGAAATTACTATAATATTCGTACGAATAACTTAGGTTTTTTATGATATGATGTTCGTTGAAGAATAAAAGAGAGATATGCGAAGAATTCATCCCGGTTGAGGTTCGAAATCTGTTCCATTGCCTCGAAAGAACTTTTTGTGCGTATAATTCAGTTTGGCGGGAACGGCTTCTAGACGAATTGACATCATAAAACAATTTGACTTAAATGCCGTCTGGTTTACACCTGGTTTAAACAATCGTTTTTGCTCGTCGCCAACCGGTTCGGGCACTAACTGAATTACCAAATTATTTAACCTGGCAAAATAAGGATGAAAGAACAATCAATGCAGTAGGAATGAGATCTCTTGGGCGATTCTGCGGAAAATCTGTGCATGATAGAGTGTCGAATGAAAATTTAATGCGAGTTAAAGTGTTATGAATAAAATAATTCACAAAAAAACGAATTCATTCGTCAACAAACCAAGGTGACTGAGGTGGCTCTGCGGATGGGCGGGCTGAAGTGGCGATGGGCTGGACATATCTGTCGGAGAACCGACGGTCGATGGGGGAGACGGGTTCTGGATTGGAGACGTACAGGATTCCGCAGAGTTGGACGTCACCCTGCCCGGTGGACCGATGATCAGAAGAGGATTGCTGGATAGATAGATGGGAGCGGCAATGGACAGGGGGCGGTGGCGGGCTTTGGGAGAGGCCTACATTCAGCAGTGGATGGCAGACGGCTGATGATGATGATGATGAATAAAATAATGAAAGGATCATTATTTCTTCTATAGTCTATCTTCCGGGAGTCCACAAATTAAAATGTAACGATTGCACATCATTCTACATAGGAAAAACAACGCGTAATTGAAAATAATTTAATAATTAAATAAAACACATTTAATAAAGATAACGGTACTGAAATTTTGCATATTAATAATAAAAACTTAACTTTAAACAATTTAGAAATTTTCGAAATTAAAATAGCCATAAAAAATAATGAAAATATATTAAATAACCTATTAACTTTAAATTCAATTCCCATACTCGATATGTTCCCGTTACATCTTCCCTCTCTTCAATCCTAATTATACCCCTTCCACTATAACAGCTTCGGGTAAGCGGTGGGTAAACTTCTAAGTCTTCATTTAACTATATGTTTGTTAATTTCTATATGTATTAACAATCACTGCACCATATGCTACCCTACAATAAATAAAACTATTTTTAAGATAATCTAATGATTTTACTGAAATCTTTTGATGGAAGTTCTTTAACTACTTCCACTTTTGTCTTTATTTCGACAGCGACCGGTTTCGGCAGACCAGTCTGTCGATGCTAGCGAGCATGGCGAAACCGGTCGCTGTCGAAATAAAGACAAAAGTGGAAGTAGTCAAAGAACATTGTTTTATTTAATTATTAAATAAAACTATCTATACTATGCCTATATTTAGATGTAAATGAGCTGCCGAAACCGGTTGAAACTAAGGAACAAGTGGATTAAACTAAATTAATATTATGAAATATTTAAATTTATTTTATTTTCATTATTTTCAATGATCTTCTACCTTTTTTTTTTCAATTATTAATGTAAATATTTAAAGTTT
The DNA here is from genome assembly GCA_022606425.2 of Lepidostoma basale. NCBI lineage: Eukaryota > Metazoa > Arthropoda > Insecta > Trichoptera > Lepidostomatidae > Lepidostoma > Lepidostoma basale. The sequence goes on along the minus strand of JAHDVF020001389.1, from coordinate 400,837 downwards.
GTAACAATTAAAATTAATATTCATTTTAAATTGAGTACCAATCTCTTAACAAAAGATTTGTTACTTTTTCCATTACCGCCACGCGTTTTTATATAAAAAAAAAACAATCGACAGTTGAAACGGGAAGCGTTCTACTTTCAAAATATTCCCACCCGTGTTGTTCCTTATCTGCGAGTCAAAAATCAAGTTCGCTCTTCTGACAACAGGGCAAACGTCAAATGTGACGTTTGAAGTGTCACAATGACAGGAGGACACGCCCCCAATTTGGGGTTGGACTGGTAATACTGTTTTGTTTGCAAATTTTATCTAAAAGTATCAAATGAATCAACGAGTAAGAGTAAATGCGACAAAACACACATTCATATTTAAACTTTGATACGAAGCCATTACTTGGTGGTTTGACAAATTAAAAAATAAAATTAATCATTTTTAATTAAAGGGTTAGGGACAGTCAGATGTGTGAAGAAACAAGTATTTTCTATATATTTTTTACAGTAATATTTATAAAACCACCAATATCAAATTATTATATTAAGCCATACTTTGTGTTGTAGATTCATTATTTCTCTTTTGCTTTTTTATATATTTTGTTCATACAACACGTACAATTAAAAAAAAAATTAAATAGACGTGTTTTGGACAACCAGTCCTTCTCCAGTGATACATATTATAAAGATACTCGTACATATTTAAAATATTATAAAATTGTTTACATGATCTGACAGATGTTATAAAGATTTATTTTGGAAATAAATCTTTCCCCAAGAAACATATCCACAGAAGCAAAGATGGCAGTACACAATGGAGTTCTTGTGCCAACCCTCATATATGGAAGTGAAGCTTGGAGCTGGCAAAAGAAGGATGAAAGCAGGATAAACGCCGTAGAAATGAGATCACTAAGAAGAATGTGCGGGAAAACGTTGTATGATAGAATACCGAACGATGAAAAAAGAAAGAAATGTAAGGCAGATGACTGCATCATGAATAAAATTAAAAAAGGATCCCTGAGATGGTTCGGACATATGGAACGAATGGATGAGAGTAGAATGGTTAAAAAGTTGTACACAAGCAGTGTGAGTGGAAAAAGAAGCCGAGGACGACCGAGGAAAACATGGCATGACCAAATTAACTAATTACTAAAAGGCGGCCATATTCGAAGTCGGAATAATCGACGTGCGTGCATGGTGCGATGTATGAATGTGGAGGAATCCCGAGAGGTGTGCCAGGACAGGCCAGTGTGGCGATCCATCCTCTCTGCCTACCCCTCCGGGGAAATGGCGTGATGGTTAGTTGGTTAGTTAGTTAAATCTTTCCCAAAAGAAATGTTGTGAGATAGAGCCACACACAGATTTCAGAAAAAAATTCTGAGGTATCTCTACATGAAGGAGTATGGTAGATATCCATGGCTCTATCCCACAGCGTTTCTTTTGGGAATGTTGGGGTTTAATTCTCTGCAGCTTCGAAGAGACGGGTATCTCATAACCCTTTTATTTAGATTAATTAGGGGATATTTTGAAAACTCAGCCGTGCTGGAGGGTGCAGGTCTTTTTGTTCCCGACAGATATCTCCGACAGTGCCAGCATAGACTGTTCTTTATTCCGGCCGCAAGAACCAACCTTCCTCTAATAATGCCAGTGGGAAGACCAATCAGTTTGCTAAACAAGATTACCTCGGAGATCAACGTCTTTCACATTAGTAAAAGTACGTTCAGAAGAAAAACACTCTTAACTTTAGAGAGTATCTTTTCTTCCTAAAGGTGAACCATCTCTCATGCGTTCCTGATTCTTTGCCCTTTCTCAAATAGATGCCTTAAACTGTTGTTATGTTTGTAATATCTTTTGAGTAAATAAATAAACTGATACTTCCTCATGTAGAGATACCTCAGAAATATTAACTGAACCCTCTCCAGCATAACGGAATATCTCGCCTCGTGAGGACTCCATATCACAGAACCACTTTCGAGTCTGCTCCGAACCAGGCTTCTGGCTTCTGGGCTCTCATCCTTCTTCTGCCAGCGATTTTATTATAGAATTTAAGATAACGAGTCGATGAGATTCAAGGCTACGTCGGTTGCGTTACGGTGCCGTCAGTGTCACTGTCCAGTGTGAATTGACCTTTAGACGCAATTTAAAAAAAGGTTTTATTCAATGGAGTTCTAGTGCCGACCCTTATGTATGGAAGTGAAGCTTGAAGTTGGCAGAAGAAGGATGAAAGTAGGATAAATGCCGTAGAAATAAGGTCACTAAGAAGGATGTGTGGAAAAACAATGGTTGATAGAATATCTAATGATGAAGTAAGAAAGGAATGTAAAGCGGATGAATGTGTGATAAATAAAATCAAGAAAGGGTCACTAAGGTGGTGCGGACATATGGAACGAATGGATGAGGGAAGAATGGTTAAAAAGATATATATAAGTAGTGTAAATGGAAAAATAAGTCGAGGAAGGCAAAGGAAGACATTGCATGGCCAAATTAATCAATTACTGAAAGGCGGCCATGTTCGAAGTAGGAACAATCGACGAGCGTCCATGTCACGATGTGTGAATGTAGAAGAGTCGCGAGAGTTATTTCAGGATAGAATAATGTGGCGATTCCTGAAAACTCTACCAGTTCGGAGAACAAATCCCAACATTTTCAGTGCAACTCCACATATACTCCAGGGGACATTTTACATTATGTACATTTTATTCTAAAATTGCGTTATTTTTTTTTTAGTTTTATAAAGAGATTGTCGCTCTCAGGAAAACTAAGGTGCTGCAAGAAGGAGATTTAGATGTAAAGGTGCTCTCAAACGATCTCTTGGCGTTGCTCCGGTAAGCGAAAATATTTTTTCTTTTCATAAACCTAATAAACCAAGTGTTGATATAAAAAGAAAATTATGTCATTTGTAGTGCTGGATTTTGTAAAAAAAAAAAAAACTACATCTGTAAGACATTTCAAAACACGTGATTGTATTGTACAGTAATAACTTTATTTATTTTTATACAAATCACGATACAAAGTTACTATGAGTATTATACATAATATAAATGTATTTTTAGTTCACTCCCTAATGGCGATCAAGTGGTGGGGGTAATAAACCTCGCTGCCACCAGCCAAACCACAAGTCTGGCTGCATTCAGAACCCTTCCTTCCGAGATGGTCGTCTATACTTCTAGCATCGACTCTAAGCTCCAGAAAGGGTAAACATATTTCTTTGATCCTCATACCAATGCTTTGGAAAGCGTTCACAACAGTTACTTTAATTCGTAAAGTCTAATAATTTATTTAATGCATTGTAATTCCTATTTGTTGATCTTTAATCTTACAAATTTTGGTTTTATGATTGGTTTTATGATCTCGATGTGAGCACGGAAAGCATTTTTGCTACTCTAAGAAGGTTCTTAGTCCTATTGGTATCGGCTCTGACTTCTATTCCGTACGTCATTATGGGTAGAACGCATGTCTTGTATATCCTAACTTTACTTTCGGTTAGCATGTGTTTGTTCCTCCATATGGTATAGCGCAAGCAGCCAGCCACGGCAGTCGCTTTGTTGGTTTGTGCTCGCACCTCGTCATATAGGTCACTGTAGCTACCGATCTCTATGCCTAGGTAAGTGAATCGCATGACTTGCTCAATAGGTGTGTTATTGATGATCAGCTTACATCTGAGAGTAAGATAGTTTAATTCTGTCAGTCCTTCGTATTATCTTTTTTCATTTCCGTGTTTAATCCACAGTATCACATCCACCGGAGTTATTTAACCATGATAAGCCTATTAGGGCGGTTGGTTCCAAATTCAATTATTTGAACGGAGGATGGGTGACGCGGGACGTGTGGCGTCACGTGACCTGGAGGACCGCGCATGCGCTCAGCGCCGTGCGAATCTATTTAAGGGGCTTATGGCGAGAGCGATAAGGATTAGGGGCGTAAATACTATGTTATATCTGTTATTAATATCATCCCCTAATCATTCTGCTAACTAACTTTGGGTGACTTGCTAGCGCTCCACGCGTGTGTTTCGTGGATTATCACTACAATAACATATTGCAGAAATATTTTGCCAGTTCCATGTTTCGCTTACATACATATTATATAACGTAATTATTATGTAAAAGTGTATTTAAAAAAATAATTTATGTCAATAATTAATACGAATGAAAACGTCTGTTTTCTAGAAGTTTTATTATATTTGATTAAATATTATTACGGTTTGTATTACAACACTTTATTTTAATTACCACACATATGTTTCGGTTAAAACATAACCTTTATCAATGTAGACAATTTTAACAAATTTGCTAAAATTGTATAGGTATATTGATACAGGTTATGTTATACTGTATTAAGTGAAATAAATTGTTGCAATAGTAATAATAATAATAATAATAATTTATGCGCCCTTGAGGTGATTACACCACAAAAACGGCGCTTTAAAAGTAAGCATATTATTATTATTTATTATTATAATAATACTAATAATAATAATAATAATAATAATAATAATAAATAAATTATCTCAAAGACGCTGTAGCTCCATTTTATGAACTAGTTAAATTAAACATTTTAGTTTAAATAAACATTTTTGTTAAAAATAAACATTTAGTTAAAATAAACAGTATTTATTCAAATATGATAATGACATGCCTCGCCTTTCTAATGTATTTTCAAATATCATTTGATAATGTCTTAGAATGGCTAAACATGTCATTCCTATAGATTATGATAAAACTTCTAGAAAACAGACGTTTTTACTCGTAATAAACATTATGTATCGAGTTTCACATCATTGTTCAAGAATCTTGGCACCTTTCCCCACGCAGTACATGACCCAGAGAAGTCTTCCGAACCTTGATAGTTGACAACAGCTCCCTATCAACTCTAGCTCGCCTCAGGACTTCGGTACTGGTAGCCATGTCAGTCCAGGTAATTCTGAGCATTCGGCGATAGAGTCACACTTCAAATGCTTCCAGTCTGTTCATTGAATCTAACTTCAAGGTCCACGTTTCACATCCATACAATAAAACAGACCACACATTTGATCAATATATAGGTCTTCTTGTTCTTCTTCTTTGCTAGCCTTCTTCCCTCCACTGCTGGATACAGGCCTCTTCCAATTTCCTCCACTCGTCTCTATCCTGCCCCTTTTGTATCCAAGATTTTCTAACCCTTTTGACAATATCATCGGTCTATCTCATGGGTGGCCTTCCGACACTTCGCCTATTTGCCCATGGTCTCCAACTGAGTATCCTGGGTGCCCATCTGTTGCCACCCTGTCTAGCCAAGTGTCCAGCCCATTGCCATTTCAATTTTGCCACTCGGTCCATGACGTCAGCAACCCTGGTGCGGCGTTTTCTTTATTTATATATTAGGTATTGTGTAATAATTGTATAATATTTTCCCATATTCTATTTTCCAATAGATAAATAATAATGTTGGTTTTATTAAAATTAAAAAAAAAACCTTGAAGGGTTAAAAAATATTCCCTTTTCATTCTACATACCTACCCGATTATATATGGTCAAAATATGTTTTCACAAGGATAAAAAGGGTTTTACCTTTGTTAAATGGAAAATTGTTTTGCGGTCAACATTAAATACTTGCTGTCCTGTGATAAGGCCTTACAAAAGCCCTAAAGGGAAGAGTATATCTAAGGATTTAAGGGTGAAAATATGGGTTAAGTTGGGAAAATAAGAATATTTCGTTATGGAAAAAATGGACACGTGCTTGAATGGGTAAGTAATATCGCATGTATTCCAAATTCGTAGTAATTGAATTTAGGAATAGAATTAATTAGAACTTTTTATTTATAAATGTTAAAGTAAATTATGTATGGAAGCAAAGCATGGAACTGACATAAGAAGGATGATTGCAGAATAAATGCGGTAGATATGAGATCCCTAAGACGTATATGTGGTAGAACGATATACGACAGAATCCTAAATGCTGATATAAAAAGTGAATATAGAGCGGAAGAAGATATTTTGAAAAAAGTAATGAAAGGATAGCTGCGTTGTTTCGGACATATGGAGCGCATGGATGGAGAAAGAAAAGTTAAGAAAGTATACGTTAATGATGTAAATGGAGTCGAGGTAGTCTAAGGAAAACATGGCATGACCAAATTAATAAAATTTTAATCAAGGTGCGTGAATGACTCGTTGAATGAATGTGGACAAAAGAGACAATTTATTGTACATACTTAATAATTACATACAATTATACAAAAATCGTAAACCATTCTGGAAAAATCAAAGCACAGACTTAGAAACTTAAACATATTACAAAATTTACAAAATTACAAAAGCATTCAGGAAATATCAAAATACAGACATAGAAACTAAAACATCTTACAAAATTACAAAAACATTCACGAAATATCAAAATACAGACTCAGAAACTAAAACATCATACGAAATTACAAAAACATTCAGGAAATATCAAAATACAGACTCAGAAACTAAAACATCTTACAAATTTACAAAAACATTCAGAAAATATCAAAATATAGACTCAGAAACTAAAACATCTTACAAAATTACAAAAGCATTCAGGAAATATTCAAATACAGACTCAGAAACTAAAACATCTTACAAAATTACAAAAACATTCAGGAAATATAAAAAAAAGAGTCAGAAACTACAACATATTACAAAATTACAAAAACGTTCAGGAAATATCAAAATACAGACTCAGAAACTAAAACATCTTACAAATTTACAAAAACATTCAGAAAATATCAAAACATAGACATAGACATAGTAACTAAAATATCTTACAAAATTACAAAAACATTTTGGAAATATTAAAACACAGATATAGAAACTAAAACATAAGGATAATGACTTATCAAGGCGAAACATATCGTTCCCATAAAATATATAAAAACTTCTAGAAAACCGACCTTTTAATTCATTTGAATTATTTAATATTTAGTATTGAGATTATGGGTATCCTAGTATTTAATGGTGTTCTTGTGCCGACCCTTATGTATGGAAGTGAAGCATGGAGCTGGCAAAAGAAGGATGAAAGTAGAATAAATGCAGTAGAAATGAGATCTCTAAGACGAATGTGTGACAAATCTGTATATGCAAGTAAAAGAAGTGAATGTGGTGCGAATGAAAGTGTTATGAATAAAATAAAGACAGGGTTTGGACACATGGAAAGAATGAGTGAAGACAGAATGGTTAAGAAGGTATATGTAAACGGCGTGAACGGAGCTAGAACTAGAGGAAGGCCGAGGAAAACGTGGCACGATTAAATGTCGGTCACGTGAAGACTCGGAGAAATCGACGTGCGTGCATGACAAGATGTATGAATGTAGAGGAAGCAAGAGAAGTATGTCAGCACAGAACAGTGTGGCGTTCCATTCTTTCTGTCTACCCCTCCGGGGAGACGGCGTTATGGTTAGTGCGTTAGTTGGTCCTATTATGTAAGCAATAATAAGTAGAAGGAAAAAAAGCCATTATCGATTTATCATCCAGAATTATATCATTATCGATTTGTCATCCAGAATTGCACCTATGTAAGTTTGTGTTCCAGGTACGTCGCGTCCCGACTGAGGTTTTCCATGGTTCCTTCAGTTGTAAGGCAAATGTCGGGATGCTTATTAGCTAGTCCATGGAATCCCATATATAGGAACTCTACTTCAATTAGTTTCATTTCTTTTTTTCTTCTCACCCATCTCACCTTTCTTACTTCTTTTTGGCAATCTCTGCCACCCTAAAACTATATTACTTCGCAGAACTGCAAATTTAAAAAGTCCACACCGCCCTGACAAATAAAATGCAGGGCATCAAACAATAGATTCAACTCAAGTAAAAAAAAAAAGATCTAATTGATATTATTATGGTCCAACTTTTGTATACAAGCACATGTAACATAGTTTTCAACCCCTGACAATTGGCACAGTAGTTTCACCCCCGTTTAACCCTTAACCCCTCCACCTTGTAGCAGAGCCCCGTAGCTTAGGAACTCTTCTCCCCGGAGTCGTGTGCCTTGTTGCCGCTCCATGGGCCTATCTCTTGGACACAATGTCAATCTACCCCAACGGACCTGCAGTGGTTCTCAATCTTTAAATATTATGCCCCCTTTTAATATTTTATAATTAAGATCGGGCGGTGGTCTAGGGGATACAACGGCTCCTGATCCAGGGGACTTGTGTTCAAGCCTGGACACAACCAGATCCCTTCTTCATAATACTTAACTCTTTTCTGCTCATTTTGAAGATTGTAAAATAAATTCTAAAACCAAAAAAAAGAATATTACTACTATATGTTACACTATATGGTCTGTTCTATTATTTGGAACTGGCAAAATAACGATGAAAGTAGAATAAATGCAGTAGAAATGAGATCTCTTAGACGAATGTAAGGATACTCTGTGTATTATAGAATGTCGAATGAAAATATAAGAAGTGAATGCGGTGCGAATGATGGCGTTATGAACAAAATAATAAAAGGCTCATTAAGATGGTTTGGACATATGGAAAGAATGAACGGAGAAAGAATGGTAAAAAAATTATATATAAACGATGTGAATGGAACCAGAAATAGATGAATACCGAAGAATCGTGGCACGATCAAATAAATCAAATATTGAATGTCGGCTACGTGAGGAGTCAGAGAAATCGACGCGCGTGCATGACACGATGTATGAATGTTGAGGAAGCGAAAGAAATATGTCAGGAAAGAAAAGTGTGTCAGTCCATTCTTTCTGCCTACCCCTTCGGGGAGACGGCGTGATGGTTAGTTAGTTAGTTTACTATATGGCCAAGAAACTTGGACTCTGAAAGTGAATGTAATGAACCGGTTGGAGGCGTTTGAGATGTGGATATACCGCAGAATGCTCCGTATACCCTGACCTGAGAGGGTCAGTATTGCAGACGTACTATAGAGAGCCAGAGCCAATAGAGAGCTGTTGTCGAGTGTGAAAGTTAGGAAGGTTTCATATTTGGGTCATGTGATGAGGGGAGAAAAATACAACCTCATTCGGCTGATATTAATGGACAAAATAGAGGGACGTCTGGGAGTTGGTAGAAGGGAGCTGTCCTGGCTGCGAAATATAAAGAAGTGAACAGGAGTGAACGGAGTTCAGAACCTATTCCAAGTGATGCAGGGTAGAGATGCCTTCGTCGTAGTGATTGCAAACGTTGAGGGGATCTGACACGGCACCGGAAGAAGAAGATATGACTATTGCGATAGTACAAAGTGCTGCAACTGATTATTCAATTTAAAATCAACGGAAAACTAAGTGTCTGGAGAAAAAGATAATCCTGACTAGAAAACCTTCGATAATGGTTCAGTTGCAGCACAACATCCCTGTTTATGACTACTGTATCAAATGTAAAAATAGCCATGATGCTTACAACCACTGAAACGAAAGAAACAAGAAGAAGAAATAACTAACTAACCATCGCTCTGTCAAAAAGAATGAACCGCCTTACTGTTCTTTCCTGACATACTTATCTCTCTTCCTCAACATTCATACATCGTTTCATGCACGCACGTCGAATTATCCGACTCCTTACATGGTCGACTAAGGATAAAAGGAGAAGAAGTTAGCATTCGGCGATAGAGCCACATTTCAAATGCTTCCAGTCTGTTCATTGAGTTGACTTTTAAGGTCCACGTTTCACATCCATACAATAAAACAAACCACACATAGCATTTGTTCATTCCATCACATAATTTTAATAATCGACCCATTTTTTAAAAACTTTGTTACGAAGCCATTACTAGATGGTTCGATATACGAGTATTTAAAATTAAAACTGTTTGTGTATAGCCCTGAGGAAGCTCGTTACAGTTATACTAAGCGAAAAAGTGTTTAATTGTACGTTTAAAAAATACATGTAGTTTGGGAAACTCTGGAAAATCAAGTATTGTCCCACCGGCCCGGGTCGTACGGTACAGTGGCACAGACGCCTGCTGCCTGGACAAAGGAGATAAGGTTCGGTCCCTGGACCTCTACAGGGTGGGTGCTTAACACGAGGTGACGAACGTATTATGCTGTAGATTCTAGCTGTGATTAGTGAACACACTGACTGTTATATACGCACTTAGAAGAATATTACCTAATTTGTGAGTATGTTGGTAAGGTATTAAAATCATATCACTTAATAACAATAAACCATCACACCGTTTCTCCGAAGGGGTAGGCAAAGAGAATGGACCGCCACACTACTCGATTCTGACACACCTCTCTAGCTTTCTCCATATCATACAGCGAGTCATACACGCATGTCGATTCTTCTGACTTCTAACATGGACGACCCTTAAAATTTGATTAATTTGGTCATGCCAAGTTTTCCTCGGTCTCCGTAGACTCCGTACTCCATTGTTTATACTATTAACACTGTTTATAATATTAACACTTATTCTTCTTCTTCCTGTGCCGTGTCAGGTCCCCCCGACGTTGGCGATCACTCCGGCGAAAACCTCCCTGTCCTGCGCTGCCCGAAACAGGTCATCCACCGTCCTCATTCCGGTCCACTCTCTAATGTTGCGCAGCCAGGACATCTGTTTTCTGCCAACTCCCCGTCTTCCCTCTATCTTGCCCTCCAATATAAGTCGGAGGAGGCGGTACTTTTCTCCACGCAGCACGTGACCCAAATATGAGACCTTTTTCACTTTGACATTCGACAACAGCTCTCTCTTGGCTCCGGCTCTCCTAAGTACTTCGACGTTACTGACCTTTTCGGTCCAAGGTATACGAAGCATTCTTCTGTGTATCCACATTTCGAATGCTTCTAACCGATTCATTACGTTCACTTTTATAGTCTATGTTTCACTTCCGTATAATAGAGCTGACCATATGTAAGCTTTTATCATTCTTTGTCGAAGTTTAAGATTTAAATTATCGTCACAGAAGAAGGGTCTCATCTTATTAAATGCAGCACGTGCAACTTCTATTCTACATTTCACTTCTGTATCTGGGTCGAGTGTTTTAGTAATGATACTGCCGAGGTATTTAAACTGGTCAACCATTTCGATATTTACTCCTTTTAGTCGCAAAGATGATCCAGAATAATCAAGTCTTCCAAACGACATCCACTTGGTCTTAGCGACATTTATTGTCAGACCCAATTCTTCTCCAGCCGTGTCAATCTTATTTAGGAGCTCTTGGAGATCAGGTATACTTTCAGCCAATATGACTGTATCGTCAGCATATCTGATATTATTTATAACGACTCCATTGATCTTCACTCCAAGGCTAGAGTTTTCTAGAGTTCTTTGGAAAACTTTATTGGAGTACAGATTAAACAATAGAGGTGACAGAATACAACCTTGTCGAACTCCTCTTTGTATAGCTATAGCCTCTGTATTTCCACTTCCATATCTGATCTTTGCCGTTTGACACCAGTAGAGGTTTCTTATGAAATTCAGGTCTTTGGAGTCAATGTTACAGTCTTTGAGCATCTCCATGAGTGTCGTGTGCCTTACCCTGTCAAACGCTTTTTCATAATCGATGAAGCATGCAAACACCTCTTTGCGTTGATCTCGACACTTCTGTAGCAGGACATTGACTGCCAGTAGCGCTTCTCTGGTTCCGAATGCATTTCGGAATCCGAATTGTGTGTCATCTAAATCTTGCTCGCACTTGTTTCTTATTCGGGCATGTATAATTTTAAGAAACAGTTTTAGTACATGACTCATTAGGCTAATCATGCGATAGTCATTACAATTCTTTGGGTGCTGCTTCTTAGGTAAGGTGACAAATATCGATTTCAGCCATTCTTGGGGGATAATCCCTGTGTCATAAATCTTATTAAATAGCCTCAGCAGGTAGTGAATATTTTCCTCATTAATCAATTTCAATAATTCCGCAGGGATTTCGTCAGGACCACATGCTTTTCTGTTAGGAGAAGTTCTGATGGCATGTATAACTTCAGATCTGAGGATGGAGGGTCCCTCTAATTCACCGTCAATTGTGAAGTCAGTTCTATTATCTTTGAATAACTTTTCAATGTGATCTTCCCATGTCTTAAGGATTTCTTTTTCATCCAATATTAATTTATTGGAATCGTCCATCAGACATGTGGGTGTAGCCTTCCTTGTTGTCCCAGATATTTCCTTTTTGTGAAGCCCGAATGCATTGTGGGCATGATTGAGACTTTCAAGTTCTTCACATTGACGCTTCATCCATTCCTCTTTGGCCTTTTTGATTTCCCGTCTTATGGTACGTTGCAGGTTTCCTTCCTTCTTTCTTCCATAAGAGAGAGAATGTGATCCGTCATCCAATTTTTCTTTTTAGCCGTTCTCTCGGCCTTTAAATGATTAGTGCAGACATCTGTAAATACCGATTTCAAATTATCCCAATGTTCATGGACCGTCTCGTCTGCGACTTATACACTGCTATAACTGTTTATACACTGTTTATAATATTAACAATCAGACTGTAGAAATAGTTTCCACAATAAAGGATCTCGGTGTCGTATTTGATCCCAGGCTGACTTTTTCTGATCACGTGTTAATGTTGGCATCGACTGGCTATAAACTTCTGGGTTTTGTCTTAAGAACTTGCAAACAGTTCCGAAATCCCGAAGCGATGACATCAATTTTTAACGGCATCGTTAGATCAAAATTAGAATACGCGAGTGGTGTATGGTCTCCATACCAGCACAAGTATGTGGAGGTATTAGAACAAAACCAGAAAAAAATTCTGAGATACCTCTACATGCGGATGAAAGGGGTATGCACCACAATGATCTATTGATTAACACAGAGTACCGCAGTCTTGAATAAAGAAGCAAAGGTACATTGATGATCTAAGGATTTAAAATACTCCGTAACCTCATTGATAGCCCATACATCTTGGAGTGTTATGGCCTCAATGCACCGGACAGGTATGCTCGCGCTAGAAGACACGATCTGTTGTGCTTACCGCATAGCAGGACAAACGTCATGGCGCAGCATACAATGACTCGGGGTATGGTGCTCTTGAATGAGGTGTCAGTCGATGTGGACATTCTCCAAATGATCTATGCGACCTTTAAGGATCGTATAGGTACATACCACAATTGCTGATATATGTGTATTATTTTAACATGTATGTCTGTGTTATTTTTGTAAATGTAAAATGTATACAGTAATTGGGTTCTAAAGACCTGTTGTATACAATAAAAAAAAACTTTCTTCCGCTCTATATTTCTTCAATCATTTGATCACAATATCACAATATCAGACCGTGACGACCTTCATGACGACCTTCGTGGCAGAGTGGTAAGAGCTCTGATTCCCATTCCGAAGGTTCTGGGTTCGATTCCCGGCTATGGCAGTGTGATTGTCACATTGTCTTTGGTCTGGCGTAGTATTCACGTGACAATAAAAATGGCGATAGATTGGCTACCTGTCACATGTCACGAGAATCAATATATCAGCTTAAAAAAAATGTATACTGTAATTGGGTTCAGCAACCTGTTGTATACGTAAAAAAAAAAAAAAAAAAAAAAAAATCAGCATTTGAAATTCTGTAGTACTGTTACGAGTGAACGTGACGTTTTCATAACTAACTAACCATCACGCCATTTATTTATTTATACATTATACACAAATGACACATTACAAACGATAAAACATTTAGGCGACTCATTTGGACACAAAACTGTATTACAAACATAAAATAAAACAAAACAACATGAGACCAAAAAAATCATACATATCAGAAGGAATTCAAATATGTCGACTTCAGTGAGGCAGAACTCTTTCTAGAATTTGCAATCTTTTTTATGAAAACTGCCTCACTGAAAATGTCCAAATCCGAGATGATTAGATTCAAGTCCGAATTACTCTTCCTACTGGCATCACCAAAGGCAGGTTGGTTCTGCGTGACGGAGTAAAGAACAATTGATGTCGGCGTTATCGCAGGTAGTTATCAGGAACAAAAATACCTATTTGCTCCAGAACATAGGGGTTCTCAATAGAGCCCCGAATCAGTTTGAAAAAATGTGTTGACAGTAATCCTTCCCTCCTCAGTTCGAGGGAGTTATAACCCAGCATACCCAAGAGAAATGCCGTTGGATAGAGCCAAGGATATACCCCGTACTCTCTCATGTAGAGGGTTCTCAAGAATTTCTTTTGAACCCTCTCCAACATGAGAGAATACTGAGCCTCATGAGGACTCCATATCACGGCACCTCCCTCGAGTCTGCTTCTGACTAAGGAGTTATACAGAGTTCTAAGGACCCGGGTATCTCTGAAAACCCTAACAGTTCGAAGAACAAAACCCAGCATCTTTAACGAAACCATTGCATTTCCCTGGAGGGGTAGGCAGAGAGGATGGATCGCCACAATGCTCTGTCGTCTACGTTTTCATTAAAATTAAAAATAAATTAAGAACTTCATAAGAAAGTATAAATGCCAATCAGTTATAAGATAATTAAGCTTTTATTTCTTCTTCATATTTACAAAGTAAAAGGAAAATTCGTCCTGACAAATGAGTGTCCACGCGTGCGCCTTACATGCGAGTAGGTACCGGCGGGTGCTTACCCAATTGCACTGCAGGCTACCTGCCCAGTTAATGATCACGAGACCCCCAGATTACGGGTATGAACGTTACCACCGAACCCGGGATCCTACACGCGCTGATAATGTACTGAACACGTATGAAACGAAAAGAAGGTCCAAAACCGCTATAGTAAAAAAAAATGCATTTAAAATTTTTGAAAATATTATTAAAAACATATGCAGCATGCGATTAGAGTGATTATGTAATGATTGTGAAAATCTAAAGTGATGGTATTTGAGGAGAAAGGATAAATAACTTATTTTGAATCGAGACTTGAGCAAATTATTAAAGTGGTAAAAAGCAAAGTATGAAAAATAATGCGCTTCTGTGTTAATGACTGATTTACTTACTGAGAGTTTACGAAACGGTAGGTTCAATGTTTTGATGATTAATTTATGTAATTGGATGATTTTCTACTTACTTCAAGTGAAATGTTGATTTCTCTGTAATCATATAGCCGATGTTTAGTTTAAAAAAAATTATAAGTGTTTTTTCTTTGTAAATCGCCTTTCTTTTGGAATTGGCCAATTAAAATAATTAATTCGTACGTTGTTTCTGTTTGAGGTTCAATTACCAATACCCCTGTATATTCAGGAGAAGAAATTTTTAAAATGGAAATATTTATATAATAATAATAATAATAATAAAGGTTTTTAATAAGCTATCAATCCTAGGGATTGGTTTGCTGTAAAGTCTACTAACATCTTTTTTGGTTCTTGCGATGCCATTTTAATGTAGTAGTTTCCCGTTGCTTTCCACATTTTGGTACACACCAGATTATTTGAACCCATTACTCATGACATCCATAAGTAACTAGCCTATCGCCATTTTTTTGCCACGTGAATTTTACCAGACCAAAGACAGCGTGATTTATTTTAACACTGTCGTCGCTGGGAATCAAACTGGGGTGTGGCACTCATAGTTGTTGCCACCTGCCGCGAAGGCCGTTTATTATAATTATTTATTATTATTTAATACAAACAATGTTGAATAAGATTGATGGTGTTGGTTTTGAACCCCGCAACTCGCCACGCGCTCCCTACAAAATACATGACGTGTTTTCGGGAGCAAAGATTAAATAAAATAATAGCTTAAGGATATAATTAGAGCCGCAAGTCCTCGGGACGTGTCCTGACATTAACACTTATCCAACGGACATCAACTGGGTCCTGTGCCCTGATAGCCCGGCCACGTACTGGATGTCCTGCTAGATTAATTTGTCCTTGTCATGAACCGGCTTGCGATAATTATATCTTTATCAATGTTAAGTATTATTCGCTATCATTTTGTTAAAAATATTCTACTTCTTCTGTCGCATGGCCATTTTCCATTATTTGGGGTGGCTCCGCCAAGTCTCGTGATCCAGGGTCATCTCGCTGTCCAGTCCCAGCGCCTTCAGGTCGTTCCTAACTGGAGACCTGCTGGAGAGGGTTCAGAAAAAAATCTGAGGTATTATTATTATTATCATTATTATTTTATTATTATTTTGTTGAATCGCTCTTTACATCATTACAACAAGAGCCAAATCGATGTAAAAGGTATTAAAGCTATCATAGTGACTCTCGTGACACTCGACAGGCAGCCAATCCATTGCCATTCTATTGTCACGTGAATTCTACACCAGACCAAAGAGAGTGCGACAATCACACTGCCCTCGCCGGGAATCGAACCCGGAACCTTCGGAGTGGCAATCAATGCACTTACCACTCTACATGAGGGAGTATGGTAACTATCCGTGGCTCTGTTCCACGGCATTTATTTTGGGAATTCTTGTGGCCAACTCTCTGCAGCTACAAAGAGATGGGCATCTCATTACCCATTTATTTAAATTAATCAGGGGATATTTCGAGAACTCGGCCGTGCTGGAGGGTGTTGGTATTTTTGCATCTGATAGATATCTCCGACAGCGACAGCATAGATTGTTTTACCTACCGGCCGCCAGAAACAACCTGCATCTGGTGATACCGGTGGGAATAGCAATTAATCTGCTGAACGCGGTCTCCTCGGAGATCAACGTCTTCCATTTAGTGAAGGGTACGTTCAGGGGACAAATACTCTTGACTTTAGAAAGTTTCTTATCTTCCTAGTGTCGAACCATCTCTAATGCGTTTCTGGTATTATGTTGTATTTTTATAATATTCTGTCAGTACTCAATAGATGCCTTAAACATTTGAGTTAAAAAACTGATTTGATTTGATTTGATGCATGTGGAGATATCTCAGAATTTCTTTGTGAGCCCTCTCTAGCACGACGACCTTCGTGGCAGAGTGGTAAGAGTTCTGACTTTCATACCGAAGGTCCCGGGTTCGATTCCCGGTGATGGCAGTGTAATTGTCACACTTTCTTTGGTCTGGTGTAGAATTCTCGTGACAATAAAATGGCGATAGATTGGCTAACTATCATATGTCGCGAGAATCAATATATCAGCTTAAAAACAATTTGTATACAATAATTGGGTTTAAGCGACCTGTTGTATACGTAAAAAAATTCCAGGAATGCATGAGAGATGATTCGACATTAGGAAGACAGGATACTCTCTGAAGTCACCAGAGGCAGGTTGGTTCTGGCGGCCGGTAGGTATAACAATCTATGCTGCCGCTGTCGCGAGATATCTAAAAAAACTACATTCTCCAGCTACATCCCCTGATTAATCTAAAGAAATGGGTTATGAGATGCTCATCTCTACGAAGCTGCAGAGAGTTGGTCCCCAGCATTCCAAAAAAAAAAGCCGTGGGATAGAGCCACGAATAGCTACCATACTCGTTCATATAGAGATATCTGAGTTTTTTTTAACCCTCTCTAGTATAACGGAATATCTCGGAATCGGAATATTTATGAACGTATAAACCGGCCCTGGCAAATGAAAGGCAGGGCCGCCTTGGGTGTCAGCCGCGGGCGATCGCGCGTCTCCAATCACACCAGATTACTGATGACTCGTGCCCTAATGGATACATGAATATGTAAATAAAAACGTTTTGTAATAATTCTTTATCGGCCCGAAATACCGGAAGGGAAACGGAGATTTTTGCGGCGGCCATCAATGTCGTAATAAATAAATACACCAATAAATGAATATTTTACGTGTGGATTTTAGCGTCATTATTACTTTTTAAAATATGCAACACATTTTTATACTAAAACTACAAATTGCAAGAATACTGTAATGACTTGAGTAATTTATGTTATTTGCATTAAATTTTTTATTGTTTTTTATTAATCGATTTAATATTTGACTTTTTTCGAACTTTGACTTGAAAATTGACTGATAATATGATGACAAAAAAAATATATACTTTATTCTTCTTGATCATGTTCTTGTTGTTGTTGTTCTTCTTCTTGTTCTTGTTCTTGTTTTGTTCTTGTTCTTGTTCTTGTTCTTGTTCTTGTTCTTGTTCTTGTTCTTGTTCTTGTTCTTGTTCTTGTTCTTGTTCTTGTTCTTGTTCTTGTTCTTGTTCTTGTTCTTGTTCTTGTTCTTGTTCATGTTCTTGTTCTTGTTCTTGTTCTTGTTCTTGTTCTTGTTCTTGTTCATGTTCTTGTTCTTGTACTTGTTCTTGTTCTTGTTCTTGTTCTTGTTCTTGTGCTTGTTCTTTTCTTGTTCTTCTTCTTGTTCTTGTTCTTGAGCTAGTTCTTGTTATTCTCCTTTTTCTTTTTTCCATCTTCTTTTCCTTTTTTCTCTTCTTATTATTATTCTTCTTCTTCTTTTTTTTTTTTCATTCTTCTTCTCCTTCTTCTTCTCCTCCTTCTTCTTCTTCTTCTTATTATTCTTACTTCTCTCCTTCCTCTTCCTCCTTTCCCGCTATTCCCTTCTTTCCCTTCTCTCCCCTTTCTCTACTTCCTCTTCCTTCTACCCTTCCACTTCTTTCCCTTCTTCTTTTTATTATTTTTATTAATTAAACAATTGTGGATATATGAGCTGTTCCAGTTGCACGATATTGCACATACTCCATTATGGAATGGCCGCCGTAAGTTCAAATTTAGTCCTAAACCCATTCAACCGTTAAACGATATATTTGATCAAAAGATTACGTTTATTGAACTATTATAAGCACATTTAGCGTGATTACTACCTACTACCTACTCGTTAATTGGTGGGGGAGGAGCGATCAGCCAGAATACTCTCAATACCTATTCGCCACTAAGTAAAACGTTCAATTCACTATAAAAAAACACATACAAATCTCCGCATAATCAGATTCACTTACGAACACTGTAGAAAGGCCATTAAGTTAACGTATTTTGCATCGACGAAATTCAGAAATTCAGTACAGCTTCTTATGAAGGTAATTTATTTAACGAATTTTTTTTTTACATTCTGTATGACTATTTCAAAATCCGAACGATTTAAAATAAAAAAAATTAAACTGTCAGTAGGGTCGCGGCGAGTCACATCTTGCTGAAGGGTGTGATTTTATAAAATGCTGCGAAACGCCCAGTTGCATTCCATCGGCAACATTACTGACTAGTCCAACTCGTTAGCGTCCCTGTTGCGAACCCCGGGCAATGGGATTACACTAATAACCGTGTGATCACAGCAGCTAACGAGGGGATGAAAGGCGAGTTTCTGACGCCTCCAAACCAGTTCCAACTAGCTAAGGGAAGGTAACCCCGTCAGAAAAATCCACCAAAGAAGGCAACGGAAAACCACTCTGGTCACATTTTCCAAGGAATCACTATGGCGAATACAACAGAGATGCCTTTGCTGCAGTGATCGCCAACGTTGGGGGGACCTGACACGACACCGAAAGAAGAAGAAGAAGAATGAGTAAAAAAACTATTTATTCTGCATAATGGTCCGAACATTTTTTAACGATGGTTTTTTAAATTGCGAAAAACAAATCATTTCACTGGTCCTTAAAAATTCGTTTTATCAAAGTGTTATAAATTTGATCTAACAATCTGAAAAGTTTACTTTTTACACTTTATTTAAAGTATATATCTGTTCCAATGAGACTTTTAATTTTTAAAGATTTTTTTTTAAATGGACAATTTTATCGTCTCATTGAGACTTTTAATTTTTAAACGTATTTTTTATGGTTATCATATGGATTCATGGTACTATTCAGAACAGAATATAATTATTTGATTAAATACTTCATCATAAAGATGGTTTGGACATATAGAAAGAATGAATGAAGATAGAATGGTAAAAAAATATATATGCGTGATGGTTAGTTGGTTTCTTTCTTCATTCAATTCCAAAATATATAAAAAACTTTTTAAATTGAAAAACGTTTAAATTATGAAGGAAACTTACACATAATTTTCTTAGCCAAGTTCATATAAATGCATGTATATATAAATAATATAATACTTTTTACTTATATACATTAAAAATATATTTCGTAGAATATTCAGAATTTCCGTGCTGGGAATATTGCAAGCCGTCCCGTTTCAGATTAAATTCCTGGGGTCTCACTTTGTCACCCTGCTTTTTTTGTTACAAAAGGTTTTCTAAGCAAAGCGAAGGGTTGTCTAAGGCCCGGGGGTGTTGTCTTTGGTTTACCAACCCCTAGCCGGTCCATTATTCCGGAGAATGTATGAAAAATTGAAAGCTCAATCATGGAAGGGTGTATTGTGCGAGAAAATGCTTTTTTATTGACATTTTGAAAGCCTTCAGTTCATTGAATAATTTTGGAAAATATTATCCGTGAAATGTTACACTTATTTATCAGTTTAATTAACCATAGATTATTTAAACAAGACAAATTTATATTTATGAAGTTACTATTTGTAAACGAGATAAATAGAAATCACTGTATACCTAGACAAGACAATAAGGTCTAATTGTTCCTGATAGTTACCTTGACAACGCCGGCATCTATTGTTCTTAATCTCCGTCACGCAGAACTAACCTGCCTTTGTGGATGCCAGTAGGAAGAATAATTCAGATGTTGAATTAAATTGTCTCGAATTTTAACATCTTTAGTGTGAGGAGTTTATCTGAGGCAGTATTCATAAAACAATATTTTACTAATTTTGGAAAGAGTACTGCCCTACTGACGTCGACATATTTGGGATCCTTCAGAGACATATTGTTTCTTAGCATTGAATTGTGTACTATAAAATTTCATATTTTCATTGTTATTTTTTAAACCGTTTTGCGTCCGAATGAGTTGCATAAATGTTGTTTAATAGTTATGTCTCATGTATGTAAAATAAATAAATAAATTATAATTTTAATTGAAATGCCTTACTAAAGTGAATCAATTCTCTCTTATATAATAAATTAAGCCTTCTGGAAAGATGAACGATTTGATTTACCCTTAAAAATCTATAGTTTACGGATAAAAATGAACCCAACAGTTATTTGTAAGGGTTTTTTTACTATTCGAAAACTTTAAACACAACATTTAAAATTATTTATATGATATTTTGATTCAAAGAAATTCAAAACAATGCCGTGTTTCAGAATTCTCATATGAAGGAAGTAGGAAGAATTATTGCAGGAAGAAACATATTGTCAAGTTTTTCACGTGAAATTTATACTATCGGACGGTAAGGCTAAAGTTCAACCAATAATTTTCAAAACAAGAATCTACTTAAGTACGTTGAAGCCCGGGGAGCTAGTTAGAGCTTGTTGACTCTGAATTAGTTTTGTGCGGGAACTTATAAGTACAAACTATCCATAATCCGGAATATAAATTAAGGTAATACAAAATCAAATAGAGGCATATAGGAAACGTTACTTGCCCAATGATGTGAAACCTTGTATGCAATATTTGATTGGGAGCGAAACGTATGCTTCATTTAATATCTAATAATATTAAATGACTACAATTCAATAAATATAAATGTGAAAAAAAATATTTTTATAAAAACATTCACCTTTAAATATTAACATAATGTTAACCAAATTTATAAAGGGGTCATCGTTAGACGTATTAAAGAAAACACTTTTTTTTTCATAGATTTAGTAATTTTAATTATATCTTCATATTGTGATTACCAATGTTAGCATAAGATTACTAACAAGCCATTTTACTAACAAACCGCCATTTTACTAACAATGCTACTAACAGGCCATGTCTAGTGTGACAACTACAGTCCATAAACTTTTTTGGCAAATTATTGTTATAACATATAAAATAAATAATTAAATAATTTTATCATAAATATGTAAATTAGTTACACAGAAAATAAATATATAATAAAGATTTTCAAAAATTATATTTATTAATATTTAACCAACAATATAACAATGAATTTAAAACTGAAATATTTTGTTTTGACATTACTCAATATTGTTTTTTTTAACTGCTGACCGGTTTTGCTCCAAGATAAGTAATTTCAGGTAAACAAAACAGTATTTGACAGGTCAACCACAAATGAAGTGCTTTATGTGAACATATAAATAGTATTAAATTGTTCTCTCGATGATATTAAAACATTAAAAAGAGTCTAAAGTACTAAATAACTATTGTGCCGTCTTTCCAAAGAGATACTTATTTACTTCCTATGGCCAAACAACTCTTGAAGAGCAACATTTTGAATGTATACAAATTCTTGTAGACAAATACTGGATTTCACCCATTGCGGATAAATTATTTTTATTTTACAAGGATTAATTGTATCTCAATAGAGACGAAGATGCAAATTGTTTTCTGGGAACAGAAGGTGGTGACCGAGGCGCTTACAGGACTTATGGCCTGTCATTGGTTGGGTTGAGCGATCGCTTCACGTTTAACAACATTCCCCATTCCGCCGTTATGACCACCACGTCTGACAAACTTTTTGGAACTTGTATATATGGTAGGTTTCTACACCTATTTTCACATTTTTATGTTCACTCTACACTAGCGCCCTGTAAAAGTCCTCTACAAAAGCGCCCTGTAAAGTCCTGTAAGCGCCTCGGCCACCACCTTCTGTTCCCAGAAAACAATTTGCATCTTCGTCTCTATTGAGATACAATTAATTCTTGTAAAAACTCTT
This sequence comes from Lepidostoma basale, assembly GCA_022606425.2. Lineage (NCBI taxonomy): Eukaryota > Metazoa > Arthropoda > Insecta > Trichoptera > Lepidostomatidae > Lepidostoma > Lepidostoma basale. Next base: position 378,425 of record JAHDVF020001389.1, on the reverse strand, counting down.
GAAGAGTTTTAGCCCCCTTGATGATTTTACGCCAGCTCCTCGATCCTGCGCCTTTTGCAACCAGCATCTGCAGTCCGATTTGCCCAACCTAACCAGATAAGCCAGAATATTATCCATTAGGCGATATCTAGACCTTCCTAGAGGTCTTACTCCAGTCGGTCTAGACGCGTACAGGGTCTTGATTGCTCTGATCTCTTCGGCTCGGTATACATGCCCAATCCATGATAGGCGGCCGGCTCTCACGGTGCTCGTTATAATGGGCTGCTGAGTTATGGTACGGATCTCTTGATTGGTTCTATGCCTCCAAGTTCCCGCTGCAACACCGGGTCTGGGTCCCAGGATCATTCTAAGTATTCTGTTTTCAAACCAGTAAATTCTTTGTTGTTCTTTTAGAGTTATTGTTTTCGACTCAGAACCACATGTCACCACTGGCTCGATGATGGTGTTATATTATAAAGTTGCAGCTTGGTGTTTCGTTTCTTGGTGTTTCCAAAGAGATGGGCAAAAAAATGGGCCGTCATACAGATCTTTTCAGACATCTACACATCGTGTCATGTACGCACATCGATTTATGAAGTGAAAAAATATGTCGAGAAAAACAAACTTGAAAGTGGAAATTGCAATGTAAAATTCATAAAAAAATCTTTTTAATTCCACCTGAATTTTTTTGTCGTAATGTTTAAATTTCACATTTATTCAAAATTGCTAAACATTTTTTTTCTTTGTTCGTAATTGATAATAACTCAATTATTTTGCCTTTTATTATGAATATGAAATTCAATTATAATTGCTTCTATAGATTTCTCGTTAAATTGGGCCTACAAGAGAGTCCCGAAATAACACTTAGTTATCCTGAAGGACGAGAGAGATTGGTGAAAGGTCCCGTAGCAAAAAGGGGTTCGATTTTAACAAATCGAACCATTATTGGGGGAGTCTTGATTCTCCAGAAAGGACCTCTTTCTCATTCATTAGACGTTACGGATTGGCGCGATAAAAGAATTTTTGTTCGCGGTGATCGGTTTTCATTAAATTCTCTATCTCTTTCATTTTTGAATTTCATTCCAAATTCTCATAATACATTAAATCATCTGAAACGTATTTTTATTATGATTATTAAAATAAAATTTGAATCATGATGCCGTTTACCTTCAGAGGTAGAAAGAGAGGATGGACTTCCACACTGTGTCCTGACAAATCTCTCCAGATTCCTTTACATTCATACAACGTGCCACGCACGCACGTCGAGTTTTCCGACGTTTTTAGTGATAGAATAATTTGGTCATCCCATGTTTTCCTCGGACGTCCTTGGCTTCTTTTTCCATTTGCACTATTTGAATACCTTTTTTTAACCATTATTTTTTCATTCATTGGTATGTCCAAACCATTGAAATGATCATTTTTTAATTTTATTTAAGATGCAATCATCTGTCTTACATTTCTTCCTTATTGCATCGTTTGGTATTCTCTCATGAATCTTTTCCCCAGACATTCTCGGTAATTTCATTTTTACAACATTAATCCTACTTGAATTCTTCTATTACTAGCTTAAAAATTTCATATTCAAACATAAGGGTTAGCACAACTCTATTATGAACTACTTTCAACAACTACAAAAACATTGACGGTACAGTCCCCTATGGGTATCAGCCTCTACCAGAATTCTTCGCCACTCTCCCTGGTCCATCGCCCACCTTCTTAAGTTTGTAACACCAATTACTCTGAGGTCCCTCTCCATACCATCCATCCAGCTCAGTTTTGGTTTTCCCACACTTCGCTTTCCATCTGGTCGTGTACTGAGAATCTTCCGTAGGATTTGATCTTCTTCTATTCGCTGGAGGTGTCCCAACCATCTAAGACGCTGTATTTTTATAAACTTCACTATGTTGGGTTGTTTGTAAAGTCCTTCCAGCTCCTGGTTAAACCTCTCTCTCCAGACTCCACCTTCACAGAGAGTACACCTTCCTTTCAAATACCAGCAGCGCAGTTTTGTCCCTTTTGCTCAGTACCTAACACTCCACACCATATACAAGTTTTATACAGAAGTAATTTGGTGTTTATTGTCAACAATATTTTCTTCATATTTTTCTTTGCTTTACTGCACCATTTATTTTGTTTCTAGAATCTACCCTTCTTCCGATGTCTTTCTAAATTCTTCCTTCTCTTAGACCCTGTCTTCATTTAGTATGAAAACAATGATTTTATAATAAAGTCAAAAAAGTTATCAGCGGAGAAAAGTTTCTTCGCTTATTAAAATTTTCACAAGGAAATAAATATTTAATTTATGAAATAATAAAACTTCGTGATTTGTACTTCAAAGCTTTTTTATTTAATTGAAATATGAATTCGTAACAAAAGCTTATATACAAAAAATATTCACAAACACAAATGCTATTTTACTTGCACGTTCGTGTAACCCCAACAATTCCAACTTACAAATTAGACGTAGCAACAGAGAAGTTCTTCTTATTTTATATAAAGTCCGCTCGCTTTTGTTTCTGTTCTTTTTTTAAATTACAACCCCCTTCCTCTCGCCCATAAATCGAGTCACTTAATGAAACCAGCATACAAATTGTTAACACTCGCAGGGATTCCCGTCACGCGCCCTCAACATAACTTGCCAGTGTTTTTCTTTCTGTTCTCGCTTTTTTCTTCACTATCTTAGAATTTGTAGAAATGCTTCTTCGATTGGCGTATTTAGAAGTTGTAGTTTATTTAATTTAAAATCAGACATTTTTCATGAATTAAAAAGACAATGTTCTTTAATACTAACAAACAAACCATCACACCGTTTCTCTGAAGGATCAGGCAGAAATAATGGACCGCCAGACTGTTCTTTTCTGATAATTATCTCTGGATACCACAACATTCACACATCGTGTCATACACGCACTTCTTCTCCGACTCCTCACGTGGCCGAAATTTTATATTTGCATATGACACTCTATCATATACTCGTACATATTTACACATTCGTCTAAGACAGTGTTTCTCAAACTTATTTCGTCCATAGCCCACTTTGAAAATCAGTTATTATTCAGCGCCCCCCATTTTTTCTTTACTCTACTACATCTCAAAAACCACAATGACATTCATTACTTTAATTCTAAACGAGACTTTCTTACCAGGGGAGCAATTAAAACGCAATTTAATAATATCAAGAGTATCTTTTATTCAAATTTAAACAAACATATTCAATTTTAATTTTAAAACTAACCTGATGTGAAGGATGAATCTGATGATTTTTAACAATTTTGTTGATATCAGGTTCAAATTTAAACAAAAACAGTCCCAAGTCCCCGCGTTAGTCATCACTTCAACACCCCTCATTTTTTTCTGGGCCCCTTACCGCCCCCCTCTAGGCCAGAGCGTCCACAAGGGGGCGTTATTGCCTTCTTTGAGAAAGACTGGTCTAAGTGAAATCATTTCTATTGCATTTATTATTCCAATGCCAGCGAACTTAGCGTGTTGACGTTACCGGTTGTTGTTGAAATGAAGACAAAAATAGAAGTATTTATCAAAAAAAAAGAAGTTTTATTTCATTGTAATATTTATATTATATAAGTAAGACACAAAACCTTTACATTATTTTTAATATTCGATAGTATCACGTATCATATATTAATTACCTTCATTTCCCTTAAAATTCTCAATCTTGTTTTATTCCTACTTTTTGAAAGCATAAGTGAATGAACTAAGTAAACGTGACATCATTAAAATTATATTTATTTGTAGTGAGAAAACATGTAATTAACTAACTATCACGCCGTCTCCCTGGAAGGGTAGGCAGGAATAATGGAACGCCACACTGTTCTGTACTGACATACTTCTCACGCGCCTCGGCCACCACCTTCTGTTCCCAGAAAACAATTTGCATCTTCGTCTCTATTGAGATACAATTAATTCTTGTAAAAACTCTTGAAGAGTTTTAGCCCCCTTGATGATTTTACGCCAGCTCCTCGATCCTGCGCCTTTTGCAACCAGCATCTGCAGTCCGATTTGCCCAACCTAACCAGATAAGCCAGAATATTATCCATTAGGCGATATCTAGACCTTCCTAGAGGTCTTACTCCAGTCGGTCTAGACGCGTACAGGGTCTTGATTGCTCTGATCTCTTCGGCTCGGTATACATGCCCAATCCATGATAGGCGGCCGGCTCTCACGGTGCTCGTTATAATGGGCTGCTGAGTTATGGTACGGATCTCTTGATTGGTTCTATGCCTCCAAGTTCCCGCTGCAACACCGGGTCTGGGTCCCAGGATCATTCTAAGTATTCTGTTTTCAAACCAGTAAATTCTTTGTTGTTCTTTTAGAGTTATTGTTTTCGACTCAGAACCACATGTCACCACTGGCTCGATGATGGTGTTATATTATAAAGTTGCAGCTTGGTGTTTCGTTTCTTGGTGTTTCCAAAGAGATGGGCAAAAAAATGGGCCGTCATACAGATCTTTTCAGACATCTACACATCGTGTCATGTACGCACATCGATTTATGAAGTGAAAAAATATGTCGAGAAAAACAAACTTGAAAGTGGAAATTGCAATGTAAAATTCATAAAAAAATCTTTTTAATTCCACCTGAATTTTTTTGTCGTAATGTTTAAATTTCACATTTATTCAAAATTGCTAAACATTTTTTTTCTTTGTTCGTAATTGATAATAACTCAATTATTTTGCCTTTTATTATGAATATGAAATTCAATTATAATTGCTTCTATAGATTTCTCGTTAAATTGGGCCTACAAGAGAGTCCCGAAATAACACTTAGTTATCCTGAAGGACGAGAGAGATTGGTGAAAGGTCCCGTAGCAAAAAGGGGTTCGATTTTAACAAATCGAACCATTATTGGGGGAGTCTTGATTCTCCAGAAAGGACCTCTTTCTCATTCATTAGACGTTACGGATTGGCGCGATAAAAGAATTTTTGTTCGCGGTGATCGGTTTTCATTAAATTCTCTATCTCTTTCATTTTTGAATTTCATTCCAAATTCTCATAATACATTAAATCATCTGAAACGTATTTTTATTATGATTATTAAAATAAAATTTGAATCATGATGCCGTTTACCTTCAGAGGTAGAAAGAGAGGATGGACTTCCACACTGTGTCCTGACAAATCTCTCCAGATTCCTTTACATTCATACAACGTGCCACGCACGCACGTCGAGTTTTCCGACGTTTTTAGTGATAGAATAATTTGGTCATCCCATGTTTTCCTCGGACGTCCTTGGCTTCTTTTTCCATTTGCACTATTTGAATACCTTTTTTTAACCATTATTTTTTCATTCATTGGTATGTCCAAACCATTGAAATGATCATTTTTTAATTTTATTTAAGATGCAATCATCTGTCTTACATTTCTTCCTTATTGCATCGTTTGGTATTCTCTCATGAATCTTTTCCCCAGACATTCTCGGTAATTTCATTTTTACAACATTAATCCTACTTGAATTCTTCTATTACTAGCTTAAAAATTTCATATTCAAACATAAGGGTTAGCACAACTCTATTATGAACTACTTTCAACAACTACAAAAACATTGACGGTACAGTCCCCTATGGGTATCAGCCTCTACCAGAATTCTTCGCCACTCTCCCTGGTCCATCGCCCACCTTCTTAAGTTTGTAACACCAATTACTCTGAGGTCCCTCTCCATACCATCCATCCAGCTCAGTTTTGGTTTTCCCACACTTCGCTTTCCATCTGGTCGTGTACTGAGAATCTTCCGTAGGATTTGATCTTCTTCTATTCGCTGGAGGTGTCCCAACCATCTAAGACGCTGTATTTTTATAAACTTCACTATGTTGGGTTGTTTGTAAAGTCCTTCCAGCTCCTGGTTAAACCTCTCTCTCCAGACTCCACCTTCACAGAGAGTACACCTTCCTTTCAAATACCAGCAGCGCAGTTTTGTCCCTTTTGCTCAGTACCTAACACTCCACACCATATACAAGTTTTATACAGAAGTAATTTGGTGTTTATTGTCAACAATATTTTCTTCATATTTTTCTTTGCTTTACTGCACCATTTATTTTGTTTCTAGAATCTACCCTTCTTCCGATGTCTTTCTAAATTCTTCCTTCTCTTAGACCCTGTCTTCATTTAGTATGAAAACAATGATTTTATAATAAAGTCAAAAAAGTTATCAGCGGAGAAAAGTTTCTTCGCTTATTAAAATTTTCACAAGGAAATAAATATTTAATTTATGAAATAATAAAACTTCGTGATTTGTACTTCAAAGCTTTTTTATTTAATTGAAATATGAATTCGTAACAAAAGCTTATATACAAAAAATATTCACAAACACAAATGCTATTTTACTTGCACGTTCGTGTAACCCCAACAATTCCAACTTACAAATTAGACGTAGCAACAGAGAAGTTCTTCTTATTTTATATAAAGTCCGCTCGCTTTTGTTTCTGTTCTTTTTTTAAATTACAACCCCCTTCCTCTCGCCCATAAATCGAGTCACTTAATGAAACCAGCATACAAATTGTTAACACTCGCAGGGATTCCCGTCACGCGCCCTCAACATAACTTGCCAGTGTTTTTCTTTCTGTTCTCGCTTTTTTCTTCACTATCTTAGAATTTGTAGAAATGCTTCTTCGATTGGCGTATTTAGAAGTTGTAGTTTATTTAATTTAAAATCAGACATTTTTCATGAATTAAAAAGACAATGTTCTTTAATACTAACAAACAAACCATCACACCGTTTCTCTGAAGGATCAGGCAGAAATAATGGACCGCCAGACTGTTCTTTTCTGATAATTATCTCTGGATACCACAACATTCACACATCGTGTCATACACGCACTTCTTCTCCGACTCCTCACGTGGCCGAAATTTTATATTTGCATATGACACTCTATCATATACTCGTACATATTTACACATTCGTCTAAGACAGTGTTTCTCAAACTTATTTCGTCCATAGCCCACTTTGAAAATCAGTTATTATTCAGCGCCCCCCATTTTTTCTTTACTCTACTACATCTCAAAAACCACAATGACATTCATTACTTTAATTCTAAACGAGACTTTCTTACCAGGGGAGCAATTAAAACGCAATTTAATAATATCAAGAGTATCTTTTATTCAAATTTAAACAAACATATTCAATTTTAATTTTAAAACTAACCTGATGTGAAGGATGAATCTGATGATTTTTAACAATTTTGTTGATATCAGGTTCAAATTTAAACAAAAACAGTCCCAAGTCCCCGCGTTAGTCATCACTTCAACACCCCTCATTTTTTTCTGGGCCCCTTACCGCCCCCCTCTAGGCCAGAGCGTCCACAAGGGGGCGTTATTGCCTTCTTTGAGAAAGACTGGTCTAAGTGAAATCATTTCTATTGCATTTATTATTCCAATGCCAGCGAACTTAGCGTGTTGACGTTACCGGTTGTTGTTGAAATGAAGACAAAAATAGAAGTATTTATCAAAAAAAAAGAAGTTTTATTTCATTGTAATATTTATATTATATAAGTAAGACACAAAACCTTTACATTATTTTTAATATTCGATAGTATCACGTATCATATATTAATTACCTTCATTTCCCTTAAAATTCTCAATCTTGTTTTATTCCTACTTTTTGAAAGCATAAGTGAATGAACTAAGTAAACGTGACATCATTAAAATTATATTTATTTGTAGTGAGAAAACATGTAATTAACTAACTATCACGCCGTCTCCCTGGAAGGGTAGGCAGGAATAATGGAACGCCACACTGTTCTGTACTGACATACTTCTCACGCGCCTCGGCCACCACCTTCTGTTCCCAGAAAACAATTTGCATCTTCGTCTCTATTGAGATACAATTAATTCTTGTAAAAACTCTTGAAGAGTTTTAGCCCCCTTGATGATTTTACGCCAGCTCCTCGATCCTGCGCCTTTTGCAACCAGCATCTGCAGTCCGATTTGCCCAACCTAACCAGATAAGCCAGAATATTATCCATTAGGCGATATCTAGACCTTCCTAGAGGTCTTACTCCAGTCGGTCTAGACGCGTACAGGGTCTTGATTGCTCTGATCTCTTCGGCTCGGTATACATGCCCAATCCATGATAGGCGGCCGGCTCTCACGGTGCTCGTTATAATGGGCTGCTGAGTTATGGTACGGATCTCTTGATTGGTTCTATGCCTCCAAGTTCCCGCTGCAACACCGGGTCTGGGTCCCAGGATCATTCTAAGTATTCTGTTTTCAAACCAGTAAATTCTTTGTTGTTCTTTTAGAGTTATTGTTTTCGACTCAGAACCACATGTCACCACTGGCTCGATGATGGTGTTATATTATAAAGTTGCAGCTTGGTGTTTCGTTTCTTGGTGTTTCCAAAGAGATGGGCAAAAAAATGGGCCGTCATACAGATCTTTTCAGACATCTACACATCGTGTCATGTACGCACATCGATTTATGAAGTGAAAAAATATGTCGAGAAAAACAAACTTGAAAGTGGAAATTGCAATGTAAAATTCATAAAAAAATCTTTTTAATTCCACCTGAATTTTTTTGTCGTAATGTTTAAATTTCACATTTATTCAAAATTGCTAAACATTTTTTTTCTTTGTTCGTAATTGATAATAACTCAATTATTTTGCCTTTTATTATGAATATGAAATTCAATTATAATTGCTTCTATAGATTTCTCGTTAAATTGGGCCTACAAGAGAGTCCCGAAATAACACTTAGTTATCCTGAAGGACGAGAGAGATTGGTGAAAGGTCCCGTAGCAAAAAGGGGTTCGATTTTAACAAATCGAACCATTATTGGGGGAGTCTTGATTCTCCAGAAAGGACCTCTTTCTCATTCATTAGACGTTACGGATTGGCGCGATAAAAGAATTTTTGTTCGCGGTGATCGGTTTTCATTAAATTCTCTATCTCTTTCATTTTTGAATTTCATTCCAAATTCTCATAATACATTAAATCATCTGAAACGTATTTTTATTATGATTATTAAAATAAAATTTGAATCATGATGCCGTTTACCTTCAGAGGTAGAAAGAGAGGATGGACTTCCACACTGTGTCCTGACAAATCTCTCCAGATTCCTTTACATTCATACAACGTGCCACGCACGCACGTCGAGTTTTCCGACGTTTTTAGTGATAGAATAATTTGGTCATCCCATGTTTTCCTCGGACGTCCTTGGCTTCTTTTTCCATTTGCACTATTTGAATACCTTTTTTTAACCATTATTTTTTCATTCATTGGTATGTCCAAACCATTGAAATGATCATTTTTTAATTTTATTTAAGATGCAATCATCTGTCTTACATTTCTTCCTTATTGCATCGTTTGGTATTCTCTCATGAATCTTTTCCCCAGACATTCTCGGTAATTTCATTTTTACAACATTAATCCTACTTGAATTCTTCTATTACTAGCTTAAAAATTTCATATTCAAACATAAGGGTTAGCACAACTCTATTATGAACTACTTTCAACAACTACAAAAACATTGACGGTACAGTCCCCTATGGGTATCAGCCTCTACCAGAATTCTTCTCCACTCTCCCTGGTCCATCGCCCACCTTCTTAAGTTTGTAACACCAATTACTCTGAGGTCCCTCTCCATACCATCCATCCAGCTCAGTTTTGGTTTTCCCACACTTCGCTTTCCATCTGGTCGTGTACTGAGAATCTTCCGTAGGATTTGATCTTCTTCTATTCGCTGGAGGTGTCCCAACCATCTAAGACGCTGTATTTTTATAAACTTCACTATGTTGGGTTGTTTGTAAAGTCCTTCCAGCTCCTGGTTAAACCTCTCTCTCCAGACTCCACCTTCACAGAGAGTACACCTTCCTTTCAAATACCAGCAGCGCAGTTTTGTCCCTTTTGCTCAGTACCTAACACTCCACACCATATACAAGTTTTATACAGAAGTAATTTGGTGTTTATTGTCAACAATATTTTCTTCATATTTTTCTTTGCTTTACTGCACCATTTATTTTGTTTCTAGAATCTACCCTTCTTCCGATGTCTTTCTAAATTCTTCCTTCTCTTAGACCCTGTCTTCATTTAGTATGAAAACAATGATTTTATAATAAAGTCAAAAAAGTTATCAGCGGAGAAAAGTTTCTTCGCTTATTAAAATTTTCACAAGGAAATAAATATTTAATTTATGAAATAATAAAACTTCGTGATTTGTACTTCAAAGCTTTTTTATTTAATTGAAATATGAATTCGTAACAAAAGCTTATATACAAAAAATATTCACAAACACAAATGCTATTTTACTTGCACGTTCGTGTAACCCCAACAATTCCAACTTACAAATTAGACGTAGCAACAGAGAAGTTCTTCTTATTTTATATAAAGTCCGCTCGCTTTTGTTTCTGTTCTTTTTTTAAATTACAACCCCCTTCCTCTCGCCCATAAATCGAGTCACTTAATGAAACCAGCATACAAATTGTTAACACTCGCAGGGATTCCCGTCACGCGCCCTCAACATAACTTGCCAGTGTTTTTCTTTCTGTTCTCGCTTTTTTCTTCACTATCTTAGAATTTGTAGAAATGCTTCTTCGATTGGCGTATTTAGAAGTTGTAGTTTATTTAATTTAAAATCAGACATTTTTCATGAATTAAAAAGACAATGTTCTTTAATACTAACAAACAAACCATCACACCGTTTCTCTGAAGGATCAGGCAGAAATAATGGACCGCCAGACTGTTCTTTTCTGATAATTATCTCTGGATACCACAACATTCACACATCGTGTCATACACGCACTTCTTCTCCGACTCCTCACGTGGCCGAAATTTTATATTTGCATATGACACTCTATCATATACTCGTACATATTTACACATTCGTCTAAGACAGTGTTTCTCAAACTTATTTCGTCCATAGCCCACTTTGAAAATCAGTTATTATTCAGCGCCCCCCATTTTTTCTTTACTCTACTACATCTCAAAAACCACAATGACATTCATTACTTTAATTCTAAACGAGACTTTCTTACCAGGGGAGCAATTAAAACGCAATTTAATAATATCAAGAGTATCTTTTATTCAAATTTAAACAAACATATTCAATTTTAATTTTAAAACTAACCTGATGTGAAGGATGAATCTGATGATTTTTAACAATTTTGTTGATATCAGGTTCAAATTTAAACAAAAACAGTCCCAAGTCCCCGCGTTAGTCATCACTTCAACACCCCTCATTTTTTTCTGGGCCCCTTACCGCCCCCCTCTAGGCCAGAGCGTCCACAAGGGGGCGTTATTGCCTTCTTTGAGAAAGACTGGTCTAAGTGAAATCATTTCTATTGCATTTATTATTCCAATGCCAGCGAACTTAGCGTGTTGACGTTACCGGTTGTTGTTGAAATGAAGACAAAAATAGAAGTATTTATCAAAAAAAAAGAAGTTTTATTTCATTGTAATATTTATATTATATAAGTAAGACACAAAACCTTTACATTATTTTTAATATTCGATAGTATCACGTATCATATATTAATTACCTTCATTTCCCTTAAAATTCTCAATCTTGTTTTATTCCTACTTTTTGAAAGCATAAGTGAATGAACTAAGTAAACGTGACATCATTAAAATTATATTTATTTGTAGTGAGAAAACATGTAATTAACTAACTATCACGCCGTCTCCCTGGAAGGGTAGGCAGGAATAATGGAACGCCACACTGTTCTGTACTGACATACTTCTCACGCGCCTCGGCCACCACCTTCTGTTCCCAGAAAACAATTTGCATCTTCGTCTCTATTGAGATACAATTAATTCTTGTAAAAACTCTTGAAGAGTTTTAGCCCCCTTGATGATTTTACGCCAGCTCCTCGATCCTGCGCCTTTTGCAACCAGCATCTGCAGTCCGATTTGCCCAACCTAACCAGATAAGCCAGAATATTATCCATTAGGCGATATCTAGACCTTCCTAGAGGTCTTACTCCAGTCGGTCTAGACGCGTACAGGGTCTTGATTGCTCTGATCTCTTCGGCTCGGTATACATGCCCAATCCATGATAGGCGGCCGGCTCTCACGGTGCTCGTTATAATGGGCTGCTGAGTTATGGTACGGATCTCTTGATTGGTTCTATGCCTCCAAGTTCCCGCTGCAACACCGGGTCTGGGTCCCAGGATCATTCTAAGTATTCTGTTTTCAAACCAGTAAATTCTTTGTTGTTCTTTTAGAGTTATTGTTTTCGACTCAGAACCACATGTCACCACTGGCTCGATGATGGTGTTATATTATAAAGTTGCAGCTTGGTGTTTCGTTTCTTGGTGTTTCCAAAGAGATGGGCAAAAAAATGGGCCGTCATACAGATCTTTTCAGACATCTACACATCGTGTCATGTACGCACATCGATTTATGAAGTGAAAAAATATGTCGAGAAAAACAAACTTGAAAGTGGAAATTGCAATGTAAAATTCATAAAAAAATCTTTTTAATTCCACCTGAATTTTTTTGTCGTAATGTTTAAATTTCACATTTATTCAAAATTGCTAAACATTTTTTTTCTTTGTTCGTAATTGATAATAACTCAATTATTTTGCCTTTTATTATGAATATGAAATTCAATTATAATTGCTTCTATAGATTTCTCGTTAAATTGGGCCTACAAGAGAGTCCCGAAATAACACTTAGTTATCCTGAAGGACGAGAGAGATTGGTGAAAGGTCCCGTAGCAAAAAGGGGTTCGATTTTAACAAATCGAACCATTATTGGGGGAGTCTTGATTCTCCAGAAAGGACCTCTTTCTCATTCATTAGACGTTACGGATTGGCGCGATAAAAGAATTTTTGTTCGCGGTGATCGGTTTTCATTAAATTCTCTATCTCTTTCATTTTTGAATTTCATTCCAAATTCTCATAATACATTAAATCATCTGAAACGTATTTTTATTATGATTATTAAAATAAAATTTGAATCATGATGCCGTTTACCTTCAGAGGTAGAAAGAGAGGATGGACTTCCACACTGTGTCCTGACAAATCTCTCCAGATTCCTTTACATTCATACAACGTGCCACGCACGCACGTCGAGTTTTCCGACGTTTTTAGTGATAGAATAATTTGGTCATCCCATGTTTTCCTCGGACGTCCTTGGCTTCTTTTTCCATTTGCACTATTTGAATACCTTTTTTTAACCATTATTTTTTCATTCATTGGTATGTCCAAACCATTGAAATGATCATTTTTTAATTTTATTTAAGATGCAATCATCTGTCTTACATTTCTTCCTTATTGCATCGTTTGGTATTCTCTCATGAATCTTTTCCCCAGACATTCTCGGTAATTTCATTTTTACAACATTAATCCTACTTGAATTCTTCTATTACTAGCTTAAAAATTTCATATTCAAACATAAGGGTTAGCACAACTCTATTATGAACTACTTTCAACAACTACAAAAACATTGACGGTACAGTCCCCTATGGGTATCAGCCTCTACCAGAATTCTTCGCCACTCTCCCTGGTCCATCGCCCACCTTCTTAAGTTTGTAACACCAATTACTCTGAGGTCCCTCTCCATACCATCCATCCAGCTCAGTTTTGGTTTTCCCACACTTCGCTTTCCATCTGGTCGTGTACTGAGAATCTTCCGTAGGATTTGATCTTCTTCTATTCGCTGGAGGTGTCCCAACCATCTAAGACGCTGTATTTTTATAAACTTCACTATGTTGGGTTGTTTGTAAAGTCCTTCCAGCTCCTGGTTAAACCTCTCTCTCCAGACTCCACCTTCACAGAGAGTACACCTTCCTTTCAAATACCAGCAGCGCAGTTTTGTCCCTTTTGCTCAGTACCTAACACTCCACACCATATACAAGTTTTATACAGAAGTAATTTGGTGTTTATTGTCAACAATATTTTCTTCATATTTTTCTTTGCTTTACTGCACCATTTATTTTGTTTCTAGAATCTACCCTTCTTCCGATGTCTTTCTAAATTCTTCCTTCTCTTAGACCCTGTCTTCATTTAGTATGAAAACAATGATTTTATAATAAAGTCAAAAAAGTTATCAGCGGAGAAAAGTTTCTTCGCTTATTAAAATTTTCACAAGGAAATAAATATTTAATTTATGAAATAATAAAACTTCGTGATTTGTACTTCAAAGCTTTTTTATTTAATTGAAATATGAATTCGTAACAAAAGCTTATATACAAAAAATATTCACAAACACAAATGCTATTTTACTTGCACGTTCGTGTAACCCCAACAATTCCAGAATTTCTTGATACTGGGCATTTCTTTGGTTTTGAGCCTACGGTACTAGGCAGGCCCAGAAATCACCGCGCACGCCTCATCAGTGAGTCGATAGAAATCTATAAACATCCCAATAACATAAATAGAGATGACGGCCTCCAACTCAGGTCGGCATGGTTCCCTATATTACAAAAAACTTCACGAGTTAATACTCGTAAAACACTCAATTAGTGAATTTCGCCACTAAACTTTCTTTCTTTTTATTATATAAGTTTATCTTATTCCTTTGAAATATTTAATTTTACAACTTTCCTTTTTCTTAAGAACTTTCAAAACTTGGCATTGTCCAGAGAATTCGACGTAATTATGAGTATTACACTTAATAACCACAACCCCCCTTTGGGTTTTCCCCTTTACATCGGAATTTCTTACGATTCACGACACGTCACCACTTTCACTTCATATTTGACAGCTGTCTGCTTACAGCACGGTATCGCCAAGTAGAAGCTAAATACACACTTACACACTACACAACTAGGTATTCGGTTGTACCTAACTTTGTTTTATTCTCTTGCTTTATTGTATTTATTTGTTGTCTTGTTTTTTGAGTCTAGTTTCTCTTTGTTACTTATATCTTGTATTTTCTTTTGAGTTTTAGTTTCTCCTTGTTACTTATATCTTGTATTTTCTTTTGAGTCTAGGTTCTCTTTGTTACTTATATCTTGTATTATTTTTTCTTCTGAGTTATTTAGATTCGGATTTAATTTTTTCTTCTGATTTCATAGATATATTATTATCTTTCATAATCTACTTATATATTTTTTAATATATTCTAAGTTATGAATAGCCGAATTTCTAACACCCTGATGATGGAGGCCGCAAGGGCCTCCGAAACGTTGGTGGAGCTTGACGAGAGGGAACACGGTTTCACCCCGAAAAATATTTCTGTATATGATAACCGTGGAAATTTACGTTCTTATTTCTCACGCTTCCTCTACATTTATACATTTTGTCATGTACGCACGTCGAATTCTCCGACTCCTCACGTGACCGACATTTAATATTTGAATGATTATGTCGTGCCAAGTTTTCCTTCCTTCCTCTATTTCTAACAACGTTCACGCCGTTTACATATACCTTTTTTACCATTCTGTCTTCACTCATTCTTTCCATGTGTCCAAACCATCTTAATGACCCTTTCATTATTTTGTTCATAACACTTTCATTCGCACCACATTCACTTCTTATACTTGCATTTGAAACTCTATCATATACAGATTTGCTGCACATTCGTCTTAGCGATCTTATTTCTACTGCATTTATTCTACTTTCATCCTTCTTTTGCCAGTTCCATGCTTTACTTCCATACATAAGGGTCGTAATACCATTATGCACTGCCATCTTAGCTTTTTTGGATAGGCTTTTGTTTGCGATGACAACTTTAAGTGCACCATTTACTCTGTTGCCTGCCCCAACCCTTCTTTCAATATCCTTCTCCACCCTCCCATCCTTTGAAAACATACTTCCTTAATAAACATAATCATTCACTTGTTCCAGATTTTCATTACCATTGACTTATTCACATTCATCATCAAAACGTATCGCTTCCATACCTAATACATACTAGACACCAGGGCTTGTAGTTCATGCTCAATAATTTAGAAAGCATATGAAACCAATAATAATCGTATTTTAATATTATCATGAATATCATATTAAAATTTTCTTCAATATCATTTTAAAGTTCTTGCTGGTGCTGGTTTGTTTAAAGTGCCTAATCACAGCTTATTAAAAATAAAACGGTGTATACATGGAACATAAATTAAATAGACAATATGTGCACCATCTAAAAAGAACACTACATGTTAAATTAATTTTATTTTTGTTATTTTATTTTATATCATTGTATTTTATATTATTTGTTTTAGATTTATTTTGTAGATGCCTATTGGTGGCGATGAGGTTCGCAACCCATCACACCGTGTCTCCCGCGGGGCGAAAAGATCAGGATGGGGTGCCGCATCGGTTAAAGTGTGACGGTCCATTCTTTCTGCCTACCCTTTCGGGGAGACGGTTTGATGGTTAGTTAGTTAGTTAGTTAGTCATATTAAAATTGCAAAAATCTAAACGTTATTGAGCCAACGAGTTAGTGGAAATAACACCTTGACTAAACTAGGATTTATTATCCTTGATCCTATCGAAGGAATTGAAAATACGAGAAATGTAATTAATTTGCAGTGTATAGTGAATCCTGACAGATCTAATTGGTCGGCCGGCCTGAATCACAAACAGGGCAGTAACGGGGGGGGGGGGGATTTTCATCACGATAGGCGTAAGCGTAGACGATGGAGAATATTGTTCATAGATAAGGAATATTTACAAGTTCAAATAACTTACTTACTAACAAATTATCACACCGTCTGTCGATGGGGTAGGCAGAAAGAATGGACTGCCACACTTTAACCAGTGAGGCACTCCATCCTTCTCTTATTGCCCTCGCGGGAGATGCGGTGTGATGGGTTGAGAACCTTATCGCCACCAATAAGCATCCCCTGTTAAAAGTAAAATTGTATGTATTGTATTGTTTACAATATCTATGGAGCCTGCGTTCTGCCAGTTGGTACTTATGGTCTGGAAACTGTTACATTGTCCAAGCAAAATGCCGAGAAACTGCGAGTGACCCAAAGAGCCATGTAAAGAACCATGTTAGAAATAAGACTAAGAGACAGAGTCAGAAACGATTCGGTGAGAGAAAGAACAAGGGTCACTGACATCATCCACCGGGTAGCGACTCTAAAATGGCAATGGGCGGGTCACGTAGCCAGAAGCCGTAGCCGAATAACCTCGATGCAGTCTGCACAGGATAAAGTGACATGAAAGCGACTGGAGTGGACAGGAATAGGCTGAGGAAGAAGAAGAAGAAGATAGAATATTTATCAAATAAAACAACGTTTTTTCCACTTTTGACATTACATTCTTTTGAAGGCTTGACACCTATAACATCGGAACAACGATATACAATCAGTTTCACGTCAAAACATGTAGAGAAAAGTAAAATTGGAAAAACACTTTTTAAATCAGAAAAAAAAATTCATTATGAACTTCCACAGTGTTAATGCCACGCTTTTGTAAAAATTATAAAAAAGTTTAAATTTATATAATAACATTGTCATTACGTAGGTATACTTATTTTATGGGAATGACTTATTTGACCTTGCTAAGGCCTTATCAAACATTAGATTTGAATAGTTCATTCCGGAAAAAACAATATATTTTATTTATGTATTGTTATATAATTAATACAAATGAAAACGTCAGTTTTCTAGAAGTTTTATTATATTTGTCGGGGTTAAATGCATAACCCAGATAAACATATTTCATGATGAAATATATGATACGAATAACCGAAAAACGCCGACTCAGAACCTATTTATCAAATCTGGTGATTCGAGGGCCCAGAATTATTCAGTTTAGTCATTAGGTCACTAGAGCAGGACATCGTATACAAAGCATATAAAAACGGTACTTCCGAACACCCAAGAGGTCAGTCAGTATTGCGACTTCTAAACGACACGAGTCTACGCTAACAAGTCTACGTACGGGAAATCTCCGACCTTATTACCAAGCTATACAACTGTCTACACTGCTACGCCACGAAACCTTCGACGAATCTTCGCTCCAGCCAACCGACGCTTCTGCCCAGCGAGCCATCATCCTCTACTGTTCATCCCCGGACTCCGCTCCATTGCTATCGACATCCAGCCACGCTCCATCACGAGTACATTATACTGTTTACGTATGATTACTTGTGATCTGTAATAAACGCTGAAAGCTCCACCGTCTTTCAACTCTCACCACATCCCCCAAATATTTTATGGGAATGACATGTTTTGCCCTTCTAGGGTATTATCAAATGTGACTAAACTTCAACTCGTTGCAGTTTATATACACTAATAAATATAATACGAGTAAAATTATTATAATTGATTCTTATTAATTATTTAATATGGAGTTTTACATCATTGATCAAGAAACAATAAATTGTGTATTGTTTATTGATGAAACATTCAGTATTATATAATGCTTGAGATATCATGTTTTTTACATAAAATATGATGAAACTTCTAGAAAACAAACTTTTTTATTAATATTAATTATGTAATATAGAGTTTTATATCATTACTCAAGAAACACTAGATATCAAAAAAATTCATTGTAAGATGTAAGCACGTAGCCATTTCCTATTCCGTAAGTCTCATCCTTTCTATAGTCCTGGACCTTTTCCGGAAACTAATTGAACAGACATTGAGTGAGTGAAATTTAAAACGGGGGGAATTTAAAATGCGTCCTGATAAACAATTTCAACTGATTGTATTGGGAAAATTCGGAAAAGTCCACTGGGGACAAAATTTTCAATTAGTTACTCCTATACCTTACTGGAATAGATTGGGGCTGATAAGTAGAGATTGGAAAATCTCGCGTGAATAAATTATTCATTACAATTTTTAAAGTAAAGACTTTTTTCTCGCTGTCTTATACATTTTTTGATCAAAATCATCATGAATAAATTTAAAATAGTCCATTGTTATGGCCGAAACACTATGATACCGTAACATTTTAAACTGTTAAATTGTATAACTTTGTTTTTTGTATCACAATTGTATTTAATTTTACGCGACAGCTGTTTCATCAACCAATGTTGACATCATCTAGCTAATCTACTATCTAGCTTAATAATAATTTTAACAATCTACATAGCTCAAAAATAATAATACTACCTTCAACTTTTGTCACATTTCTTATTAATGTAATCTACTTCTGTTATTGTTTATCGTTTTTAATTTATTATGTTTCATCGTTTTTGACTCTTTACTATTTGTAATTGTTCCTTCTTATTACTGTTTTATCATTATTATTAGTATTATTTTATTATTATATTATATTTTCCGCCTTTAATATTTTCTCCTTTAAATAGTAACTAGTTATTTTAATTAAAATATTTAGGTACCTTACTCAATTTCAGCAAGAACCTCAAAATTATATTAAAGAAATTATTCAAATTGAAATAGGAACAAATACACATAAAGGTTTGAAAAATCAAGAAAATTTTAGGTATATTATTGTAACACCTGATGATATCAACATAGGTTGATGAAACAGCTGTCGCGTAAAATAAAATATAATTGTGATACAAACAACAAAGTTATTTAATTTAACAATTTAAATTAAAAATTTGTTAAAAAAAAGAAAATGTGAAATATGTTTATGGTAACTGTTCGTTCACGAAATAAACTCATTTAAAAAAATTGTATGCGTACTGTTGCACGTAGGTACGTAAGAAGTTATAGTGCATGTTTGGCAACAACAAACCATCACACCATTTCCCCAAATAGGTAGGCAGAGAGAATCGACCGCCACACTACTCGATCTTGATACCCGTCTCTACATTCCTCCACGTTCATACAGCGAGTCATACACGCACGTTGATTCTTCCGACTTCAAACATGGCCAACCTTTAAAAATTTATTAATTTGGTCATGCCAAGTTTACTTCGTTCTCCTACGGCTCTGTACACCATTCACACCATTCCCGTATACTTTCTTAAGCATTCTTCACTCATCCATGCGTTCCATATGTCCAAACCAATGCTTGTTTGGCGTTTCTAGGATTGTCCTGGGTGGGGTCTGGTGGGCCCCGGTCTCATTTGAGACTTCTTTGAATGAGACTCCTCCACGTCGACTTGGGCCTATTACGTCCCCTGGGTCGCTAGTCCACTTTCATTTCCCTTCGTGTAACATGGTTGGCAGGGCGTCGTATGACGTGGCCGCACCATCTCAATCCATTTCATTTAGTCAATTAATTCTAATAAACTTTATTATTCTAAGAATATATACTCGCAGACAACAAGCACGAATTACAAGTCCTGGTGTCTAGTATGTACGAGTAATGCATATTAAATAATCCGATGATGAATTCGAATAAGTCTAATGTAATGATTTTCGCAAATAAGTATTCATGACAGTCTGCAACATTAGCGGAATGGGTGAAAACAGCGCCCTTGAGATGAATAATTCACAAAAATGGCGTTCTATTATTTTTATTATTATTAGTATTATTTGTATATTCAGGTAGTAGTATGTTTACAATGATGGGCGAGCGGAGAGGGATATTTAAATAATAAGGGTTGGTGCAAGTAACAAAATGTATGGTGTACTTAAAGTTCTTATTTCAAAAAAGCTTATATGGCATTGCACAATGGTGTTTTTGTACCAAAAATACGTATGAAAGTGAAGCATAGAACTAGCAAATAATTAAAGTAGAAAATAAGCTCTAGACATGAGATCTCTAAGACAAATGTGTAGAAAATCTGTGTGTGATAGAGTGTCGAATGAAATTATAAGAAGTGAATGCGGTGCGGATGAAAATATTATGAACGGTAAACAAAATACACATTAACGATGTAAACGGAACTTGAAAGACCGAGCAAAACGAGTCACAATCAAATTTATCAAATATTGAATTTTTGCCATGTGAGGAGTCGGAGTGCGTGCATGACATGACGTATGAATGCACCAATCGAGAGAAGTATGTCGGTAAAGAACAGGATGGCGGTCTATTATTTCTGCCAGTCCCTTAGTAAGTTAGTTTCATATTTAACGCTACTTATACCTAGAAAGTACATTTAACGGTTTTTATTATATAAAAATTGTTTCTTCGAATAAAGTTAATAAAAAATGAAGCCTGCTTATCCTGTCTCAACGCTGTCCTAGTTATTTTTATCTTGTTAAATCTGTACCAGTAACCAGTAAGTGGATAAACTAAGGAATATATTTTTGTAAAAACTGCCTGTAGATTTTTAAAATCGCTGTTGAAGAAGTCCTGAAAATTTTAATAAAAAAAAAAACATATTATAATACGTATAATATATAGTATATATGATATATGATAATAATATTTCGAATCTAAAAGTATACTTAACATAAAGTGTGCGTAAATATTAAATATGTGTAATTTTTAATATACTTATATTATAGTATATTTAAAATTAATATACATGTTTTAGTGTTACTTCATTCGCGGCAGTACTTTCTCGAGGCGCTGTCTAGGCCTTCCTAGAGGTCTTACTCCAGTCGGTCTAGACGCGTACAGGGTCTTCATTGCTCTGGTCTCTTAGGTTCGGCATACGTGCCCAATTCATGCTTGGCGACCGGCTCTCACAGTGCTCGTTATAAGGGGCTGCTGGGTCATCGTACGGATCTCTTGGTTGGTCCTATCTCTCCAAGTTCCCGCTACATCACCGGGTCTGGGTCCCAGGAAAATTCTAAGTATTCTTCTCTCAAATCAGTAGATTCTTTATTGTTCTTTTAGAGTCATTGACCATGACTCAGAACCATATGTCACCACTGACTTGATGATAGTGTTATAAATACGCAGCTTGGTGTTTCTGGATAGAAGCTTGGACTTTAGGAACGTTCGCAAGAAGGCTGTAGCTCGTAGTTTTTTTTGAACTCTGTGTTCCAACTCTACGCGTATATCGTTGGCTTCCATCATGACCGTACCGAGATAAGTAAACTCTCTGACTTGCTCAATTTTATCTACCTCCATGCAAGTATTTCGGAGTGGTGTAAGATAGACAGAAATAATTTATCAACACATAGATTTATTCTGGCATACTTTTCTTGAACTCTCTACATTCATACATCTTGTCATGCAAGCACGTCGATTTATCCGACTTATAAAGACCGACGTTTCATATCTGATTGATTTGATCATGCCACGTTTTCCTCGACCTTCCTCTATTTTTAGCTCCGTTAATGTCGTTTATATAATTTATAACATTTACACCATTCTATATTTACTCATTATCTCCATGTGTCCATACCATCTTAATGACCCTTTCATTATTTTGTTGACCCTTTCGTCAGTCAGTTCGTTTATTTTCAAAGGTTTTTGGGTTATTTATTGTTTCTTGAACAATGGTGTAAAACTCCATATTAAATAATTAATACGAATGAAAACGTCAGTTTTCTAGAAATTTTATTATATTTGAAAGGAATGACATGTTTTGCCCTTCTAAGGCATTATCAAATGCCATTTGACATTTGACAAACTGACGTTTTCATTCGTATTAATTATGGGGCTATTTATTGTTTCTTGAACAATGATGTAAAACTCTATATTCAATAAATAAAACGAATGAAAACGTCAGTTTTCTAGAAGTTTTATTATATTTTATGGGAATTAAGTAATTCTATGTATAAATTATTTCGTGATATTTTCATAACTCTCCCTGATTTTCTGTTTCAAGCCGAGAATTTATATATTTCTTCATTTTACACTCCATTTATTATCTGTGTAGTAAATATTATAGATGTATTATCATAGTAATTTATATTTAACTTTAAAAAAAATTAAATTTGAATGTAATTTTTACTTTCCATAATTTGTTATTTGCTCGATTGTTTAGTTAAGTTAGTTTTAAGTAATTCTATGTATAATTTTTCACAATCTTAAATAAGGATATTTACTGGTTATAATAATATGTAAAAAATTCGTGTCATAAATAGTGGGGTATCAGTCATGAGAATTCTCTCACGATACTCCTATATTAAATCGTTTAAATACAAAAATAAATAAAATTATCAAATGCCATTTCACATTTGACAAATGACATTTGATAATGCCTTAGATGGACGAAACGTGTAATTTCTATAAAATATAATAAAACTCTAGTATTAATTATTGGGTTATATATACAAAGTGTATTTCAGTATTATAAAAATACGATTTTACATCAATAAGTCGATGTGAATATGAAAACAAGAACTGTTATTATAAAAGCTCGATTCTCGGGGTGCGCATTACCCGAAGTACTTACGCACCGCCTTACCAATACATCAGACGAACCTATAATATTTCTTCTGGAAATGTTGTGATATTCAATTACCCGGCCAAAATATACACAATGGGGTGTGGTGTTTTATGGTCGAGCTTTGGGACATGCCGAGCACAGTGGGACTCGTTATAGTGGTCGGTATTGGTTTTCCATTCAATATCCACCAATACGGAATTACACATTGAATACTGTGACGTCATATTGTGGGCAAATTGTACACCTCGTAAATAATAATAGTAGGGAATGGAGACTACTCTTTTTCGTTGCCCCTATTGAACGTGCCATAACTCTCATTGGCCTCGCTCCAACAGACATATTTTACACCAGTCAATAAAAGCTATTAAAAAAATAGATATTTTAACATAAATTTCGTGGCGGAAGAAAGTTATGAATTATAAAACTTAATAGATAGAACGCTTGGCTCCTGATCCAGGGGACTTGGGACTCGAGCCTGGACTCGACCAGATTCCTTCTTCATAATAATGAGGTATTTTCTGCTCATATTGAAGATTGTTAAATAAAATTCTAGTATCATTGATTGAAATCTTTGGTGTTAGTTTTAAAAATAATAATAATAATAAATTTCTTCGACAAGTTCACAATCATCTCTTATATTCTTCTTATTCTACTGGTGTCATGTCAGATCCCCCCAACGTCGGCGAACACTACAGCGAGAACATCTCTGTCCTCCGCTATTAGGAACAGGTTTTTATTTCTCTCCTCATTTATGTCCAATTCATATTTTTCTGGCCGATCGTAACGGAGTTCTGGTCCCAACCCTTATGTATGGAAGCGAAGCATGGAACTGGCAGAATAAAAATGAAAACAGAATGAATGTGGCAGACATGAGGTCCCTAAGACGTGTGTATGGTAGAACGATGTACGACAGAATCTTAAATGCTGATATTAGAATGGAATGTAGAGCGAAAGAAGGTATTACGAACAAAATTATAAGAGGATCGCTGCGTTGGTTCGGACATGTGGAGCGCATTGGTGAAGAAATAATGGTTAAAAAAGTATACGTTAACTATGTACATAATTGGAGCAAGGAGACGGTCCATTTTTTTTGCCTCCCTTGCGGGGAAACGGCGTGATGGTTTGTTGTTGTTGTTGTATTACTTTTCTGCCGTAGCCACGAAAACCGATTTCCCTATGATTATCAGCTGAATTCGGTGGTATTTTTCTCCCCTTAGCACACGACCCATGTTAATATTGAAAGACTTGTGATATGATGATATCAATACTCGTATGATAGCTATACCCTTTACACCGATTTGGCTCGCGCTGTAATGGTATAAAGAGCAATTAAACAAAATAATAATAATACATAGCGAAGCATGGAACTGGCAAACGAAGGATGAAAGTAGAATAAATGCAGTAGAAATGAGATCTCTTAGACGAATGTGTGGATATTCTGTGTATGATAGAGTGTCGAATGAAAATATAAGAAGTGAATGCGGTGCGAATGATGGTGTCATGAACAAAATAATGAAAGGATCATTAAGATGGTTTGGACATATGGAAAGAATGAATGAAGAAAGAATGATAAAAAAATTATATGTTTATGATGTAAATGGTACCAGAAATAGAGGAAGACCAAGGAAAACGTGGCACGATCAAATAAATCAAATATTGAATGTCGGCCATGTGAGGACTCAGAGAAATCGACGCGCGTGCATGACACGATGTATGAATGTTGAGGAAGCGCGAGAAATATGTCAGGAAAGAAAGGTGTGGCAGTCCATTCTTTCTGCCTACCCTTTCGGGGAGACGGCGTGATGGTTAGTTAGTTAGTTAGTTATAATAATACATGTAAGCATATAGAAGAACAAAAATTAAAATTATATGAATTTTAAATCTACACTTTTTTTAACTTATTGAACGCTCAGGCTAACACTGTGGAATTCCATAGTTAATTCCATAGTACTTAGGAAATTGAAAATAACTTTGTCTAATCCACAAAATATTTAAAAAATCTCAACCTGTTTCGGAGAATACCTCCATTGTCAGGTGTAATATAATATAATTTGACAATATTTTATTATTACGGCATATGAATGTATACCAGGCGCGAAATTTATTTCAAGATAGAACAATTAATGGCTCTATCTACCCCTGAGCGGGCGATGGTTGGTTAGAAAGTTAGTTTTATCTATTTTATTTTATTTGTATACCTCCAAATTTAATCAATACGTTAAAATATTGTCTGTACTTATTTTTCAAAAACGCATTTACAACACAAGGCTAAGGCGAATATCGATGAAACATAATTGTTTTATTGATTAATTCATGACACTTAATATAAAAATTTAATATTTTTAATAATTAAGTTACATTATGAATGAAACCCAATTTTTTTGGGAGTGAAATCCCGGAAACGTGCTGTGTACACAACCTTCATTTTTCACTTAGGTTTGCGTTCAAGACAAGATAAATATTGTACACCTAACACCTACCTATAGTAACAAGGAAAATATTTTTAACCCCCTGGTAACGAAGTGTCCCCGAGCCATTAATGCTCAAAGGTACTAAACAAAAACAAACACACTTTGACATGGTGCCCAGGGTTCTGTTGTTATGTAACTTGGGCCATACTCCTCACACCTTGGGCCACCCTGTACACAGGGCTGAATCAGAGATTGTCGAACACTTCATTTTCTTCTTATTCTTCCTTGTATGTAGACCAACGAGTATTTCTGTTCTTCAGAGGTTGGTTTCTCCCGTGAGCTGGATTCCTACCTGTCCTTTAATATTTTATGAGGTCTTCCACGAGAACAAGTCCCGTGAGGCTGATTATAAAGTGAAATATAGGGGTGGTGTCCATTATTATTCTCTGTTTACTTCATCTTATAATATTTATACTCAAATTGTTTCGAAAAATAATCTTAAATATGTGTATCATCCACCGGGTGGCGACTCTAATATTGCAATGGGCGGGTCACGTAGCCAGAAGCTCAGATGAAAAACGGACAAGAAGACTGCTGACTTGGAGACCATGGACGGCGAAGAGAAGTGCAGGGCGACCGCAACTACGGTGGAAGGATGATCTAAACAGACACGTCGGAATAACCTGGATGCAGTCTGCACAGGACAGAATGACATGGAAGCAAATGGAGGGGGCCTTTGTCTAGGAGTGGACGGGAATAGGCTGAGGAAGAAGAAGAATAAGAAGATGTGTAACAGCAATTTGCAGTATATTTCAGTATTTTTTTTAAATAACATAAAATAAATTTTCCGTAATAATACAAGAAGGACGTGCCACGATGGAAAATAACCTGCTGGAAGGTATTGCCTATAAAATGTCGTAAAACGCCATCTTACATACAGCAAGACTTCCTTGACTCCCTGGCGTCTTAGAGTGGTTCTCATGATCCCGCGAGTCCCAAGAAATGTGATCACCGACTTCACTATCGGTATCTTAGCAAACAGGCAGAGGGCGTATGGTGTATTTTCGACGCCATAAAACCGAAAATGACCGGCTGAGGGAAGGTAACCCCACAGAAATTTCCTGGAGGCGGTAACGCGAAACCACTCCAGTCACACTTACCAGGAAATCACCGGTGCAAATGTTTTCTCGACATCGCTTTGATCGCTAATAACAGGGAGACCTGACACAGCACCATTAAAAGAAGAATGCTTAAGCAAAGCTTTATAGTATGTCATTCCCATAAAATAAAATAAAAAATTAGAATTCATTATTCAATTTGGAGTTTCACGTCATTGATACCTTATTTTTTTCTCCGGTCTCAATCTAAGGATTAATCTACAGCAAGGCAATGCATTTACTCTTCCACTCCGCTTGGTCCTCGGCAACTCTCTTCAACTCCGCATAAGAGGTGTGTCAACGGTCCATATCTCGGCAAATCTAGTCTAGTTACTCCTGGCGAGGTCATCCTTTGCCAATCGATCCCTCGACCATTCCCTCCAACACATCATGCAGGAAACATTCGTGTCAGAACACATAACCAATCCATCCCGCGTGCTTCTCCGCTATGGTGTTCAACATGTGCCTATTCTCTTCAACTCTGCTGAGAACCTCCGCATTTGTAACGTGGTCCTTCCATGAAATATGGGTAATTCGTCGGAAGATCCACATTTCAAACGCCTCCAGCCTTTTGGGTTCTCTTTTGCCCAGGCACCAAGTCTCGCAGCTGTTTAGTAAAACACTCCACACCAATGTTTTAATGAGTGGTTTTCGGAGGTTTAGGTATAGTCATTGATCAAGAAACAATAAATACAAAATGTGTTACGAGTTATTAATATAATACAATAAGTTAAAGTACAGAAATAAGTTTCTATCTTCTTACTAAGAACTCAAAATTACCTAGAGCGGCCCTGTTTATCCCCAACCCTTTTTCTAAAGCCCATCCTGAGCCTGTTGACAATTTCATTATAGTACAGATTGATTTTGTAAAGGTTTTAGGAACAAAAATTTTGACAATAATTTTATATTGAGGCATGCCCTTTTACATGTTAAACCTTATGGGAAAACACGTATATTTGTAAGTGTGATGAAAACATTAATGTTTTAATGTTTTTGTAACAAACTTTATTACAAAAAAATCGCATAAATTGTATATTGGTTTGCTCCCCTTAACAACAAATTTATACATATGTTGTTTTATATATTCAGTTGTTTTATTTTGATTGTCTGAAATACTATTATATCTAAGATTATCATAAAGAAACACACATTTAATATCTTACAAATGTAACCATATAAAGATAAAAGTTTTTGGGATTATGATTACGCACAACAAACTTCATACTTCAACCGCTTTTATGTCATTTTTATGTCTTGGCTCCCTTATGAGATACAACTCTTATGGCAAGATATTTAAGATAATAAGGAAAAGGAAGAATATAAACTGTCATACACTTACAATACTGTTTTGAAAATATATATATTTTTGGTAATAATATTATACACGGTATAATATTATAACTAACCATCACGCCGTCTCCCCGAAAGGGTAGGCAGAAAGAATGGACTGTCACACTCTGATGCGGCACTCCATCCTTCTCTTTTCGCCCCGCGGGAGACGCGGTGTGATGGGTTGCGAACCTCATCGCCACCAATAGGCATCTCCCGCGTACACTTCGATCGTCCAACACCCAAAAAATAAATCTTAAACAAATAATATAAAATACAATGATATAGAAATAAAATAACAAAATAAAAATAATTTAACACAAAATGTCCTTTTTAGATGGTGCACATATTGACTATTTAATTTATGTTCCACGAATCCACCGGTTTTTTTAAATTTAGCACATAAGGTTTTTTTCGATGTTGCACATGTTGACATGGACGATCCGGACTTTTGTGTTTAATTTTGTTTTATACGATTGCTAAATAAATTACTTGAAGTATCTTCACAGAAACGATTTTTTTATCAGCACAAAGAAATGTACAAACATTTTTGAAAAAAAATATTTTTAAAAGTGAATTTTAAACACTCCACAGAATTAACACATGACAAATCTATTGAAGAATTCAGTTGAGTTGGGCGGCCTTTGGAAAATTACGTCATGTTACCTTTAAAATACCACAATGCCTCAAGACTAAAGTCTTCAGCCAGTGCGTCTTGCCAGTCATGACGTACAGAGCCGAGACGTGGACACTGACAAAAAGTCTAGTCTACAGATTCAAGGTTGCCCAACGCGCTATGGAGCCCCAGAGCCCAAAGAGCCATGCTTGGAATAACCTAGAGGGACAGATTTAGAAACGATTTTATTCGACAACTAACCAAGGTGACTGAGGTGGCTCTGAAGTGGCGATGGGCTGGCCATATCTGTCGGAGAACCGACGGCCGATGGGGGAGACGGGTTCTGGAGTGGAGACCGCGTACAGGATTCCGCAGAGTTGGACTTCCCCCTGCCCGCTAGACCGACGATCTGGATATGTTTGCGGGACATGGATGGATGGGAGCAGCAATGAATAGGGGGCGATGGCGTGCTTTGGGAGAAGCCTACATTCAGCAGTGGATGACAGATGGCTGATGATGATGATGAAGAAGTGTATTGAGTTTTTTGAAAGAAGAAAATAAATATTATTGATAAGAACGTTTTGAAAAAAATAAATTAGACATATAATATTATTAATGCAAAGAAAAGTTTAAGAAATATATCGCACAGACAACGTCAAAACTTTGAGAAAAGACCTTCAATATCAGAGATGAAACAATATTAAAAAGGATAATGTTGAATTTTACAATGAAATGTATTACAATCGAGTAATAATTGGCCAGCAATAACAGGTCATCAGACCTCTAAGAAAAATAAGTCGAAGAAAGGAGTTTAAATTTTAAATTTATTTCGTTCTCAGATGCAAACATGTAGATATAAATGTATACGTAGATTCACCCCATGCTTAACTTATGTAATATTTAAAGCATGTTATGAGAAAACTAAAAAAATATTATCAGCTAAATTATGGTCCCGTGCGAGGGCTTAGAGCCATAGATCGCGGGCCTTTTACGATGTTTTTAGATGATAAAAGTAACTGCTTGTCCCTGTTTAGACTTTGTTTATTTTCAACTGGCAGTCATGTGTTTGGTTTATTTTTTATACAAATTTTTGAAATTCATAATTCAGACACAATTTATGATATTTTTATTTTGTATACTCAAATTTAACAACATATGGTCAATATCATATTATTTATTTTTAAGGATTAATTGTATCTCAATAGAGACGAAGATGTAAATTTTTTTGGGAAAGAGAATATGGTGGCCGAGGCGTTTACAGAACTTATGACCTGTCATTGGTTTGGTTCAACATTCCCCATTCCGCCCTTCTTACGAAGAATGTTATAATATACATAAAAATATATATATTATTTATTTATTTATTACTTTTGCTACCTTGTCGCATAAATGGATATCTATCTAAAGTTTTCTGGTCACAATAAACTATGTGCATAAGGATTATAATTATATTAAAGTAATGTAAAATATATTTTATAAATTTTTGTATTTCATTTTTACACCAATTTAGTTATTTTGTCAAAATAACCGTGTCGCTCGCTCCAGACTTCGTTAAGGTTACAAAAAACAAACAGTTTGTGTCGTATCCCTGGCGAGAGCGAAACCGGTTGATTCTATAAAACAAAATAAAGTGGTGTAACCCACAAAGAGACAAACTAAGTCATTTTTATTAATGCCACACCACAAATAATGTCCTTCATACGAATGTATCATATTGTCATTTTTTTATGTATTTAAACCCAAATACTCGGGGTAATTTAATATTAGAATTTCTTAAATTATCAAATGACACTATTCATTTCAACGAAAACACGATTTTTTAAAATAAAAAATACATACGTATTTATATGTTATTATAAGATCTATTGATGGTTGAGATACTCGTAATAGTTTTGTAAAACTTCATTATTAATTTAAAATAGACATGTTTCGGACAACTAGTCCTTCTTCAGTGATACATATTATAAAGATACATTTTAAAAATATTATAAATTTTTTTACACGATCTGACAGATGTTATAAAGATTTCTATTGATTTGATTTGATGTGACACTTCTATTAATATAATTTAATATATAAATTAAATCCAAATAAAACCTTTGAACAATCGTGTTTACTATTATAAATTAAGTATTCGATCCTTATTTTTCCATTAATTGATTTTGAAATAATGTTTTTTTTTAACTAGATTCAGTATTCAATATTATTCAATTCAATATCTAAAACATTTGATTGAGTTAAAAAAAATGTCCTGCTTAATGCTTAATAAACATAAATCTCCATAGATGGCGTTAGTATGTGGATTATATAGAGTAATCTTAAAAAGATTAACAAATATAATCAAAATCTTCATAGATGGCACATTGAAACTAACATGTGAAATCTGACAGGACTTTAACATATTCAACTTCCAAAAATTTGTCATTTATGGTCATAAATAAAGGTGGAATGGGGAATGTTGTAATTACATAAAGCGTGCGCTTAACCCAACCAATGACAGTTCATAAGTCCTGTTAACACCTTGATGAACCATATTCAGTTTCCAATTCGCATCTTCGTCTCTATTGAGATACACTTAAATCATAAAATATTTAAACTCAAATTAGGCAATTTCACATGATTCTTTAATTTTGTCGTTATAATTTATTTTCCACGTGAAAGGAAAACAAAGTTACGTTAAAATGTTCAGAGGAAGGAAGTTCTATCTTTAGAGCCGCAGCTTCAAGAGATTATCGGGCCAAATTACGATATTAAATTAGTTGATAGAATAGTGTTTGGGTACAGACACGGTGCTTGAGGAAGATTGCCCCGAGTATGGTTAAACAGCTCCGTGCCCGCCTCCAGAATTGCATGTTTCGCTAGTTAGACCAACTCCTAGATCAACTTTTTAGTAGTTACGGAAAAGTTCGGACGGCTCGCTTAAAAGCCTTAGCACTTGTAATAAACTTGCGGTTCTCAATCTTTTTGGATCCAACACCCCCTTTTAATAGTTTTTTTTTCTTCTTCGTCCTTTCTCCATGGATCATGATTTTTTACACATTAAAGTGACGACCTTCGTGGCAGAGTGGTAAGAGATCTGACTTCCATACCGAAGGTCCCGGTTCGATTCCCGGCGATGGCAGTGTGATTGTCACACTCTTTTTGGTCTGGTGTAGAATTCACGTGACAATAAAATGCTTATATATTGGCTAAATATCACATGTCACGAGAATCAATATAATAGCTTAAAAATAAATTGTATACAGTAATTGGGTTCAAACGATCTGGTGTACTCGTATACATAACAAAAAAAAGTTTTCCTGCCCCCCGTTTCCATGAGCAGTGTTTTATCGGGTTGTATGTTATTTTAATCGGAAAAATATGTTTTCCATATTTCGACATATTTTCTCCCATTTTCACTCTGTCCTATCCTCACCAAGATCAATCTGATATAATCTTATGTTAGGCATTATTTTATTTATTAAATATAGATATATTTTAAAACCATGCACCACGTTTTACTACGTTTTGTGAGATTGGGACATAGAAGTGAAGAGAAAATACATTAAATTGAATTAAATATGGCCTAAGATCCCTTTTGCTTTTGTTGGAATGTTGAATATTCCAATTAACGTGAATCAAGCATGGACGAGAGACGGGCCTACGGATAGCGTGAGCGAAGCTGCCGAAAACGCGCCGCTCTGTCCTATAACCGCTTCGGGAAGCGGTGGGTAAACTTACATGTCTCCTACTTCTTTCTAGACTATGTCTAATCTACTTAGGGTAGGTTCTTCTCGTATGGCGTCTCCAGAAGTATCTGGTGGGAGCCGTTCTCTTTTGAGACTCATTTGAAAAAGTCTCATCCAGGTCACCTGCATCCATCCACATGCTATTGTTTTATAATATATTAGTCTCTATTTAAATTTAATAATTATCTACATTCTAAAACATTTTTCGGAAAATATATTCAAAAAGCGTTTTTCGCGTACAATCAAATCCAATCTAGGAAAATAGTTATTGAGATTAATTATTATTTTAGTTAAAATTGTGAAAATAGTTGATAGTATTTAACATTATAATAATTTGCGAATAAAATACTTTATACAGATTTTTGGGTTAGGTTAGGTTAGGTAAAGTAAGGATAGCATAACGACTTATTATCTTTTTTTTAAACAATGAATTAAAAACATGCTTAACCATCATGAGGTTATTAAACAAGTGCTATCTTGATGCGATATTAATTTCCATTTGGAAGTTTTCTTGGTTTCTTATGAAAAACATTTTTTTCGAATTAAATAACCAAGTAAAGACTTCGTGTAAAACGTATATTGGCGTAAAACTTAAGCTCTGGGTAAAGAAGCTAGTGAAATGAGTTAAAAATCATTGTTCGTATGTCTATACGATCAACGCCACCATAGGCTGCTGGGGATATTAATTCCATAGCAGTGACCGCACGATGTTGGTATCAAGGGATCGTTAATTTGCTTCTAGGATCAATTATCTCTGAGTATTAGTTACAATCACAACTTGTGTACACTTTAAATACCTATATAATTGAAACAAAAATTTTGTCATTTTATATATTGATACCATATTTCTATTTTATTTTGATGGACTTCGTTTTATATTATATTATAAATTATATTTTTTATTTTAGATAACTAACTTTTATAACGAAATAAAAATATATATAATGAAACAAAATAATGGATAAAATTAAAAAAGGATCCCTGAAATGGTTTGGAGATAGGGAACGAATGAATGAGAGTAGAATGGTTAACACGTTGTACACAAGCAGAGTGAGTGGAAAAAGAAGCCGAGGACGAACGAGAAAAACATGGCATGACCAAATTAGTGGCGATCCACCCTCTCTGCCTGCCCCTCCGGGGAAATGGCGTGATGGTTAGTAAGTTAATTAGTAAGTTATGAATTTTTTTTTTTTAAACTTTTGTTAAGTTTTATTACACTTGACATTTAGATTTGACTGATATCGGAAACCCGCTGCCATATTCTGGGGCGAATTTTTTTTAACACATATTAAAAGATCATTTTAATTTCTAACAATGAACTTCTGGAGCAAAGTTAATATTTTGATAACGAAGGTAACATTTTTTTAAATGTATATAATTTCATCTAAAACACCATATTTCTTAAACATCCCTAATATAATAAAGGAAATAATTTGTTTGAAAATGTTCTATTCTCATAAAGCGTCAAAAATAAGGAACCGAGTTTTTTGTTTAAATTAAAACTAGTAAAACATATGTAATTAAAGTAAGGTAAATCCTAGTATTAATAATCAGTTATTTGGATAAAGATCAAACTAAAACGTAGCCCTTTTACAAACTGAAGAAAAGAAATTAGTTTTTGGAATAAATTATTTTCTCGTTAAAAAATTAGAATTATTAGGAATTAGAATTATTTTATACTGTTTCTTGAAAAATTATATATAAAACTTCAAATTTAAATTAATACAAATGAAAGCGTCTGTTTTCTAGAAACGTTATTATATTATAGTTTATGGGAATGATATATTTCGCGTTTCTTAGTCATTATCAAATTATAAATCTACAGCAACAACAACAAACCATCCCGCCGTTTCCCCGCAGGGGTAAGCAGAGAGAATGGACCGCTACACTACTCTATACTGACATACCTCTCTAGCTTCCTCCACATTTATACATCGAGTCATAGACGCACGTCGATTCTTCCGGCTTCTAACATGACCAACTTTTAATATTTGATTAATTTGGTCATGCCATGTTTTCCTCGGTCTACCTCGTCTCCTTACTCCATTTACATCGTTAACGTATACTTTTTTAACCATTCTTTCTTCACCAGCGATACTTTCATAATTTTGTTCATAAAACCTTCTTTCGCTCTACATTCCTTCCTAATATCAGCTTTTGAGATTCTGTCGTACATCGTTCTACCACACATACGTCTTAGGGACCTCATCTCTGCCACATTTATTCTGCTATCATCTTTCTTCTTCCAGTTCCATGCTTCGCTTCCATACATAAGGGTTGAGACCAGAACTTCACTGTGAACGGCCATTTTCGCTTTCATTAATAAATTCTTGTTTCCAATAACTACTTTTATAGCTCCATTCACTTTGTTACCCGCACCAACCCTTCTTTCAATATCACTGTCCGTTCGGCCATCCGCTGTGAACATGCTACCTAAAGAAATCTACAGCGCTCAAGATAATTCATTATTTCAAATATATAACGTTTATTCAAGCAAATATCATGGCTCTGGTCTCAAGTGTAAAGGCAACTAGTCGTAACTTAAGTTGCGGCTGTTTGGCGTAACACGGCTCAAAGCATTCTTATAACTGGCCTCTATCATATACAATCACAGATTTTTCTCTATCTCTTTCCTTAACTGAGATATTCACTATCCCAATAGCCGAAAATTGTATTAATTTGATACATTTTTGGAAAAAAGCATAAGTTTAAGTTGCTGCTTTTTACCACGGCACAGCCAAAACTTGCGGTCTTTTGCTGCGACACAATATGTATCCTGGCAAATGACAGCAACTTAAATTGCGGCTCGTTACCAAATTATTTGTGTAGCTATATCTAGCTAATATGTGCCGGCAAAACACATTTTCTTTAATAATATGAAGCTTACTATATTTTTATGGCAAAAACACGTCTTAATCATTTATAAGAACTGTATTCTTACTTTTAAAACTTAGTTTGCATAAGAAAACTTATTATAAATGATAAAATTTAACAAAAAACAAAATAAAACTATAAACCCATTTATCTCAAAACTACTATTTATAACTTGCGGCTATTTGCCTTTGCACATTAGTGTTGTATGAAACAATTGCTTTAAATTGAAACTACGAGTATATAGAAGCTAAAGAAATAAAAATAATCCATTTAAAATAAGAACCGAAGCGGACATCCCGTTATTGTGGTTTACGTCCCGGAGGCTGGATCCACCTCATCCCGTTCCTTCCAGAAACTTCCGAGCATTATTCTTAATCTCCAGCGGAACACAGGCGGATCAGAGAGCCCAGTTTGCGGCGGATATATTGGATTAACTTTCTCTGCTAACACTATGAAGATGTATACCCCCCGTCAGCTGATGTGCAAAACAAAGAAAAATCTCAGCGAATCCTTCGGCTAATGTGTGCCGTTGTGAATACGAATGCTCTCACTGAAACCAAACAAACAGCGACTTATGTGCGATCATTTGTTTTCATATTCCAATGCAGTTCTGAATTCAAATTTTGTTACGAGACTCAAAAATGTGTAGACTAATATAATCTGCTTATTCGGCTATGCATTTATATATGTTTTATATGAGGAAGTAATATTTACGTTTTCATATGAAGTATTCACACATTCATTACGTACTTTTGTTAAATACAAATATTGACATTGACGACCTTTGTGACCGAGTGGTAAGTGTTCTGACAGCCACACCGAAGGTCTCGGGTTCGATTCCTGGCGATAACAGTATGATTTTCATCGAACTGACTACACTTATGATGTAAAGAGCGATTCAATAAATTAATAATTATAATAATAATAATAATAATAATAATAATAATAATAATAAAATAATAACAATAATAATAATAATAAAATAATAACAATAATAATAATAATAAAATAAAATAAATAATAATAATAATGGGATTATTATGCTCACAACTCACGCTAATTATTGTGATTTTTTCAATACTGGGGATAGTTACATTTTTGCTATGTCTTGTGATGCCACGTATCCGGATGGCTTTTATGGCTGGATGCCCTTTTATTTGGTAGTTTCACGTAGCTTTGCACATAAACTTGCAAACAACAGATTATTAAAGCCCAATTACTGTACAAACTAACTAACTAACTAACTAACTAACTAACTAACCATCACGCCGTCTCCCGAAAGGGTGGGCAGAAAAAATGGACTTTCACACTTTTACTGATGCGGCACTCCATCCTTCTCTTTTCGCCCCGCGGGAGACGCGGTGTGATTACTGTACATATTTTTTAAATACTGATTCTCATGACATTTGATAAGTTGACATTAAGTTCACTATCGCCATTTTTATTGTCAAGTGAATTATTCCAGACCAAAGACAGCGTGAGAATGTTTTAATTTCCACACTGTTATCGGTGAACCCGGAACCTTCGGTGTGATAGGCATAACTCTTGCCACTCTGCCACGAAGAATCGCTTCTCAAAGAATCTCCGAGTAAGTGTGAAGAAATAGGTAAGTTTGAACCCATCTCTCCTTATCTGCAGACTTTTGGTCCCCAAATCAGTATCGACCATAGATTATACCCATCAAAATATCCCTCAACGGAAACGCGAGGCATAGATATGTACGACATATAATTGTAGCCGATGGTCGTGTGTATGTTTACACAATGAAACATGTTTTAATTAATTAAGTTCCCTTGCAGCATTACCAAACACCGCATTTGAATATTTTGTAGCATTTTTGTTATAGCGCGGGCTAACTAACCGGGGCGGGGGTTGTTAGGACGGACGACGTGTTCCCCGACGTACTACGTAGTGGCGGAAACATGCGACGTAAACGTAAAACGTTCACGTAATTCACGGTTTACCCTTCGCCAATCCAAACTGCCCATAATGAGCGGTTTTGGTCCTGCCCTCGATTGTAGATTGTGTTACGGCAGGGGTCGCTCGTGACGTTTTTTTCATTTTGCTACTGCGACGCTCTGAAATTTATTCAAAAAACTTTAGTCTCTAAACGCTAGAAGAATAAATTATTTAAAATAAAATAATATTTTACTAAAATACTACGTATTTAATGTCCTTGGTTAATTAAGAATATAATATATATTATATGGAAAAAAAGTAGAAAGTATACGTTAACTATGTGATGTTGAACACCAGCTTCAATAAGTTAAATACAATTATTAAATCTTAAATTTACAACACTTATATAATATCACTATTTTTTATACACTTTTTTAGAATGTCGTGGCAACTTTCTCATCATCAGGTGTTATCAACAACTATTGATTTTGACAACTGGTGATATCAACAACGGTTGGCGAACCAGCTGTCACTAGATTTACAAAAAGTCATAATATAAGAGTGTTGTTAATTTAACATTTCATAATGTTGAAGTACCATAGTGTTTCGGCCAAAATAATGAACTGCTTAAATGGATTTCGTACTTAACGAATTACTCTTTAAGGATTTTTTTGCGTATGTAATTTTAAATTAATAAAATTAAAATAAACAGACCACTTTATGTTTAACCACTTGATAAAATATTCATGTTGTTTAATTACAATGTGCTTTATAAAATTTAAATGTCCAAACACAAATAGCTCTAATTGAAGTATTCAAAATAATTTTTTATTATTTTAAATTTCTAATAACATTTCTTATATTTTTTTATACGAATGAAAATGTCTGATTTCTAGAAGATTTATTATATTTTATGTGAATGACATGTTTAGCCTGTGTGAGGTATTATCATAATTTGATAACGCTTTATACAGTTGAAACATGTTATTCACATTAAATATAATAAAACTTCTAGAAAACAGACGTTTTTAATAGTATTCATTATTTTAAATGGAACAATTGCGTAGATTGTAACGGTTGGTAGTTACTTAAATTCGTGTAACTCGTCTTCCTGGACCGAAGTTTAGGAGATCGTTGCAGTATCCATCTTCTAGGTGGTTATAAATGTGTGATGGATATTGACGGAAATGGGAGTTCCAAAACACCTAATTGTACTCATCACTAATCTATATATGGGAGGTGAGGCTTTTGTGAAGGTAAATAACATCATCTCGAAACCGTTCAAACCTGAAAAGGGCGTTCGATAGGGATGCGTACTCTCCCCTATGTTGTTTAATATCTAATGTGAATATATAATGAGAAAAGCCTTGGAGGGATGGGAGCATTGCATATCGGTTGGTGGAACAATAATTAATAACTTAAGATACGCAGATGATACAACACTAATTGCATCTACAGAGAGTGAACTCGCAGAACTTATCGGAAGAATCAAAAGGGAGAGTGAGCTGGTGGGCTTGAAAATTTACAGAACAAAGACAAAGATAATGATAAGCAGAGCTTACCAATTCCTTCTCTCAGATTTCGAAATTGTGAATGAATTTGTCTATCTTGGATCGATGATAACTGACCAAGGTGGATGCGAGAGGGAGGTTCGATGAAGAACCCAAATGGCTTAAAGTGCCATGACAAAGCTCACCAAGATATGGCAAGACAAAAATAATTTCTACAAGACCAACATAAGACTGGTTCAAACCCTTGTTTTCTCCATATTCCTTGATGGTTAGTAGTCTCGGACTATGCGAACATCAGAGAGGTCTAAAATTGATACTTTAGAGATGTGGTGCTGGCGTCAAATGCTGCGTATACCCTGGACGCCAAGAAGAACAAAACAGTCAATCATTGACCAGCTGGATATCAAGGCAAGACTCTCGCGGATGTGCTCTCAGAGAGTACTGAAATATTTTCGACACATAGCCTGGAGAAATCAGGACAACCTTGAAAAGCTCATTATCATGGGCAATGTGGAGGAACGGCGACCACAGGGACGACCAGCGAGCCGCTAATCCGATCAAATTAGGGATCTGACTGGTCTCTCATTAGCTGCAGCCTGGAGACTGACAAGCACATGTAGTGCCATGGTCAATCGTTTACAGGATGGACACGACCTTCAATCATGAGGAATACGACTGAGAAGAGGGTAATGTGAGGTTAACTCTTCTACGCTGTGCCGTGTCGCCGGCAATGCGAGAGCAAAGCAGACATCTCCGAGCTTTGCGCGCTTTGCTCTCCGATCTAATAAGCACACGACGATGCGTCATTCCCAGGCGATACATCACTCTCTTATTTTACCATGATCCCAAAATGTTTATAAAATAGAGATTTATATAATTATTCTAGAAACAATAAAAAAATATTGTTGTCTATACAAAATAAAACATTTTAATTAAAAGTGATGCTAAATATTATATCGTAATTCCCACTTGCAATAGATGTATTTCCATATAGCAACCAATCAATTTAAATTGACTTTTAGTGTGCAGAGGCGGTGACCCCAATCGGGTATTTTTTCCTCTAAATGGGCGAGTTCTGCAGCGCGGCTGCGGTAAGCGGATTTTTATTGAACTTTTTACTCAAATAACTATTAATCCACACTTTTTAAAGGCCGGACGGGTCGATTTATTTATTTAAGGCTCAGTTTAAGCTACGGACTTGCAATTGTTACACAGATAAAAAAAACTATCATAACATTAATAGTGTTCTTATTAAACATGATAGCAATACAAATTTTATTTTTACCAATTGATTGTAAGGATAACTACATAATAGAATTCACTCTAATAGTATTTTTTTTAAATATCTTTCGAAAATTTGTATTTATTAAAACTTACTATATGACTTACTTTTATCGCTTCCTCAACGTCACATACATCATTTCATCACATCGATTTCTCCGACTCCTCACATTCGTCGTTCAAGTCGACATTCAATATTTGATTTATTTGATCGTGCCACGGTATTGTTCTATTTCCAGTCCCATTCACATCGTAAACATATTCTTTTTTTATCATTCTTTCATTATTCATTCTTTCCATGTGTCCAAAACATATTAATGTACCTTTCAATGGTTTATTTAATGTGGGTTAATTATTTATAAGACCAACGGGCACACTTAAAATTGTCGTTAATAGCAGCAATCTCCAAGAATACATATTCCAGGGACAACATATTCAATCGGGCAAAAAAAACTATACTGGTGAGTACAAAAGAAAAATTTGAACTAAGCCGGGCAGCTTTAAAAAAACACTCTTCTTAAAATCTTGATAAATATGAGAAAAGTATATGAAACGTGTGTACTACCGGTAGCCACTTACAGCCTCAAAATTGTCGAAAATCTGCAAGTGACTCAAAGAGCCATGTTAGGAATAAGGCTTTAAGGCAGAATCAGATACGATACAATGAGAGATTTTTTTTTACTGACATCATCCACCGTATAGCGATTCTAAAATGGCAATGGGCTGGTCACTTAGTCAAAAGTTCTAACGAAAAAAAAGATAGCAAGACTGCTGATTAGGAGACCGTGGACCGCAAATAGAAGTCCGGGGCAACCCCAACTACGGTGGAAAGATGATATGAACCGACACGTCAGCATAACCAAAATGCAGTCTGCAAGAGACAGTGGCGTGGAAGCAAATGGAAGAAGCATTTTCTCAGGAATGAACGGTAATAGGCTGTAGAAAAAGAAGATGCTGATGATGATCATGAGTATAATAAAATGTAGATTTTGCTATTTTCTGAATTTTGTATAGTTACTGTACATGCAACTTATCATTTCTGTTACATAATGGGTTATCTACTTTTGAGAATACATACTGTAATCGTATTTAATAAAATATAAGTCAGCTAGAAAAATCTAGTTACATACTATCACCGTATTTAGTAAAAAAAAACAAACATTCATTTAATTTCTCCTGAGAAACAGGCAGAGACATAAGACCACCAAATAACTCTATTCCGAGAAATCTTGTTAACTTCCTCCACAAGCATGTGTATACCATTATATAAGTTTTATTATTATTTTTATGTTATAAACATATAATAAGTTATTGTATACCCGTGAGTAGATTTCTCATTATAGGACAAAGTTATACGTATGTATGGGAATGTTGTATATAAACATATACAACATTCAGAGTAGTAAAATATAGACTTTAAACTAAAACGCGTTTTCATTTCATTTCCATTTCATTTATTAATTATCTTTTTATCAATATGCTAAACAGAGAAGAAAAAAATCCACTCTTAAGAGATACGAAAAACATCAATCAAAGTTCTTCTTCTTCTTCTTCTTTTCCTTATAGACCTTTGATCTCTTCCTGAAATCAGGCTGGCCTTTCTTGGGAGGTTGACTCCCAACTATCTCTCCATCTCTTCGGCGGTCTTGCGGGGGGACGACATCCGGCAGGAATCTGATGCGCCACAGCGTGTGGAATTCTGGTGGGATCCATCCTCTGCAGTGCGCATTTCAGTATTTTCTGCATTGTCTGCCCCATCTCACGACATCCTCCACCTTGCAGATCTCGCGGATGGCCGTGTTCCTCACCCTATATCGAATAGTCCTTCCTGCTATCATCCTCAACGTCCTCATCTCTGCCACCCGTACTTTAGCCTTCGTTTTTGTGGTATCCGCTCAATCAAAGTTAATTAAATTAAATTTAATCAAAATATCATAGCAGAGCATAATTTTATAAATATATATTTTACACGATTGCAGAAGGTATGAAGATATGATAACACAAAATCGAAAACATGTTAAGAAAGTTAATTTCCGAAATAAATCACATCGCTATTTCTAATAGCATTATTATAATTTTTCTGTTCAAAACTTTTATATAATTAAATCTACTTTTGAGAAACATGAAAAAACATATAATCAAAGTGAATTAAATTAATTTTAATCACAATATCATAGAAAAGCATTATTTATATTTTCACGGTAGTATGTGAATCTTATTATGTTGAAGTACCTACGCTTGTATTGAATATTTGTCGTATATTAGAGTGCATTGACGAATTTATTATTTCCGGTACATTTTTGGTTATCTGAACTTTTGTAAATATATAGAATGGTATTATTTTCGTGTGAGAATAAAGATCCTCTATATGTGTGTACAAGGTAGACGGAATATATTTCTTACGGCCCGATTTTGAATCACCTGAATTTCGGAGGCCTTCTTTGAAGTAAAGCCCCAGATACAGGAAAGGTAAGACAAATGAGAATGTATCATGGAGTAGTAAACCGAGCGAAGCAGCGAAGATATAAACGTTGATTCTTCCGACTTCTAACGTGACATGTTTTCCTCGGCTTTTCTAGAATCTATCCTCACAAAAACATCATTAACCCTTTATAGGTCATAAGCTAAAAATGGATAGTTTTGAGACCGACAACATTAAGGTTCATATTTTTATAATTTTTCAAGTTATAAACACCCTAATGGGTTTTAATCATTTTCAGATAATATATAGAGATCTTGAAT
Organism: Lepidostoma basale; assembly: GCA_022606425.2. Taxonomy (NCBI): domain Eukaryota; kingdom Metazoa; phylum Arthropoda; class Insecta; order Trichoptera; family Lepidostomatidae; genus Lepidostoma; species Lepidostoma basale. The sequence continues at coordinate 335,848 of JAHDVF020001389.1, read as the reverse complement.
CTAACCAACCGCCCTGAAGTTCACACATATTGAATAGATGGCTCCCGGTCAGTTATCTGAGTTATCTGACTGGGACGCATTACCGGTGTTTATAACTTGAAAAATTATAGAAATATATATACCTTAATGTTGCCAGTCTCAAAACTATCCGTTTTTTAGCTTATGACCTATTAAGGGTTAATGTATAATACATATACGAGTATTCTCCTTGCCTTATTTATCCAAGCATTACATAATATATCTAAATCTACACATTGATATTTAAAAAAGAAATGAGAACGTATTTTCTTGAAATCATATTTATTTAAGGAACTCAAGGATAAGGGAAATGTGCGAGGTCGATGATGCCGATAGGGGGGGAAGGCAAAGGAGTAGATACTGGTATGCACACGCGAGGAGAATGGATCCATCCAGACTCCTCCTCATTGTGTTGCACGGCCAGCCCCAAGGCAGACGACCCCCGGACAGACTACCAAAAAGATGGATCGACAGCTGGGAATCAACCTCGCAGGAAGTCAATTCCTCTTAAGAAACAGGCCACAAGGCGGTATATACGTACTTAGAAGAGAACGAAGAAGAAAATGATATTTATGATATTTTATGGAAATGGCATATTTAGCTTTCACAGGCATTATTACATGTTCATTCGTATTTCCTAATTGTTCAAAAAACAGTAAGCAACGCACTGATTCTTTCATAATTGTGTTTTTCCATAATATACTTTATTTCTGAATATTGTATTAGAAGGAATATTAAAATGAACATGTATATTGTGAGTGTTGTCTATCTCTGAGTTGTTACTTGTTAATCTACAGGATATGTTATTCTACATTGTGTACAGAAAACTCTGTCGAATATTACACAAATATACCTTGTTTCGATAATATTGTTTTATATTACTTTGATTCTAATATTGTATAACCTCTTATTATTGTACATATCTTTATTTATGAAAGCACCTGTGGCTTATGTAAACAAATTATTACAATGTAAATAACTCTTCGCATGTAAGTATGTGAATAACTCGAATGTAAATAACTATTCTTTCAAATATTGCCCGAAGAGATCACGACAACCTTGAAAGGCTCATCATCGTGGGCAAAGTGGAGAGAAAATGACCACAAGAACGACTACTAAGCCAGCGTCCGATCAAATCAGGGATCTGACTGGTTTCTCATTAGCTGCATCCTGGAGACTGACGAGTGACAGGAGCGCATGGCATGCCATGGCCAATGGTTTACATGATAGACATGACTCTCAATCATGAGGAATACGACTGAGAAGAAAAATAAATAACTATTCTTCTTATAAGTCTTATGACCTGTTGTAAGTAATTCATTTTGACAAAAAAACTTTTCATTATTTTAATATGCAAACAACTTCTGTTGATTAAAAATAAGAAACGATGCTTATCTCATTTTATTTTATTATTTCAAGCAACGTATTCTGTCATATAATAATAACCCTTATCTAATATTGTTTTTAACATTATGATGGAAAATGATTTTAATAACATTATTTTTTTCGGCCACAAAATTCACTCTAGCACATAGGTCTCTCTTCTTTATATTATTGTCAATAGCAAGTTAGTATCATAAGGGTGGTTTTAATAAGGTTGACTCTTCTATTTTTCTTGCCGCTGTCATTTCGAGGGGCGCCTTATAAAGAGGCATGGGAGATTTTATTAAATCAATAGCAAGAACATTTTTCGTTGACACTAAGAAGACTTTCGCTGTACCTCTAGGAAGTTTAACTATTAGTTTTTCACTTAAAGTTCTGTCTTTATTTAAGTAATTGTGCGATATCAAAATGCTTAAAAGCCGGCGTCAAGAGCTGTGAATGCTGTTTGCTTCATTTAACTATTCAATCCTAATTAAGAACAAAGCATTGCTTTAAATCTATTCATTATTTACTTCGATATTAATAATTCAATTCGCGAAAGTACTTCACTTCAAAAACAGCGCTAATTCAGAAGCAAACTTCGTTACAACATTCCTGATTATGACAACGAATTATTATTTCAAAGTTTCAAAAGGAAATCTTAGTTTGAGAGCATTTACCAGCGGCTTCGCAGCTTCTCGGCGGTACATAAATATATTCGTAATCTTAATTAATTTACACGATGTTATGTTATTTGTTTTCTCGTATATAGCATTACTTTAAAGCTAAGTAACTTAGCCGATCCTAATAAGACCCAACTCGGATGGAACAATTTGTGGTGGTAATGAATTAGGCGGAACATCTACAAATTGTGTACCTACACACTAAATTCCGTAATTGTTATAATAATTCTGATCTCAGAGATTGTTTACTTAGTAAAGTATCGCATGATTACGGTTGATACCATGTTAGAATAACATTCGTAATTGATAAGTAAGGTCATAGGTCGGCCATCAACCGACACATGGAAAGTTTCACCATCACCGTACTCACATAGTTATCGTTACAATAACAATTCTGAACATTCTAAGATTTATCGTAGGCATTATAAAATAAATCTAATAAACCTTAAAAATCTAAAAAAAACATTATAAATCTAAAACCTTAAACGTTCTAAATAAACGTTCCCAAATAAATCTTTATGAAATCTTTCAAAACTGATCATATTTGTAAACAATTTTATAATATTTTAAATATGTATCTTTATACAACATTTTGAATGTTTACAAATTCTTGTATGTTCATGACACCATCATTCGCACCGCATCCACTTCTTATATTTTCATTCGACATACTATCATGCACAGAGTATCAACATGTTCGTCTAAGAGATCTCATTTCTACAGCATTTATTCTATTTTCATCCTTCTTTGCCAGTTCCATGCTTCGCTTCCATACATAAGGGTCGGTAGAAGAACACCATCGTGCACTGCCATGTAATAAAATAATAAGATTAAAAAAATCTGAACCAATATGTTCGAAAGTATTTATTTTAAATGCTAAACACGAAACCCTCTAGGCACAGTATCAAATTTGTATTACTAATTTCTTTTATATCTCGAGAACTAAAATGTCTAAAAAACATATCGGAGAAGGATTATAATCTTATCAAAACTTGTCTCCGTACAAGCCACTTCAATCAGAAGAGACCATTAGGGAAACTTCACGTAGTTTGAATATATTTTTAGATTTTTCCTTCAAATTTTGCCATTCTTTGACATCTGACAAGAAGTCGGGATGAAATTTCGTTTGAAATTTCCCCCCTCCCTCTTCTCCAGCAGATCTATTGAATAATCAGTGTGCGTCTGTCAGAACTTTACCGGTGTAATATTTAATGAAAGATCAGGGTTGCCAGGACACAGGCGATTTAGACATTCGCCAACACAATAAAATCGAATTTATATTAAAATACATTGGTACAGAAACATACATGGAGTAGCACATTTCTACCGAACGGAAAAATCTACTGATATTTTTATAGAATATTTTCAATTATGTATGAATTCTTGTTGTGTTTTTGTAATGACCCTTATGTATGGAAACGAAGCACGAAACTAGCAAATAAAGGATGAAACTAAAATATATGCAGTAGAAAAAAGATTTCTTTCTTCTCCAAGTGCCCTGTCAGGTCCCCCCAACATTGGCGGCGATCACCTCGGCAAACCTGTCCCTGTCCTGCGCCGCTCGGAACAGCTCCTCCACACTTCGGATGTCGGTCCACTCCCTCAGGTTTCGCAGCCAGGACATTTGTCTCCTTTCAGGCCCTCGGCGTCCCTCAATTTTCCCCTCCCATATCAGTTGGAGAAGGTGGTACTTTTCCCCACGCAGTATATGACCCAGATGTGAAATCTTCCGAACCTTGATAGTTGATAACAGTTCCCTGTCAACTCTAGCTCGCCTCAGGACTTTGGTATTGGTAACCATGTCTGTGTCCAGGCAATTCTAAGCATTCAACGATAGATCCACATTTCAAATGCTTCCAGTCTGTTTATTGAGTTGACTTTTAAGGTCCACGTTTCACATCCATACAATAAAACAGACCAGACCACACATAGCATTTGCTCATTCTCTGGCCGAGTTTCAAGTTTATGTTATCATTGCAGAAGAGTGATTTAATATTATTAAACATAGCTCTTGCTGCCTCAATTCTGCATTTTATCTCTACATCTGGGTCCAGAGATTGTGTTGATATGCTGCCGAGGTATTTAAATTTTTCCACCCTTTCAACGTTAGTTTCTTTGATCATGTTATTTAGTTGTCGTGCCATAAGTTTATATAAACCAAAGAATATATGTAAAACCCACCCGGGGGGTATTCAAGTTAACATCCATCATTACATATAAGCTGTGAATAACGTGTAATTTATAATTAAATAATTTAAAAGTAGATTTGCGGGAGATGCCTATTGGTGGCGATGAGGTTCGCAACCCATCACACCGCGTCTCCCGCGGGGCGAAAAGAGAAGGATGGAGTGCCGCATCGGTTAAAGTGTGACAGTCCATTCTTTCTGCCTACCCTTTCGGGGAGACGGCGTGATGGTTAGTTAGTTAGTTAGTTAGTTAGAAAAAAGATTTGGGCGAACGTGTGGAAAAACTGTGTATGATAGAGTGAACATTTTAAAAGTGTTAATGATTGTTTCTTGAACAATAATGTAAAACTCCATATTAAATAATAAATATATTTGAAAATGTCTGTGAGTTTTGTTAAATTGTATATGTAATGACGTGTCACATTTGATGTTGCCTTAGAAGGGCGAAACATATACACATTCATTTATAAAACTTCTAAAATATAGACGGTATTATTTATAAATTATATTAAAAGTGAATTCGGTGCGAATGAAAGTGTTATAAACAAACAAAAAAACGATCATTTAGATGGTTTGGACACATGGAAATAATGAATGAAAATAATGTTAAATAAAGTATACGTTAACGATGTAAATGGAACTAGAATTTAAGTGGCACGATAAAAGAATGATGTTTAATGTCGACCAAGCGAGGAGTCGGAGAATTCGACGTGCGTACATGACACAATGTATGAATTGTGAGGAATCGAGAGAAGTATGTCAGGAAAGAAAAGTGTGATAGTTTATTATTTCTGCTTACTCTTTCGGAGAGACTGTGAGATGGTAAGTTAGTTTGTCAGTTTTCTTGTTGTACGCTACACTCTACAAGCTCATCCATCTATTCAGGTAGGTACACAAGTCATATATTTAACCTTGACATTTAATTGGCGGTTGACCCGCTTCGATTTCTTGTAGTCACCCCATCATTTTTCTTTGGGGTCTATGGTCAAAATTTGCAATTAATTTTATTAATAACATAGATAAGCACAATTTGTATAGCTAAAATTTTTTTTCAATAAAGAGACTTTCAAAACTTTTAACAAATATTATTTCATGTTAGTAATTAAGTAGTCATAACATATAGAATTATAATAAAATAAAAACAGTTTATCACAAATATCGATCATTATTATGTAATTCTATTATTTCATTCATATGCATTTAATTTGAATCGTTATGTTATATAATGGTAACCCTGAAAGTCCAGTTTAATGATCAACCAATCAGACGGTTCGACGTCACAATTCGCAATCACGTGTCCTTCGAGAGGTAGCCATTTTCCATATTCAAATTTAAACCGGAAAACTTGATTTGGATGCTGTCTTAGATACCTGTCAAATTGAATTATTGATGGTCAAACCTTTAACTCACTGGAAATCTGACTAACTTTATCATATTTGAAATACAATTATTTTATTTCGAAATCTGCTTTATTTCAATAAATATTTTATTTTCTTCTCAAAAAACAGGACTACAGATTTCTGTTTGAAATGAAATGTTCGTTTTTTTCTCTTATTCAGAGAATGGAACGAGATTTCAGATTTTATGCTTTTAGTAAATATTTTCTAAATATTATACATACAGGATACATCCATATAAGGATAATGATGGAGAAATATAGAACAAACCGCAAAAATCTTCACCTACTTTTCATCGATTTGGAGAAGGCCTTTGACCGTGTCCCACGCAAGCTGGTGTGGCAGGCTGCGAGATCCCAGGGCATCCCGGAATACTACATTCAACTGCTCCAAGACATGTATTGCCAAATTACAACAAGAGTAAAAAGTCCCGCAGGCATCAGCGAACCATTTGCAGTGGAGGTCGGAGTCCATCAGGGTTCAGCCCTGAGCCCTTTTCTTTTTAACATGGTTATGGACTACCTAACCAGGAATATACAGCAGTCTGTACCGTGGTGCATTCTCTACGCAGACGACATAGTTTTGATTGCGGACTCGGCAGAACAATTGCAAGTTACATTGAATGAGTGGGCAGATGCCTTAGAGTGTAATGGACTACGCATTAGCAGGAGTAAAACCGAATATTTAGAATGTGAATATGAAGACATCGCTACAGATTTGACTCATGAAAACACAATTCACATTGGCAATACTCCAGTTAACAAGGTGTCCCAATTCAAGTATCTCGGGTCGGTCCTTACTGCAGACGCCAACGTAGACACTGATGTCAAACACAGGACAAACACCGCCTGGCTCAAGTGGAGGTCTCTATCAGGTGTCCTGTGTGATCCAAAAATTCCAATCAGAACTAAGGGCAGAGTCTACAAGACTGCAGTGAGGCCCGCCATGCTATATGGAGCAGAGTGCTGGACCAACAAAAAAGTCCACGAAAGTCGAGTCCACGCTGCCGAGATGAAAATGTTGAGGTGGGCCGGAGGTGTCACAAGGCTGGACCACGTAAGGAACGAATACGTGAGGGGTAGCTTTAAGGTTGCACCAATAACGGAAAAATTAAGAGAATCTCGACTCCGGTGGTACGGTCATGTGATGCGAAGAGACAGCGAGCACATTGTCCAAAAAGCCCTCAGCATTCCCACAAAACCAAGAAGAAGAGGTCGCCCAATGGCAACATGGTGGGCCAACATGGAAAAGGAGCTTCAACGCGAGAACCTGACAGTGGAAATGAGTGAAAATAGGAAAGTTTGGCGTTTTCGTACGAGGAGGGCCGACCCCAGATGATGGGAAGTGGCAAAGAGAAAGAAGGAGAAGAAGATTATACATACTTTGATAGGTACATAAAATTCTTAAAAATGCCAAATGCTCATATTATATTGATATCCGAAGACTTTATTAGTCATGAGTATATTAAAAAAGTGGCATATGGCATTATGTCCGTTTTTTGGTTTTACAGTAAGACCAAAATTTAAGTAAAACAGTAATGTTTTTAATAGTTATATCAATGTATTATATAACATGATGATTTTTTAAATTAAACTATCAAAATTTTAATCATAATTCATTGTTTCCTGAACATTGATTTAAACTTCGAAATCAATTATTAAAATGAATGAAAAATTGTGTTTTCAGGAGTTTTGTATTTTTTGGAATTACATGATTCGCCTTGCCAGTGCATAAGCAAGTGTTACAGCAAGTTATTATGCTTTAGCAAGGAGAAACACTTGCTAAAATATAATTGAATACCTTATAAAATTTCTAGTAAACAGGTGATTGATTCGAATTAATATAAACCATTTTACACATAATAATATATGGCGTTGAAGCAAGGGCAGACACAGTAAGGACCAAACAAGTTTTGAATACTTCCAATATAAGACACCGAGAACAAAAGCAGGCAAGACACCGAGAGATCGCGTGAGGAACATCAGAATTAGAGAGACATGTGAGGTTGAGAATATTATAAGATGGAGTAGACAGCGAAAAAGGAACTGGTACGGTCATGTCTAAAGAATTGACACCTCCAGACAGCCTTACATTGTACTACATAATCAACTTCACGGGACTCGTCCTCGTGGAAGACCTCCTAAAAGTTGGAAGAACATCTAAGAATCTTCGTCATAGAAGGAGCCACCCTCTGGAGAACAGACAACATAGGTCTACAACAAGGAAGAAGAAGAAGTAGAAGAAGAAGATCGTTCAAATATAACATATTTTTGAAGATATATAAACGGACATATAATGCATGAAGTATTATTTTATAGTTTATTCTATATTCGCCATCACTTTGTTTAGCGGATCATATTATGGATACACATTTAATAATCACCATTGATTTCCATGCTTGCTTACAATATTGACGCACAGTTATTGACGAATAAAATAAAAATAATTTAAAGCGCCGGAACAATAGTAAGGTAAACATAATTTGGAAATTCATTTTTCATAGGATATTTTTTTATATCATAATACTTTCAAAATAATATAAACCTAACTATAAACTAGCTAACAATCACGCCGTCTTTCCGAAAGGGTAGGCAGAAATAATGGACTGCCACAGTTTAACCGATGCGGCATTCCATCCTTCTCTTTTTGCCCCCGCGGGAGACGCGGTGTGATAGGTTGGGAACCTCATCGCCACCAATAGGCATCTCCCGCGCATACTTCGTTCGTCCAACGTCCACAAAATACATATAAAACAAATAATATAAAATACAATGATATAAAATAAAATAACAAAATAATGTCTCATGTCTCAAACGATATAAAATAAAATAACTAAATAAAACCCACAATGTTCTTTAAGATGTTCAAAATGTTATCAAATTTTGAATTTTAAATAGAATTTCATTACGTTTTTTTTAGTTGATTTTAAATATTTGCTTACCAATAACGAATTAAGTCAGAGTATGAGAGAAATACAAAAAAACGAAATCAAAATTTATTCTATTTAATTAAAAAAAAAATAAATAAAATAAAGCGATATTTTTTAACTACTTCCATTTTTTGGCTTTATTTCGACAGCGACCAGTTTCACAAGGCTCGCTGTCGAAATTAAAATAAAAGTGGAAGTAGTTAAAAAACATCGTTTCATTTCATTATTATTTGAAATAAACTTCCATCAACAGATTTCAGTAAAATTTGATTATAATAAAAAAAAAAGTTTTGTAAAGAACAACGTTTTTTCTAGTTTCTTTTGTCATCAGTGTGTTTCATTGGTTAATATTATTTATACTATTATAAAGTACTTGATTCACACGAAAGTGCAAAGATTTATTTTTGGTTATTAAAAAAATATATATTTCTTAAGTGCACAAATTCAGACGGCGTTGTAAGAGAGAGAGTAGTGGAAATTAATTTTAATTCCAAAAAGTGTGTATTGTCGCCTTGACAATAGAGGCGCAGCATCTCAGATGTTCTCTAAAAGCTTTCCATCGTCTGGCTAATGATCTGACATAATAAAGACAAACATGATCTAGCTATTAGCAAAATACGTCATTAATTTAGTTTGTATGTCATATTATGTGCGAGAGTACCTTAATATGTCCATATAACTGAGTACAATCTACTTATGGACTAGTGTTGGGTGTATCTTCTGGATTCTGACAGAACTTTAAAATTTATTCCAATCTTCATTTGTGCGTAAAGCTGCCGAAACCGGTCGAAGCTATAAACCTATGGAATTATAGTAAATACATATAATAAACGATTTTTTTCCATTACTAACCGTATTTTTGCTTTTGAGTTTATACCTAAATAAGTTTCGAACGTGCAATATTTGGTTAAAATATGAAATCATTCTCTTTATAAAAGAGTTACAAGAGAATGCAAATAAAAAATAAACGATAGGTTAAAAAAAATGTATTTTATTCGATTTAATAAGAGTATTGAGTTTTCAAACAAATTATTATTATAATTTTTATTTTGAATCGCTATTTATATCATAACAGCGCGAGCCAAATCTGTGTAAAGTGTATGGATATCATATTGATTCTTGTGGCATTTGATTGGTAGCTAATCTATCTGCTATTCTATTGTCACGTACACCAGGCAAAAAAACAGTGGGACAATCAGACTGCCATCGCCGAGAATCAATCGAACCCGGGACCTTCGGTCTTTCAGTCATAGCACGTGCCTCTCGGCCACAAAGGTCGTCAAATCGTCTGCTTTATGTATCGAATTACACTTTTTAGTAATAAGAATATATAATATTAATGTAATAAAATTTACAATGCTTATTAATATCAATATCCTTACTTCATCACCTTGCATATTATTTCCATGAGTTATCATAGACAAGACATTATGGTATATCGTCTTATACAATTAACAGGAAATAAAATATTGCCCTGACGAAGTACGGGTACAAGCGAAACCGGCTGGCGTCAGGTATACTTATGATTTCGTGGAAAATAACAATGTGTTAATTGTATTTTATATATTTACTTAATTAAAAAAAAAACTAGCCACAGAGTTAACACAAAAAATGTCATTAAAAATAAAATTAAACACTATTTTACTTAGTATAATATAAACTGATTTATTTCAGAAAGTAGCGCCAAATGGTTTCATACTGTAGCAAGTTTTCTTGGGTCTATATACAAACTAAACTAAAATTTAATACAGAGTTCTATTCGATTTTAGTTACGTGTGTGAATAGCCGCGAGGAAGCTCACACATAGTGAAACTGGTTGGTGCTACTAACTCAAATTAAGTGTTTTAAACTTAGTGAAAGAGTGTATAATTTTATTTTAAAATATGCCAAATTACCAAGTAATAGCTTCAGATCAAAGTTATGAAATTAATTATCGACTTAAATGTAATATTATTTGATGTTGCGTCCATTTTAGTCAACTCCCAGTCGGGAGTAAAAACCACCCCCACCCCATCCCAAAGGGGTAAATGCGCCACACTAATTGCTAAATTTGCCAAATCGAATGCCCGATTTCAGAGCCATGCCCGGAATTAATCATCGCGAGAACGTGGCTGGAATCGAGGTGGGGAGAGAGATGAGGAAACGAGATGAGGAGTAGCGGATGGAAGGTGACGTCACTGGAGACTGAGCACGTGATCAAAGGATTAATTATAATTTTCATTATTGTGCAATCGTGTATTCCCCCTCCCACTTATTATGAGAAATGTAAACATATTCGGATATATGCAACTAACATTTTTTAGTTTTATTTACAGAAATTTTGTTATTTTATGTATGTTACTTTTTGTGTCATTGAGATCCTGACATGCGTCAAAATTGTTTCAAGGATATGATTGCAAACAAATATATATCAACATAATGTACAAACATATTTTGTTATTTATACTAACCATCATAGTTTCCCCAGAATTCAGACGATTACGAAGACAGGATGAACTATTCTTTACTAACATACCTTTCAAACTAACTACCTAACTAACCATCACGCCGTCTCCCCGATGCGGCACTCCATCCTTCGATCCAGACATTTGTGTTTATTTAATTTATATTGCACGTTTTCACCATTTTTTTTATTAGCTGTAATGAGGCACTTAAAACAATCAAACACCAGCAAAAACTTTAAATTATTATTGAAGAATTTATTCAAATTGTCAGTGGAAGAAATGAAAAATATATTTTTACACCTGTCAAAATTATTTTTATAAACGAAAAAACTTTAGAATTTTAACACCAAAGCAGTACTACGTATTACGTGTCACAATTAACTATTATAAAGTGCGGCAACAATAAAATTGACCAAAACAATTCACTTATACACGAAACATCTCCAAATTTACGGGAGAATCACAAGAACCTAGCCAAATTTTGAAAATCAGAACCAAATTCTTCAAACCTTTACATAACTTTAACTTTAATCATACCTTTCAAGAAATTTAATTGTATCTCAATAGAGACGAAGATGCAAACTGGAAACTGAAGCAGTACTTCGTATTCGTATACAGTATTCGTATACAAGTATAAGTATACATTCACAAAAACAGTACAGTATTCGTATACAAGTATATGTATACATTCACAAAAATTACTTTTCAAGCTTTCTCTAAATTCAAAAGCCTATTCGATGCCCGTTTTTTGGCAATTCTTATAAATGGTCGTTTTTATTTCTTCACTAACTGAACTTCGAATATCAGATCATAGCTTATTTGTTGTTATTTTTTTACTTTCACTCAAAACACTCATCACGCTAAGAAAAAATAAACATATTCGCATGGGAAATTCTTATGAATTTTTCTTTTTATTTATTCAATAACTGAACTTCGAATACCAGATCATAGATTATTTGTTGTTATATTTTTAATTTCACACAGAACACTATCATGCCAAGAAAAAAATTATGTGTTCGCATAGGAGCATTATTTGTATTTAAGAACCTTGAATCACTGACGATCAATGTCAGGAATCAGGCACCAAAAAAATTATATGAACTTTAATTGCATTAATTTCTATAATATCGTTACACTATTTTACATTGGTGATATTCGAGTCATCATGAGTAATAATAAAATTATCCTATTTCTAATTTCTTGTTTCATATCGAAAACGTATATATCCTAGAAGTACCTTAGCAAGGTCAAACGTTTCAAAAAATGTAATAAAACTTTTATAAAACAGACGTTTTTATAAGTATTTATAATCAAATTTCTTGTAAATAAGAGTTATTGGAACTCCGAACGAAAAAAATAATAATTTAAAACTAACCGCTTCGTCGATTATGTTCTAAATTGTTCAAATAACTATTTATGCTCTTCCACTGACTCATTTAAATTCCAATGTGTAATGTTAAAACATTCGGCGGTTAAAAGTTTTCGTTTACCAAAGTGCAGTAGAGTTACGTGTTACCACAATGTTAGAATTTATCAAACTATTAGTTTTAAGGTTTAAAATTTGCTGATAAAGTTTTGCGAATGATAAAACACAGTCGAGGATGTAATTTGACATTGGAAAACGTATTGCGATCAAACTATAATATTTATAACACATAATAAAAGTGGTTGCTAAAAAATTCAAAATTAAAATATTAAAACTAACTAACTAACCATCACGCCGTCTCCCCGAAAGGGTAGGGAGAAAGAATGTTCTGCCACCCGATGCGATACTCCATCCTTCTCTTTTCGCCCTGCGAGAGATGCGATGTGATGGGTTGCGAACCTCATCGCTACGAATAGGCAACAATAGGCCACCAATAGCACAAATAATATAAAATACAATGATATTAGATAAATTAAAACAAAATTTTGTTTGTTAAAAGCTAAGGAATTCCATAGCAATACACTTTGGAAATTGATACACAAAACAACCTTGACCAACTTCTTTTAAAGTCCAAACAAAAACAGATATGAGAAGATGGCAATAGATAATGGGTCTGCCTTATTTCCGTCACTGAGATTACGTGGTATACATATGCTTAACTCGCTGACTTTTCCCAAATATTATCTTCTTCTTCTTCTTATTCTTCTTCTACTAGTCTTTCCTGCTATTATCCTCACCGTCCGCATTTCTGCCACCCGCATTTTAGCCTTCGTTCTTATGGTATCCGTCCTGGTCAAATGCTATTTTTCAGGCCTTACGTAGGTTTTATACATTCTGACCTTACTAGCAGTCTTCATATACTTGTTCTTCCATATGATCTCCTTGAGACAACCTGATACCGCCGAAGCCTTGTTGGCTTGTCCCATTATTTCACTGACAAGATCAAATATCTTGGTATGGAAAAACTGTAAATTGTGACGTATCGACTATCTCTGCCAACTCCTTCGTCATTTGACGTGAATTTTGTTCCAATATCGCATTTAAAATATCGTCATCAAAGTCGGAAGGGCAATCCGCTCTTTATTCATCTTTCAAAGACTCATCTCCGGAATGAAATTTCCCAAAAAAAACTAACTGCCCGATCAGCTTTCAGGTTTCCAACGTATAGACTGCATATTTTTTCAGCCGTCGCTCTATCAAGAGTGCCTTGCTTGAATTCCCAAAGCATCGTATAACGAATATGCACTTTTTGTTTCTGTATTTTAAGGTTTCAGAATTAGACCACTGTATCATCCACACCGAATAGTCACGGGCAACCGAATAGTCAATAGGCCACGCATCTATATTGTGAAAACAAAAGTCCTCTTGTCGGCTGACTTACTGCGATTAAATCCAATCAATATAAACTGTCTTCCTAACAAACTAACTAACCATCACGCCGTTTCGCTGGAGGGATAGGCAGAGAGGATGGATCGCCACATTGTTCTATCCTGACACAACTCTCGCGCCTCTTCTACATTCACACATCGTGACATGCACGCTCGTCGATTGTTCCTACTTCGAACATGGCCGCCTTCAGTAATTGATTAATTTGATCATGTCTTCCTTGGCCTTCCTCGACTTATTTTTCCATTCACACTACTTGGTTCCATAATATTTGTCCAAACCATATTAATGACCCTTTCTTGATTTTATTTATCACGCATTCATCCGTTTTACATTACTTTCTTACTTCATCATTAGATATTCTATCATACATTGTTTTTCCGCATATCCTTATTAGTGACCTCATTTATACGGCATTTATCCTACTTTCATCCTTCTTTTGCCAACTACAAGCTTCACTTTCATATATATTAGGGTCGGCACTAGAACTCCATTGTGCACTGTCATCTTTGCTTCAGTCGATCTATTTCTATTTGCGGTAATGACTTTGAGTGCACCATTTATTTTGTTTCTAGCTCCAACCCTTCTTCTGATATCTTTCTCCATTTTTCCATCTCTTGTATACATGCTTCCCAGGTAGATAAATTCGGTAACTTGCTCAAACTTCTCACCGTTTGCACTTATGTCACAATCTGTCATACATTCTTCCTTTTCAAATACCATGACTTTGACACGTTCATCACAAGGTCACACTGTCTTCCTGAATTGGAAAATATCTATGACTCTTAAAAGCCGTGCCACACTATTTTAAACAAGCTCTCCACATCAGTCTACACCGGCGGTTTAAAACTGTGTAGACACTTGTTCGAAACCAATATTTGTTTGACCTTCAACAAAATTTTTGGACGGACGCGCATAGTATGCATGTGGATCCACCGTTTAAACACGCATTCCACATGTGGAGAGCTTTTTGACAACAGCATGTGGACGCTACACCAACCGTGGGCTCCACAGCTCTCCACCAAGGTCACCCCTGTGGATAGCTTGTTTCAAACAGTGTGACACGGCCTTAAACCTGACTCAAAAATAATTAGAAGGCGGGCCACACTGTTTTAAACAAGCTCTCCACCAGCGGTTTAAAACTGTGTAGACACTTGTTTTAAACCAATATTCGTTTGACCCTTGTGGACGGATGCGCATAGTATGCGTGTTGTAAACTGTTGAAAACACGCATTCCACATGTTTGGCTGTGGATTCCACCAGTCAAGGTCAGTTGCGTAGCGGCATCGCACGGTGTTTCAAATCTTAATATTACGAGCTACTTTTCATTATGCTGTAAAATTATTGTTTTGAAATTTTTATTCTTAAAAAAATTATATGTCTGTTGACTTCTACGATAGAAACAGATATATCTGTCTATCTCTCTGTCTTTACATAAAGTAGGTATTTGATTAGCGTATTTCGTAAGATTTTTTTTTTAATATGAGACTGTAAAAGGCCCTTAGCAGCTCGACCTTGAGTATAAAGATAGAAATAGAAGTATTTTTTTAATTTTGAATATTAAATTCATAGGTTAGTGGCGAAACAATACGACTGAACCGGTTTTGTTGTTGCATGCAATTAGGGAGGTAATTTCGGGGTTGAAATTTCATCAAGTCGGCCTCAAATTTATTGTGTGAACTGGATAACTAATACTCTTCCCTAAACATTTATATTTAGCCATTTCCATTTCATTGGGTTTTCACCAAAAGTAGATCGTAATATCGCACCCTGAAACACTGTGCATCGGTGGAATGCGGACGTATACGAAAATAGTGTCTACTGTGGATGCCACACCAACCGTGGGCTCCACAAAGGCGACCCCTGTGGAGAACTTGTTTTCAACCAAGTGTGGACGCTACACCAACCGTGGGATCCACAGCTCTCCACCAAGGTCACCCCTGTGGAGAGCTTGTTTCAAACAGTGTGTCACGGCCTTAAAAGCAAACATTTCACAAAAAACATATTTAGTGGTCTTCATAAAATATTCTGAAATAAAGCAGTAGATTATATATAATAGTAAACTTTATTGAGCAAATAAATAAATGAAATAACTAATTAGAACGGCAGAGCACATAACCTGAAAAGGCATGTCGCGTGCGGAGATACATTCGCTGAACTAATCACAAATCCATATTTCACGAGAAAGGGTCTCCTCTAAATATTTCAGCAACACAATAAACGCTTTTTTTTATATGTCTATAATCGTTAAATCTTTATAACCACATACCTGTCTCCTGGGCGGGGGTATTTTCGGAACAAATAATTTATATTTTTATCGTCAATCGTAAGCACGCAACGGTCGTACGAACAGCTATACGAGGGGTGAACTCCACTTTTTTTTCTTTGCAATCAGCATTTTATAATGAACGTGAGAAGTAAAGATTTAAAAAAAGAATCATTCATAAGAGTAAAATATGTACCAATGCTAGTGACCTCACATTTTTCATTTCTTCGATTGAAAGTGATATATGTAATCATATTGTTTCGCAATATTGAATCTCAATTTTCGAAAAATCATAAAATAATGAAAGGATCATGAAGATGGTTTGGACCCATGGAAAGAATGAATGAAGAGCGAATGGTAAGAAAGGTATATGATTGTTAACGATGGATGGATGGAAATGGATTTGCCATAGACGTTAATGGCGGTAGCCTTTCACATCGCGTTAATAAAAAGATCTTCTGCTTAATGATCAAATCCAATATTCATAGATGGCGCTAAGGTGAAGATTAAAACTAACATGTGAAGTTTGGTGTTACATATTAAAATATATACAACTTCCAAAAATGGCATGGTGGTCGTAAGAAAGGTGAAATGGGGAATGTTGCATTATATAAAGCGTGCGCTTAACCCAACCAATGACAGGTCATAAGTCCTGTAAACACCTCGATCACCATATTCTGTTTCCAATTTGCATCTTCGTCTCTATTGAGATACAATTAATCCTTGATGTAAATGGAACTAGAAAAATAGGAAGACCGAGGAAAACATTGAATGTCGGCCATATAAGGAGTCGGAGAAATCGGCGTGTGTGCATAACACGATGTATTAATGTTGAGAAATCTAGAGAAGTATGTCAGAAAGAAAAGTGTGGTAATCCATTGTTTCTGCCTACCCCTTCGGAGAGAAGGCGTGATGGTTAGTTAGTTAGTTAAAAGAAAAACATTCTTGTCATTTGAATGAATAGGAGTCTATTAGTAATAATTAGGGCATCAAAATACAGATAAAATAAACTGAATGGATCAGTCTGTCGATACCAGTTATCCTAGAAAAATCCAGTCGCTTTAAAAATAAAGACAATAAGTAGAAGTAGTTTATAAAATAAACTTCATTTTTATTTTATTCTTGTTCATAATTGAACTATAAGAGCATTTGATAGCTTAAAATTTACCTTAAAAATAATTTCTGAAATATTTTATCTGTAAGATATATTTAAAATATGGATTGTGATACAAACATGGATTGAAATTTATTTTCCGACGCAGTATTTGATAATTTTCCAGTTAATCGATAAATATCACTATTGAAAACACGTGTTTTGTGAATAATCCCTTAACTTAGAATGTCAAATAGACACTCTCATAATCATAAACATTGAATTACGATTATAGTATTCAATCAGCAATACATACATTATTTTAAAGATTGCATGTCATAGTATATTATATTTATTGAATGCTATTTTAAAATAGACATGCGTACAAAAATCTCTCGGAAAGTTAATATGACGGTTCATCTATTTTATTAACCACCAAAGTGAAATTCCGTAAAGATTTTCTTGTAAACATATTTTGAAGACATTCAAAGAATATTGAATAATAATTAATATTTAACAATACTGTATTAATACTATATTAATATAAAAGCTAGAATGCAGTGCACTATGGTCTTCTTCTACCGACCCTTATGTATGGATGCGAAGAATGGAGCTGGCAGATGAAGGATGAAATTAGAAGAAATGCCGAAGAAATGAGATCTCTTAGACGAATGTGTGAATACTCTGTGTGTGATAGAGTGTCGAATGAAAATATAATAAGTGAATGCGGTGCAAATGATGGTGTTATGAACAAAATAATGAAAGCATCATTAAGATGGTTTGGACATATGGAAAGAATGAAGGAAGAAAGAATGGTGAAAAAAGTATATTTTAACGATGTAAATGGAACCATAAATAGAGGAAGACCGAGGAAAACGTGGCACGATCAAATAAATCAAATATTGAATATGAGGAGTCAGAGAAATCGACGCGCGTGCATGACACGATGTATGTGGAAACGAGAGAAATATGTCAGGAAAGAAAAATGTGGCCGTCCATTCTTTCTGCCTACCCCTTCGGAGATACGGCGTGATGGTTAGTTAGCTAGTTTTTTTTTATATAACAATACGACTTCATGTTAATATTATTTTGGATTTTGTGAGGGAACTTTCATTCAAATTCGTCCCCTACAATTGCATCCCCTTAAATTTGGAAATAAAATATTTCCTACATTTTCCCTATAGTTCACCGAATTTTGGTAATCTTTGACACAAAACACGTTTCCACGACACGCATTGTCACGACGCAAATAAAAAAGTTAATAATTTCAAATTAAATGCAGTAAAAAAATCGTAAGGAGTCGGAGAAATCGACGTGCGTGCGACCCTTTGTATGATTGTTAAGGAATCGATAGAAATATGTCAAGAAAGAACAGTGTGGCCGTCCTACGAGCTCCAATTTTAAATAATCATTCCAATAAAATAACTTTCTGTTTTAACCAAATATTATGAAAATGATACCACAATGCTGTATAATATAATAATATTTTTATATACCAGAAAGTTCATGTTCAGTTCGCTTTAACAATAAACATTGTAATTTGTTAAAAACAAACCACGGAAGATTTGGCTTTAGGAAAGCAGTAGAAATCGCTTTGGAATCTGCCTTATTAAGATTGCAGCATCTATTTGTGTTGACAAAATCAAGTTCTATGGAGAGGAATGCCTCCGCGGTACTGAATTTAGCCAGTGACGGCAAATAAACAATATTGACTTATCATACTCCAGAATTTATTCCTAACAAAAAAAAATCCTGGAAGGATGTTGTTATTTTTTATGATATAATCCGCTTTTGAACATACTTTTTAGACGGTTTTATACTCTGATCATCGAGTGAACAATACAAACGGTTTATAACGATAGTGAAGATATAATACCTTAGAAACATGCCGAAAGAAATATTCTCAAAAGTAGAAGAAACAGTTTATAAATAAATAGATGAAAACAAAATCAATATAATAAAAAAAACATTAATAATACAGTTAATAGTTTAATTCCAAATATAAGTAATAAAGGATTAAATAAATCAAATATTAAATTCGGCCACGTGAGGAGTCGGAGAATCGTCGTGCGTGCATGACACAATGTATAAATGTTGAGGAGTCGAGAAAATTATTATATATCAGGAAATAACAGTGTGGTAGTCCATTACTTCTGTCTATCCCTTCGAGGAGACGGCATTATGGTTAATAAGTTAAAGTTTAATTAGTTAAAAAAGGTTAACTACTTTAATTCCATATGATTTTTACCTACAACTGGTTTCGGCAGCTTGCTGTCATCCTCAGGTCTTTACAGAAGATGGCAGTGAGCTACCGAAACCGGTCAAATCTAAAAATCAAATATGAATATATTTTGCTCACGTGGCCGATATTCAACATTTGGTTTATTTGGTCATGTCATGTATTCCTCGCTCGGTCTCTATTTTTAGTTCCATTTACATAGTACTTTTTTATCATTCTAACCAAATCTGTCTATTTCTGTGTCTGTTACTATTAACTTTATTCTTATGTGTTATTTTTTTTACTTATCTTTATCAAATTTATTAATCATCAAAAATATATATACATATTTTTTTTGTTACAAGTAATAAAATTTAGTAAAATTTAATGTAATACAATTTACACAATACTCCAGTTAATAAGGTGTCCCGAATTAAGTATCTCGGGTCCATCCTTACTGCGGACGCTAACGTAGACACTGATGTTAAACACTGGACAAACACCGCCTGACTCAAGTGGAGGTCTCTATTCGTCACCTGTGTGATCAAAAAATTCCAATCAGGACTAAGGGTAGATTTTACAAGACTGCAGAGAGGCCCGCCATGCTATATGGAGCAGAGTGCTGGACCAACGTCGAGTCCACGCTGCTGAGATGAAAATGCTGAGGTGGACCGGAGACGTCACAAGGCTGGACCATATAAGGAACGAATATGGTCCGACAACGTCAAAGCTAACGTGAGGGTTAGCTTTGAGGTTGTCCCAATAATAAAAAAATAAGAGAATCTCAACTCCGGTGGTACGGTCATGTGATGCGAAGAGACAGCGAACACATTGTCCAAAAAGATCTCAGCATTCCCACAAAACCAAGAAGAAGAGAGCGCCCAATGGCAACACGGTGGGTCAACTGGAAAAGGAGCTCCAACGCGAAAACCTGACAGTGGAGATGAGTCAAAATAGAAAGTTTGGCCATTTCGTACGAGGAGGGCCGACCCCTGATGATGGGAATTGGCAAAGGGAAAGAAGAGAGACAAATAATAAAATGTAGTATTTCATGATAGTTAAAAATTAAGCAGACTTTGTAATGATTGTATCGCAAGAACACGAACGCCTTTGGTATGCAGATTGTGGCTAGGAGGTGAGATAATCGTCAAGGCGCGACCTCAGTAATGAGATTACACTCCGCGGAATTAATTCCACGGGCTAACGTGAATCTTTCTCGCGGGGCTGCCTCGCGACTCGCGGCTAATGGCTTATTTTATTCTAATTACAACCCACATTCCACAACCCTGTAATTGTTGTTGGATGCAATCGTAAATCCGATGAGATATCACAAATATTAACATAATATTCAATTAATACTAAGGTAAATCTACACTGACTCATGGATCATATCATGGATCATATCATGGATCATATCATGGATCATATCATGGATCATATCATGGATCATATCATGGATCATATCATGGATCGGATCGCAAAATTGAAATGGCAATGGGCAAAACACGTAGTCAGACAGCCGAACAGCCGAGTTCCAGATGGACTCCCAAAGTCTTAAAGTGGAGGCCATGGGAAAACAAAAGGGGTATCTGTCGGCCACAGAAGAGATGGGCCGACGATATTTTTGTGGTCGCTGGGAAAAATGGATTGAAGCGGCACAGGATATAGAGAAATTAAGACAGATGGAAGAGGCCTACATCCAGCAGTGGAGGGAAAGCTAGAAAGAAGAGAAGAAATCCACATTTGATAATATCTTAGCAAGACAGAACACGTCATTCCCATAAAATATAATTAAACTTCTAGAAAACAATATTGCATTTCTCTACTAACTGTTTTTAATTGTTTTTAATTTAATTTATTGTTTGTACTAACGATTATATAATTAAAATGGAGTGTTACAGAGCTAGCACCCCAAACAAGTACTCGCCTGTTTAATAAATTTAATTTCTCTAGGTCCAAATAACCCATTGGTTCCTGGAAAAATCTTAGTTGTTTAGTATAATGGCCCCATCTACTAGCATTACATAAATTCTTCAAATGACTAATCAGTTCGTGGAAAAACTTCAAATTGTTTAGTGTAATGGCCCCATCGATTTGCATTATATAAATTCTTTCCCCCACCCTAAAGTTTTTAAAATCTATATAAGGACACATTGTTTGAAAATGCCCTCGCAAGGCTAAACAAATTTGTAACTGATATTTGTATAAGAAATTATATGAATTAAAAACAAAATAAAACCATTAAACATTCGCGTTTATTATTATAATAATTCTAGAAAACATGTGTTATTATTCGTATTAGTTAGGGTAAACGGAGGTTTTATCGTGATAAAGAAAATATCGTGATAATTTTCTGAAACGTTACCATTGAATTACCTTTCGCAAGCAAACTTTTGCAGAGGGCTACTAATAGGATTCAAAAGGCAATCCGTAGGCAGCGTATCGCTTGCTTTCTGCGGTAGGTAATACCGGGGCAACGTTTTAAATAAGTATCACGAAATTTTTCCCATCACGATTATATTTCATTTGATTATTTTAGTGTCCTTAATCAGACGACCTTCAGAGCAGAGTGGCAACAGCTACGACTACTTCACTCGAGGTCCCGGGTTCAATTCCTGGCGATGGCAGTGTGATTATCACATTGTCTTTGATCTGGTGTAGAATTAACATGAAAATAAAATAGTTATAGATTTCATGAGAATGAATATACCATATTTTTTGTGAATGTACGAGTATACTTATACTTGTACTCGTATACGAATACTGGATTTCACCCATGGTGGGTGATTAATTCATGAAATTTAATTGTATCTCAATAGAGACGAAGATGCAAACTGGAAACTGAATATGGTTGATCAAGGTGTTTACAGGACTTATGACCTGTCATTGGTTGGGTCAAGCGCACGCTTTATGTAATTACCCTTTACATCGGTTTGACTCGCGCTCTAAAGATGGCAACAAGCTGGCGAAACTGGTCGAACATGATCACAAGTGGAAGCACACTAAATACATAATAATAAAGAAATTTTGTGTCAACATTTTTTTGTTTTCATTGTTTAAAATGAACTTCTACCAAGAAATTTTATTTAAAAACATTAATATGTAAAGAATTATTCAACAAAATATTTTTTTTTAATTTAACAAAAAATATATTTAAAGTTCGTTGAATTAAAATAGATAGCGTGTCACTAACATACATATATTTTTTGTAGTTATCTTATGAACTGAATTATAAAGTTAGTTCTCATAATCAAATATAATGCTAGTATTAAAATGGAGCCACGGAAGAAATCTTTGTGAATAGACGATTTTTATCGGAATCGTAAAAAGTTTTAAAACCCTTCTAAAAATTACCAGAGATATTTTTAGATAAGATATGGTTTGGTGTAATAAAAGTTGGGTGGTTAAGCGTAAATACGGCATAAAATATTTTATATTTTGTACATCTAGCTACATGATACACGTTGAAACTTCATGCGCAATACGATGTATGTTATACCATATCTAATAAAGCGTATGTGGTTTATACAACTTCTACTTATTATTAGAGTGAAGTTTAGGCAAAATATGGGTTAGTGCGGGTAACAAAGTGAATGGAGCTTTTAAAACTGTTTTTGGAAGTTTTTATAATCATATGTTGCAATATTTGAATTTTGTTAAATAAATATTTCTTAACTTCTTGAACGCTAAGACATTAACACTGTGGAATTCCATAGTAATAAACTAACTACCTAAATAACCATCATGCCGTCTCTCCGAAGGGGTAGGCAGAAATAAAAGACTGCCACACTTTTCTTTCCTGACATATTTCTCTCGCTTCCTCAACATTTATACATCGTGACATGCACGCGCGTCGATTTCCCTGACTCCTCACATGGCCGACATTTAATATTTGATTTATTTGATAGTGTCACGTTTCCTCGGTCTTCCTCTATTTCTGATTCCATTAACATCATTAACATATAAAAATTGTTACCATTCTTTCTTCATTCATTCTTTCCATATGTCCAAACCATCTTAATGATCCTTTCATTATTTTGTTCATGACACCATCATTCGCACCGCATTCACTTCTTATATTTTCATTCGACACTGTATCATACATAGTGTATCCACACATTCGATAGTAATATACTTAGGAAATTGAAATAACTTTGTTTATCCACTAATTTTGATATTAAAAATACATGACAAATTTCGGAGGATACCTCCATCTTCAGATAGAGGTATCCTCAGAAACATCTCGTGTTTATTAATATTTTTTTAATAATTAGTGGATCCAACAAAGTTATTTCAATTTCATAGTACATATTTCTTAATTTTTTTAGGTTGTTTTCATTGTTACGGTCAGAGTAAATGATTTTAAAAGGACCAAATCAAGGTGATAGATCAATCGAGGATTCTTAAGATCTGAATGCATGAGACTACAGAACCGTCGACCACCAGGACTACCACCAAAGAGGTGGAGAAAAAGCTGGATGTCTTCATCATAGGAAGAAAGCTACGCCTACCTATGTATGAATAAACAGTTTACTGTTGCTTATTTGTCATTGTTGTGAATTGCACATAAATTAAATAGAATGTTGTAAAAAATAGTACAGTTTTATTTTGTTAATATACAGAATCATAAATAAAACCAGTAAACTAACATTTTTGTTAGATTTTCATCAGATATTTTTCTCTATGTATTGTTAACAAGTTAAGCCTTAATAATCATTCTTATTTTTTTGGAATGCCCGTATTGCCTTCATCAATACTTCAACCAGAATCCAATTACCAACGTACATTATTTGAGTTATTTACTCAAAGCACATATGTACTTGTGAGTAAGTTTCTTCATCCAAACACAGTTTTACTATGTTGACTATCGAATAGTATAATCGCACATATCACATTTACAAAAAAAAAAAACATTTAATTAGCCATGCAGTAAATTGAAATTAATAAAACCTCCAAATTTTCAGCAGTAAAAAAATGACTCTATATTTGTGGTTGATGAATTAATCAACCACAAAATATTTTGTGTTGCTTTTGAAGAGAATGTTTAAGGTGTAAATCTAATGCAAACGTAAATAATATTACTTTTTTAAATCTTCACACGAAGTGGCAAGAATCCAACACTTTTGTTCATACTCAATTAGCTAGTCGGGGGATTGTCAATATTTTTAGTGTATCAATAATTGTTTATATTTGTTTAAGACTGACTATCTGTAATAATAAGTAGGCGCGTATTTATTTATTTATTAAAAAAAAAAAACAATTGAGTTATTTGGATACATTGTAAGATATTGCTTATAATTATGTAATGTTTCAGGTATCTTTTAAATTGAGTTGTAGTGAGACTCCTTGTGTCTTTTGGTAGTTCATTGTAAAGATTTAGTCCATTGTTCAATATCTTTGATTGTCCTGTCTTAGTTCGTGCACTCGGTAAGTGATATTTTTCACAGTTCCTGGTCCAGTGTCTGTGTATGTCTGAATTTTTAGTTAATTTGCATATGTTGTCTGTTGTCTTTAAATATTTAAAATGAAACGCAATTTCAAATATTTGAAGTAAAAAGACACTTATGCTGCTTTTCTTTCTGCAGTCAATATTGTGTAGTAGATACATACGAAGTATACAACTTTCGAATCAAAGAACCTCTCTAAATAAAAAATACATCTCAGACATTATGGAACGAGCGGGTGACATTCAGACAACTTTCACAATAAATTGACGTCTTGATCTTTTGTATGAAGTACGGAGAAATAAAACCCTTTTGTTGGTTGTTAATTAAATTCTCGAATTATATAACAACTAGTTATAACTAACAAACAACTCATTTGGCTCGATTATAAAAAAATAAAACAAATTGGATTCCTATTCAAAAGCTGCAGACTCAGAATAATTACTTAAAAATCAAGCGTTTTAACGCATATTTATTATTTTTCAATTTATACAACTTTATAAGCTATACAAAATCTTTCATATTTGTTTTGTTTATATATCGTTTGGGGTGAACTATCCATTTGGGTGTTCATTTTTTTCAACTGATTCGTGGTCGAATACATAACTCGGATATTTTGAATGACTTGATTTTGTTTGTCCCAGACAAATATCTGCAACAAAGGCAACATAGATTATTTCACTTGCCACTGTGTAGAACCCATTTACCTAAGGTTATGCCCGTGGACAAGGCAATAATCCTTCTAAACCGCATCTCTTCGGATGTGGAGGTCGCCGCCACCTAGTTAAATACGCCGCTCAATTGAACGGCTAGGCTGATAATGAAATGGCGGCCGTTAGTTGAATAAATTAAGATAGCTCAACGTTTTACTTCTTATTTTCACCACTGCAATTCTAGCAGTCATCTGGCAATATTATGTTCAACTGTCAGTAGGCATTCGATAACGTGTGTTGTTGTAAAAAGTAACACGATTTTCCAACAAAAAAGAAAGAGAGCATGCGTATAGGGGATGTGGGATGTATTATTTAAAAAAAAACTAACTCTAACCTAAACGTACGGTTCTTCTTTATTACCGTACGAGAATTTTTACATTGGCTTAGCACTTGTACGGTTATAATGTTCATATTGACGCATAGCGTGTTTATAAAAACATAACTTTATTTTTATTTCTATTTTATTGGATTTTACTTTAACCACCTCAACAGACCGGAAGACCCAATTACAGAGAGGAATTACATCACAATCACCCATACATACAGAAAAAAAACACTTTTAAATTATTATTGATTTCACCGAGAATCGAACCTTTAGGTTAGAGTTAGTTTTTTTTTTAAATAATACATCCCACATCCCCTATACGCATGCTATCTCTCTTTTTCGTTTGTAAATCGTGTTTTTTTTTTACAAAAACACATGTTATCGAATGCCGACTGACAGTTGAAATTTGTTAGATGACTGCTAGCGTTGCAGTGGTAACAATTAGAACTAAAACGTAGAGCTATCTTAATTTATTCAACTAACGGCCGCTATTTCATTATCAGCCTAGCCGTTCAATTGAGCGGCGTATTTAACCCTTAACGTACCGTGTTCAAAACAAAACGCTCGCCCCCATGTGGTAAATTCAGTTTACCGCTAACTTTATCTAAATATCAAGCATATGACTCGATGAATCAAAATTTAATTTATGTCATCTTGTAGGGAATTTCATTGGGAATAGATCGATATCTATAACATACATGGATTATTTGAAAACATATCATTATTAATTTTTTTCTGGAACCATGCGATTTCTGATATGGAATGCGTCACAGCATACGAGCAACTGGACACCAAGTATAAACATGTCTTGCGGCCGGCGGCCGGCGGGGCGAAACTTTACGAGATTTTAAATATGTAATTACTACCAAATTTCGTAATATAAATCAGAAAAGTATTTCAAAATTCAAAATAAAATGTTGCTGAGAATAACATATTTTAACAATTACTTACAAATAATATTTTAATAAGAATGTAGCATCACCTAATTTTTATTTTAAATTAAAAATAATATTATAGATTACTGTATTATGTTTTGTAAAATAACTGGTCCAAGTTAAAGGCATAAAAATTGGAGAGACATCTCCAGGCGTAATCTAGAACTGCATGATTTGCAGAGCCTTACACAGTGGATTAATAAAGATTTTCTGCTTAATGCTTCCCAATCTTAATAGATGACGCTAGTGTAGAGTGAACTAAAAAATGTGAAGAAAGGCGCAGCATTCTAGCATATATACAACTTCCAAAGATTTGTCAGACGTGGTGGTCGTAAGAAGGGCGGAATGGGGAATGTTGTTAAACATAAAGCGATCGCTCAAACCAACCAATGAAAGGTCATAAGTCCTGTAAGCTCCTCGGCCACCATATTCTGTTCCCAGAAAACAATTTACATCTTCGCCTCTATTGAGATACAATTAATCCTTATAAAAAAATTATTTATCTGCAATGGGTAAAATCCAGTATTTGTCTACCAGAATTTGTATACATTCAAAATGTTTTATAGATTACCATTTTTATTTATTTCGTAGATCTATTTTTTCTTAACGTTTTTTAACCGTATTATTTATTATACTTTCAAATTTCTTTGGCCACTTCTATACAGTAATTCTTACATGTGATGAGAGTATAAATAATAATATGTTAAATTGTTTTAAAACGACAAACAGGGATCTAGTTGTTAAAATAGTTCCAAAGGAAATAAGAACAGGACAGACAGAAGGCAAATGGCAGCTTAATATCCCAAATTTGCGTCAAAACGTGTCTTTCATCTGGTCTTTAAACACAATAAAGATCAAAAGATGGCCACGAGGATGTAATTAGAAGATTCTGATTACAAGACGAGATAAAACTACTCTACCGTTAATAATAATTACTTTGACCTGGCGATCCTCGATAGGCCCTACCTAACCTGCCCCCCATCTCCCTCCACTCCTCCACCCTAATTATGGGAGCTGTATAACTTCAATATTATGGGAAAGAAAATTTTCTGGGACTCTCCTAAAGAGTATTAAAAATTTTAATGTAACATCACATTGTTATCTCGAAAATCTCTATTTTGTTTAACTTTACTTTAAGAGGCAGCGACATGGCGCTCTCATAGTCATCACTGCAAATAGAAATACATTATATTCACTAAAGCAAAGATTGCAATACATAATAGAGTTCTAGTGCCAACCATTATGTATGGAAGTAAAGGTTTTAGCTGGCGAAGTTGAAAGAATTATAATAAATGCCGTGGAAATGAGATCACGAGAAATGGGTTCATTACGATAATCCCAAGCGCAGAAAATCATGGAGATATCCCGGCCATGCTTCCACGCCGACGGCCAAACCGAATATTCACGGTTCCAAGGTTATGCTCAGTATTTAGTGGGACCAGCTCGGCGTAGTGTATTATGAGTTGTTAAAACCGACTGAAACAATCACAGGCGATCGTTATCGAACGCAATTAATGCGTTTGAGCCGAGCATTGAAAGACAAACGGCCGCAATACAACGAGACACATGATAAAGTGATTTTACAGCATGACAATGCTCGACCCCATGTTGCGAAAGTGGTCAAGACATACTTGGAAACTTTGAAATGGGAAGTCCTACCCCACCCGCCGTATTCTCCAGACGTTGCTCCTTCGGACTATCACTTGTTTCGATCAATGGCACACGGCCTAGCTGACCAGCACTTCCGGTCTTATGAAGAAGTAAAAAATTGGATCGATTCGTGGATCGCTTCAAAAGATGACCAGTTTTTTCAACGCGGGATTCGTATGCTGCCCGAAAGATAGGAGAAAGTAGTGGCCAGCGATGGACAATACTTTGAATCATAAATGTATAACCAGTTTTTTTACGATAAAGCCTCGAATTTCGAAAAAAAACGGGGAAAGCATAGTTATACAACTCATATATATTTTTTTATATTTATTGTTCTTATACCATTAATTTTCTAGGCTTAAAAGTATTATTTATTGTTTCTCTAACAATAATGTGAGACTCCATTTTACATAATAAATATTTATTGATCAATATTTGATGATGCCTTAGAAAGATGAAGCATGTCATTCCCATTATAAGAAAATAATAATGTTACATACAGGTTTATACTGTGAAATGCTCCATAAAATATCATAGTATGGCCATGAAATGAGAGGCAACAAATACACCGTACTTCAGCTCGTCGTGAAGAGGAAGACCTAGGGCCGCAGAGGGGTCTGCAGAAGACTGCTCTCCTGGCAACATCCGAGAATGGACCGGCGTCAGAACAGTGAAGGAGCTATTTCGCCCCGCCCAGGACAGCGAAGCTTTCTCCCAAATGGTCGTCAACGTCGGGGGGACCCGGCAGGACACGCGAAGAAGAAGACGAATGTTACATGTATTCACCAATAATATAAATAAATTATTTTCTTCAAAGCTTCAGCAATTCGTGAGTAGAAATAATATAACCGGCTCGAGTATAGAATCGAACCAATAATCAGAATCCGAGTTGTTTTGTCTACTAGACCACCTCTGGTATTAAGTTATGGATTTATATATTTCTCCCTGCATACAAAACATACGGATGTCTAGGTGTTTATATGCTCGTTCACTCCGACGTCGCGAGCGGTAAGAGCGTTATGTATTGCCAGAAAGATAACAAACTGTTTCGCTATTTATAAATCAAACGTAATTTTTAACGCCCCGAAAAATCTCGCGAAAGATTTATTACCACTTTGGACATACCGAGTTCCCAAATAAAAATATATTCGGTGCTTTTTCGTGATTTCATATCGCAGAAATGTTATGTTTCCTTAACCATACGAAATATATTTTCTTCGTTTTAATATATAATAAAGAACCTAGGTACCCATCAAATGAATTCGTTGAAAGTGGTCGATAGGTACCTATTTGTTTGCTGGAATTGTTTAGTGATGGTTGTGATTTTCATTTTATAAAACTCCATTATAAATTATAACATATTTTATCGACAACAACAACAACAAGCCATCACGCCGTTTCCCCGCAGGGGTAGGCAGAGTGAATGGACCGCCACACTTCTCTATCCTGGCACACCTCTCTAGCTTCCTCCACATTCATACATCGAGTCATACACGCACGTCGATTCTTCCGGTTTCTGACACATGACCAACCTTTAATATTTGATAAATTTGGTCATGCCATGTTTTCCTAGGTGTACCTCGACTCCTTACTCCATTTACATTGTTAACGTATACTTTTTTAACCATTCTTTCTTCACCCATGCGCTCCATATGTCCGAACCAACGCAGCGAACCTTTCATAATTTTGTTCATAATACGTTCTTTCGCTCTACATTCCTTCCTAATATCAGCTTTTGAGATTCTGTCGTACATCGTTCTACCACACATACGTCTTAGGGACCTCATCTCTACCGCATTTATTCTGCTCTCATCTTTCTTCTGCCAGTTCCATGCTTCGCTTCCATTCCGGGTTGGGACCAGAACTCCATTGTGAACGGCCATTTTCGCTTTCATTGATAAATTCTTGTTATGCATATTATATTGTATTACATTATTTATATTGGTTACCAATACCGAAGTCCTGAGGCGAGCTATAGTTGACATGGAACTGTTATCAACTATCAAGGTTCGGAAAGTTTTACATCTGGGTCATGTACTGCGTGGGGAAAAGTACCACCTTATTCAACTGAAATTAGAGGGAGAAATTGAGGGACGCCAGGGGTCTGGTAGGAGACAAATGTTCTGGCTGCAAAACGTGAGGGAGTGGACCGGCATCCGAAGTGTGGGGAGCTGTTGCGAGCGGCGTAGGACAGGGAGGTGATCGCGAACGTTGGGGGGACCCGACAGGGCACTTAAAGAAGAAGAATAAGATTTATATTTTATTACAATGCAGTAAAAACACGGTTGCGTTAACGGTTTTACAATGCTTTTTTATTTATATATTAAAATATATAAAAATTTGTTGATGAAGGCATTTTCAAACCCCTAAATAAATGTTTGAGAACGCCCTCGCCAGGCGAAACAAATTTTGTAACTTTGGTATTTTAATGGGTTTCGGTGGGATATGACATAGCCCTTTTCCTGCCTGCTATAACCGTGACAGTAGGGTCAGTGATCACATCGCCCGGGACTCGCGGGATCACGAGTAGTCTTGTTGTTGTCATGCAACGGTATTTCATGGATAAGTAAAACATGTCCAGCTGGGTATGTTCCGCCGTGGCACTTCCAGTCATTCGAATCCCGTAGTACTCAATGGGAAAAATAATTCAAATATTAATGGGAAAACTCCCACAAACTTATATAGTATGGTAGCAAAAGTAAGTACATTTATTTAATAATCCTTCTTTCTTTAACAATTCGTATACCTGTATTCTTAATTTTAATAGTGTCCTTTATTCTGTAATATTCTATACGACCATATTATTATTTATAATGCATCCTTCTTCTTTAATAATCTAAATACTTACCTGTTTTCTTATAAGTGATCACAGTCTTAACTCGCCGAAGGCACAATTTTTACCGTTAGTCTTAAAATGTTTTTAAATTTATGTTCTTCTTCTTCTTCTTCACTTTTGATAGACTCAGGAATCTGTTATGTCAGGCGGGTTCTCTTGAGACGTTGAACTCCAGCTTTCTCTCCACCGTTTCTAGGGTCTTCCTGGTCGGCGTTGTCCGTTAGGCGTTCCGTGGAGAGCTAGCTCATTATTTCTACATGTTTATGCCAGTATCGCCGTCTTTGACGTCCCCATCTGACCACATCTTCGACCTCGCAGATTTCTCGGATTGCTGTATTCCTAACTCGATCACGTAGGGTTTTGCCAGCTATAGCGCGGAGTGTTTTCATCTCGGTTGTCCTGAGCATGATCTTTTTCTTGACAGTGTCTGCCCTCGATTCAATGCCATATGTTTGGAGTGGTCGCATACAGGTCTTATAAATGCGTACCTTGCTGTCAGTCCTCATATCCTTGTTTCTCCATTTGACATATTTCAGGCCTTATCTACCTGTCACCTCACTTCTCTGGGGAGGTCATTAGAGCTGGTTACTTCGCTTCCGAGATATCTGAATTGCTTTACCTGTTCAATTTTTTCTTGGCGTACGGAGATTTCGCATTTTAGTTGGTTTCTAGAGAATGTCATACATTTGGTTTTTGAGATGGATATGATCATGTTGTATTTAGAGCAGGATTCATAAAATTTTGAGAGCATTGCTTGTAAGATTAATGTTAACTGTGTGAATCTAAAAAAATATCGGAAGTTATTTCGTCTATTACAAATATCTAAAATGAATATAAATATTTGAATGTGCTTAAGGGAAACAAAGCTTGCATTATCCTGTAAACGTAAATGTGTAAATGAAGTCGTGAAACATTTACGACATAAATTAACGATCTTTAGATTGTGTCAGTCCCAAATTACATAATTAACATTAAATAATTTATGGCGCAGCGGGGCATAAATTTCTGTTAAACCAATTTAAATTCGTTGGACGTCGAGTGAAAAAATTAATGTGAAATTTGGCACGAGAAATTAGTGTTTTCCTGGTTAGTGCAAGTCAACCTAGCTCTGTACACTTCTATAATTTCATTTCCTCAAGGTCTCGCGTTTTTTATGTTTTAGGAGAGACGATAACACTTTTTTCCACGCGTTACGATTCTCGGTTTTACGCAACACCAGCAAATGTTAAGCATCTGAGAAAAACCTTTTAAAAATTAAAACGCTGTTTACGGTATCACAATTTATTAATATTGAAAAATATATACAAGTAAACAAGGCAGCTGCAATCTTTGGGGCTCTAAACAATATGGAAAAACAAAGACATGGCCATTAAGAGAGAATCTATAGAGCATGCGTAAGACCAATCGTACATATAGCGTCAAGCAAGGGCAGACACAGTAAAGACCAAACAAGTTTTGAGGACTTCCGTTATGAAGACATTGAGGACGATAGCAGGCAAGACACTGAGAGATCTCGTGAGGAACGCCAGAATAAGACAGATATGTGAGGTTGAGGATATTATAAGATGGAGCAGACAGCGAAAAAGTTACTGGTACGATCATGTGCAAATAATGGACACCACTCCCCTATATTGCATTGCATAATCAGCCTCCTCGGAACTCGTCCTCGTAAAAGAGCTCCTAAAAGATGGAAGGACAGCTGGGAATCTACCTCACAGGAGGAGCAACACTCTGGAAAACAGACCACATAGGTCTGCAATAATAAAGAAGAAAAATATATATTGTATCACCTGATGATGTCAACATAGGTTGACAAACAGCTGTCGTGAAAAAAAATTGAGATACCGTAAAGAGCGTTTTATATTTCAACAGTTAATATTGTTGAAGTTTCATAGTATTTCGCCCAGACTATGAAATAGGAAAATCTTTAGTACGACGAAACACGTCCATTGATTATTTTTAATCTATTATATTGTAAATTTAACCAAACCAATTTGAATCAACGCATTTTCATGCTCACATATTAACATTGAATTAAAATAAATAAATGAATTTTTATATATTTACAGCTTATTATACAAAATAATTAATTCAAATGAAAACATCTGTTTTCTGGATTTCGATGCATACATTTGATAATGTCTCAGAATGGTGAAACATGTCATTCCCGTAAATGAATATAAAACTTCAAGAAAACAGTAATTTTTATTCCTATTAACCGTCGCGTTGCCATGTGGTCAATTGAGTTTCCACTGCCAATTTAAAGTTGATTTTCTTAAAACCTATGAACCCTAATATTATAAAAAAAATTGTAATCCTCTATTGAAGTGTTCTCAATATTTCGTAATAAAAAAAAAGCAAAAAATTACTTCCTTCATCCCAAAAAAAAATATTTTCTAAGACTGCCCTCACCTTCATTCGTGTTAAGGTAGAATTTGTTTTGCTAATATTTACAACTTTATCAAAAGTGACAAATACTTACTCGCTATTTTGAACGTATTATAAATTATATCTTTGGCTTTTTCAATAGGTACGTAATAATACCGACTGTTGATGGAAACGCAGAACGCAACTTAATAATATCAGAACGGTGAAAATATTAACACTTTACCAAAAGGGACAAATATTAATACGTACTCGTTGTCTTGAACGTACTATACATTTTGCCTAGGTGCCTTTATCATACGTAAAATCTCGTAATGTCTCGCCTCGCCGGCTGCGGCGCGCAGACAAGTTTATACCTGATGTCTAGTCGATCGTATGCTGTGACGCATTCCATATCAGAAATCGCATGGTTCCAGAAAAAAATTAATAATGATATGTTTTTCAAATAATCCATGTATGTTATAGATATCGATCTATTTCTAATGAAATTCCCTACAAGATGACATAAATTAAATTTTGATTCATCTAGTCATATGCTTGATATTTAGATAAAGTTAGCGGTAAACTGAACTTACCACATGGGAGCAAGCGTTTTGTTTTGAACACGGTACGTTAAGGGTTAATGAATTTTAAATATAATTTTAATATTTCTATTTTAACTCCGTTTTCATATTATACGAGTATATCAAACTGATATAATAATAATAGCTATCCTAAGAAATTGTTTATGTAAGTAAAAAAATATTTTAAATTACAATTACCATTGCAAAAAAGGTGCCCCTTCGTGAAATTTTATTATGTCACCCAATTAAATATGTCACCCAACGCCCCTGGAAACGATACAATGACGGCTTAATTTTTCAACAAAGTGATAGGAAAATAGGTCGTTCCTACGCGACTGTCTTGCAATTGTCAAAAGGAAGAAAAACGTCGTATTTCAAGGTTCAATAATAGATTAATAAAACATATACTATATTGATGAAAATAAAATTAAAATTAAAATCCTTTATATATTTAGTTTAATTCTACTTTTTTTAATGGCTTTGACCAGTTTCGGTAGCACACAGTCATCTGTGGACCAAAAGAAAGCAGTAAATATTGACCATTTTATTCATACCAATTTATTGAATACTCTTTTTTACAGGTACAAAATCACTTATTTTCCTCTCAATTATTTTTGACCTATAAATACAGCGGCAGTACTTGTGAAAGTAGATTGATACAACATGTAACGAAATTAGATACAATTGGATGTAAAATATTCCACATCCGTGAAATCTGTTTCGGGGAGTAAAGCATTCGTAACAAGGGCCTTCCGATCTATGTAAATCGCTTCCACATTCTGTTGGCTTCAAGTTGTTACTTTTTCTAGATCAAAACACCATTTAGCTTCCCGGCTCTGGGAGAGCAAAGGGAAGGCGAAACCACCCGTACGATGGCCCTACGTCTCTGGGGTAAATTTCAGAAAGCTTTTCCGGGAATGCATATTAGATTACAGACACAATCATTTATCGAATAGCTGGTTGAGTGAATTTATTTGTTTTACGATTGAGATGATTTTGTATTTTGTGTTGACTTAATAATTGGTCCAATCAGATTAAATAACAAATATGTTATCTTCGCTCGTTTAAATCCAAGATATTTAAAGATAATCAAATGATTTTACTGAAATCTCTTGATGGAAGTTCATTTTAAATAATAATTATTTAAAACGATGTTTTTAACTACTTCCACTTTTGTTTTTATTTCGACAGCGACCGATTTTGCCAGGCTCTTTGGCATCGACAGACTGGTTACACTATTGTAAACTTAGTATTTTATATGCATACAGATCAGGGGTGGTAAACATGCTTCTATACAAAAATAATATTCAAATATTTATGTAAAATTTACAAATTTTAAATATTGGTATTACAGATATTCAAGAAGATTTGTATTCAATACCATGGATTTTAAATTTTATTAACCCTTACATTTTCATATATAACGTTTGGAAAAAATAGTATTTTTGTTTTTATTATTACTGAATTTAAATATTATATGTTATAGTTGGTCCGTAATGTTGGCATCGCTTTATTCGGTTTTTCCCATCCATATAGCTGCTAAGGTCTGGAATCAAACAAAGCAATTTTTCGACAGCAATCTATTCCAGGATTTTTTTTACCAAATATAAACAAATAGCCTGCATAGCAAATGACGTTCGCAGTTTTACTGCCCATTTTATAACCTAGTACCAACGCAACCACCTCTTATAATAAGATTGAACAGAAAGGGGCTCAAACTACTCCCTTTCTTATACCATTGCTTGCAAGAATTTTACAGTTAATTGTCAACCTTAATTTTTGTTTTGCAATTTGTTGACAGGTCTTGGACAGTTTTTATCAATGTATTGGATAATTATAATTTAAATCGTAAATTTCCAAATAAAATTAACACGAAATTGTAATTATATTTGACGCCTACTAGTTTTGCTGGTACCCAAGATTCAAAAGGACAATAACAAAAATTACATATAAAATTACCTTTACTCTTTCCGTGAAGAATGTATAAGAATCTGTTACCCTCTATAGACGTAGAGGGAGATACAAGAGGATCGAGCAGAGACTCCCGTGCTGGAAGACGTGGGATACGAAAGAAATCTCATTATTAACGAATCTCACAGATAAAAAATCAGCATTTATCAAGACATGTGATGTGAAACTCGACTGTACGTGGAGCGATAAAAGGAATGTTCCATCTCCATTTCCCATTACAAAACAGCGATAGAGCACTTTCGTTTTGATTCGCTCTTTTTTTAAAACACGTACATAGCATTATCTATGCACGTTGAAATCTACAATACAACATCCTGGAGCGTTCTTATATAAAACCTTGTTTTTAATTTAAAAAAAAAGATAATATGTTTTTTTATATGTTTTTTTTAAATGCGGTTATTTAAATTGACGACTAGTTTTGCTTGTACCCAAGCTTCCTCAGGGCTGTGTCATAACTGTTTGTTAGTGGTGAAAAACAATGTGCAGTATTTTTATTTCTATTTCATTTAAAATATAAGTAATAAAATAAAAATTAATATCTTACCACAAAGTGAACGCTTCATACAAAATTTTTAAATAAATTCAAATACCGAGAATTTTAATCAATGGTATTAGAAAATATCATACAGTCTTCAATATGAGCTGAAAAATTCAAATTATTATAAAGAAGGATATAAAACGCATAAAGAAGGAATATTGGACTAAATTCACCAAAGACATGGAGTTTGATCTGTATGGAGCCCAAAAGAAGGTCTGGAAAATGTTAAGGGAAAGGAAAAAACCGATAAACGAATATGTACAAACGAGTAAAATCACAACGGAGGAATGGGAAAATTACTTCCAGAACCTATACAATGACCCGGAGGAAATACCACCACCACCTCAAAATATCACAGACTCAGAAACTGTTGACGAAGCTGAAGTCAAAGCAGCCATAGCAAAGCTAAAAAACCGAAAATCAACAGGACCAGACGAAATACACAACGAAATGCTCAAGTACGCCGATAACCGACTAGTGACTGAACTCTCTAAACTGTTTAACAAAATATTAGACACGTCAACTATACCTGCAGACTGGAGATCAAGCATTACAGTACCCATCTTTAAAAAGGGACAAAAGACAAACCCAGAGAACTATCGAGGAATATCATTGTTGTGCTCTACCTTTAAATTATTTACAATGATAATTAAAGAAAAACTTGAAACTCACATCACCAACAGAGAAGAGCAGCAAGGATTCAGAAGGAACCGCTCCACCACTGATGCAATATTTACTCTCAGACAGATAAAGGAAAAAGCATTGGAATATAATAAACCAGCATACCTGTGTTACATCGACCTCACAAAAGCGTTTGACAGAATCAAGCTGAAGGACCTCCTGAATACTTTGACCACGAGGTTGGCGCCTCCATCACTTGTTAATGTGGTAAGAGAGATCAACCTAGACGGCAACACAAGGATCAGAGCAAATGGGAAATTCACTAAAGCCATAAAAACATCCCTTGGCATCAGACAAGGCGACAGCTTGAGCCCATTTCTCTTTAACTGCATCATGGACAACATCATTGCAGAGGTTGCATCTCTCAATTTAGGGTACGGTCTGGGTAAAGAGGTAATTGGAATGCTTTGCTATGCAGACGACGCCACAATCGTGGCCGAAAATCAAAGCGACTTGCAAGCAATGCTCTCAAAGTTTGATGAATCCTGTTCAAAATATAACATGATCATATCCACCCCAAAAACGAAGTGTATGACATTCGCAAGAAATCAACTGAGATGCGAAGTCTCCGTACGCCAGGAGGAAATCGAACAGGTGGACCTATTCAGATATCTCGGAAGCGAAGTAACCAGCTCTAATGACCTCCCCAGAGAAGTAAGGTCACAGGTGGATAGGGCTGCAGCAGTTGCAGGCTGCCTGAAGGATGTCATATGGAGAAACAGGGACATGAAGACTGACAGCAAGGTACGCATCTACAAGACCTGTGTGCGACCAATCCTCACATATGGCATTGAATCGAGGGCAGATACTGTCAAGACAAAGAGCATGCTCAGGACAACCGAGATGAAAACGCTCCGCGCTATAGCTGGCAAGACCCTACGTGATCGAGTTAGGAATACAGCAATCCGAGAAATCTGCGAGGTCGAAGATGTGGTCAGATGGGGACGTCAAAGACGGCGATACTGGCATGAACACGTAGAAAGGATGAGCTCAAATAGAATACCACACATAGCTCTCCATGGAACGCCAAACGGACAACGCCGACCAGGAAGACCCCCGAAACGGTGGAGAGAAAGCTGGAGTTCAGCATCTCAAGAGGACCCGCCTGAAATAACAGACTCCTGAGTCTACAAAAAGGGAAGAAGAAGAAGAAGATAAAGAAGGAATCTGGTAGAATCCATGGTACAAGTGGTTCAAAAGCCAAAGGTTCTGATGATTTTTTTTATGTAAATCGAGATTTCCACCCCTCAATTGTTTAGTCATCTTTATTAATTATACTTAAATAAAGTACCAGAAATATAAACTAAAGATTCACAACAAAAAGTAAAAAAAAAAACGCTTGGAGAGTTTAAACGTTAAATAATGTTTATAAATATGTGAATCTAAGCTAGATTCAATGAAATTATCTTATTTTTTTGCAAATATATGAACACATGTGAATTTAAACGAAAAAATGAGTTTGAATTTCTAAATATAAAGTATAAGCACTAAAATGTACAAGTCTTCAGCATTCATTTAAGGAAAAAGATAGTATGCAATTTCAATTTACTTAGAACGATACAAAGCAACCACTTTTCCCATACAAGAAGTACTTGAATTACAGAAGGAAATGTTATTCCAAAATACATAGTTGATCATGCTTGGAAACAATCTGCCATCTTGCGACGTAAATTGAAAGTTCCCAAGTCGGGCGAGATAAACAAAGCGTAAACAAAGAAATATATTCTCCAAATCTCCTATGATTAAATAGGATAGGGGATATGCCTCATTTACACTTACATGTTCATAAAGGTTTAAAGTTTCAGTTTTTAAATTTGTTTTTCTTATTCTTCGTCCTTATTGTAGACCAATGTGGTCTATTCTCCATAATGTTGCTCCTTCTGTGAGGTAGATTCCCAGCTATCCTTCTATCTTTTAGGAGGTCTTCCACGAGGAAAACGAATATATTTATAAATAATGAATATCCACCATTAACACAATTTCAAATAAATATATCATGCACATGCTTCCCACATGCTTCCCTCTTCTGACATGCTTCCCACATATATTCTTATTTGTAGTGTCATAAACTATTAAATTTTTTCAAAAAAAATTTTTTTTTTGTATCTTGATATGTAAATAAAAACATCCCAAATTTCCAAAACGATTCATTTTTATTTAATTACAAAAAAACGCCCTCCAAAAAAAGACATGAAAATCGGCTTAAGTTACCAAACTACTACCTTAAGGGTGGCTGTATTTACTCTGTGCATCACATATTTATCAATAAATTTAGATTTTTTTTTTTTGGAAGAGTGTCCAGTTTTCTTTGTTCTTTTTTCGCGGGATAACGAAAGAGGCGAATTGAAAGAATAATAATAATATTTCTACTCTGAACCTCGATAAACCAAAAAATTCATCAAAAAGGCTCATCGCAAGGACAAATCGATTTTTTTAACAGTGCAACTAAAACACGAAAACCATTATTTTTCTATGGTTTTTAACTTACAATATAATTTCACAGTGTTGATGCTTTCATCTACAATAATATGAAACCAAATTCTGTACAATACCTAGAATTTCATTGAAAACAATTGTCTTTTCAAATTTTTGATTTATTGATAATGATGTTACATGTTATTTTTTGGTGTATTTTTTTTTAAATAGAATTGTAACTGTCTTAAACATGTTTGTGAAAATTTTTGTAAGCATAAAATATTTTTATAAAATTATTGTAACTGATTTATAAGTTTTCTTTGTCGTATATCTCCTAGAGAACCCGATTTAATTGATTCTACAAATGCCTTTCTATGAAATAATTTCTATTCCCACCAAGGGTTGCTGAAGTGTAGTGGAACTCGAACACAATTATGGCAGAGGAGGATGTCAAAGGACTTAAGAGTCGATATCGATAATTGAATTCAATTATGTCGTCTATTGATTCAAGTTTTCAACCCAATTTAGCCACTTGGCTGCGAGAGGCCGGCGATTATCTTAGATGCCAACTAATGGAACACCCGTTTGGGTGTGCATAGAAGTAGCTACGAAAATATTTAGTTAAGCAATAAGACATTCAAATATAAATCAGCGTACTCAAATTATATCTTTACGTATTTCATAATATTTTTCCAACAAGACTTTTTTGTTCAAGGATTAATTTTATCTCAATAGTGACGAAGATGCAAACTGGAAACTGAATATGGTGATCTAGGTGTTTACAGGACTTATAACCTGTCATTGGTTAGGTTTAGCGCACGCTTTATGTAATTATATTATAACATTCCCCATTCCACCTTTTCTTATGACCACCATGTCTGACAAATTTTCGGAAGTTGTAAATATGTTAATTCATATGTCAGTTTCAATGCGCCATCTATGAAGATTAGATTTAAGCATTAAGCAGAAGATCTTTATAACGCAATGTGAAAGGCTACCGCCATTAACGCACTGCTAGATAACGCCTGGAAATGTCACTCCAATTTATATGCTAACTTAGACCAGTTTTTTTGTTTTATACAACATTTTGAAATAATCAAATGATTTTACTGAAATCTCTTGATGGAAGTTCATTTTAAATAATAATTAAATAAAACGATGTTTTTTAACTACTTCCACTTTTGTTTAACAACATTTTGAATGTATGCAAATACTTATAGACGAATACTGGATTTTAATCACCCATTGCGGGCTACCAATTAAAGGATTAATTTTATCTCAATAGAGACGAAGATGCAAACTGGA
Organism: Lepidostoma basale; assembly: GCA_022606425.2. Taxonomy (NCBI): domain Eukaryota; kingdom Metazoa; phylum Arthropoda; class Insecta; order Trichoptera; family Lepidostomatidae; genus Lepidostoma; species Lepidostoma basale. The sequence goes on along the minus strand of JAHDVF020001389.1, from coordinate 294,679 downwards.
AACTGAATATGGTGATCTTCAGTTCATATTCAGTTTGCAGTTTGCATCTTCGTCTCGATTGAGATAAAATTAATCCTTGAATTGATAGCCCACAATGGGTGATTAAAATTCAGTATTCGTCTATAAGTATTTTTATACATTCGAAATGTTGTATAAAACTATTTTTGTTATTTGAATTTTCATGGTAGAAGGTCTATCAAAAATGTAAATATTTAGTTTATTATATAATAAATAAAAATCTACTCTTTGTGCCGTCGAGCGGTTTCGGCATCTCCCTGTACTAGAAAATGGGAGCGAGCTGTCGAAATCAATCGCGAGACACCAACATTCGTGAATTTTAACTTAAAATTCTCGTACATTTGAAAAAATACGTTATTTTATTAATTTTAATTATTAAGATATATATCAAGAAAAAAATTAACAGGTATACCAATTCAGATATCTCGAAAACGAAGAAGCCAGCTCTAATGACCTCCTCAGAGAAGTAAGGTTACAGGTAGATAAGGCTGCAACGGTTGCAGGCTGCCTTAAATATGTCATATGGAGAAACAAGGACACGAGGACTATCAGCAAGGTACGCATTTATAAGACCTGTGTGCGACCAATCCTCACATATGGCATTGAATCGAGGGTAGACACTGTCAAGAAAAAAGCATGTTCAGGGCAACCGAGATGAAAACACTCTCACGCTATAGCTGGCAAAACCCTACATGATCGAGTTAGGAATACAGCAATCCGAGAAATCTGCGAGGTCGAAGATGTGGTCAGATGGGGACGTGAAAGATGGCGATACTGGCATCAAGATGTAGAAAGAATGAGCTCAAATAGTATACCATACATAGCTCTCAATGGACCGGGAAGACCCCCGAAACGGTGGAGAGAAAGCTGGAGTTCAGCGTCTCAAGAGGACCCGCCTGAAATAACAGACTCCTGAGTCTATCAAAAATGAAGGAGAAGTAGAAGAAGATATATCTCATAAATAATGAGGCTAAAATGATTTCACTAATCGATTAATTGATAAAATTTGTTTCAGTCAATCAACTGGGCTTCAAACAAAGCATCTGGAGTTGTATTAGGTCCTTACATATGAAATTGGCGTTTTGCCGTACTGGCAACTTTGATCTCAAATATCTTCTCTTTGGTTAGGAATTCCAAATTCAAATTTATACAGCTATTTACTCAAGTATTTGTGTTTTGAAAATTAAAATTCATTTGTTTTTTCCTCAATTGTTTTTTTTCTTTGCGTCACTCAGTTTACAAAATGGAAAACTTGAAATATCGCGTTATTTACGAGTACGAGTTCCACCGTGGCACCAGTGCTGCAGAAACGGCTCGAAGGATTAATGATGTGAATGGCGACGGTGCCGCAAAAGAAAACACAGTGCGTTTTTGGTTCCAACGTTTTCGTTCTGGAAATTTCGACCTGCAGAACAAGCCCCGTGGACGGCCGGAGACCAAAGTTGATAATGAAGAATTGAAGGCTATTGTGGAAGCGGATCCATCGCAAACCACGTCCGAGTTAGCTGCAGGCTGCGGTGTTAGTGATAAAACTGTTTTAATCCACTTGAAGCAAATTGGGAAGGTGAAAAAGCTTGAAAGGTGGGTACCTCACGAATTGAGTGAAGCAAATCAACAAACGCGCGTTGACTGCTGCGTTGCATTACTCAACCGGCACAATAATGAAGAGATTTTGAATCGAATCATTACCTGTGATGAAAAGTGGATCCTGTATGATAATCGGAAGCGCTCATCGCAATGGCTGAACCCTGCCGAACCAGCCAAACCATGCCCCAAGCGAAAATTGACTCCAAAAAAGTTACTTGTGAGCGTTTGGTGGACAAGTGCTGGTGTCGTTCACTACAGCTTTCTTAAATCTGGCCAGACGATTACGGCAGATGTCTATTGTCAGCAACTGCAAACCATGATGGAAAAGCTAGCTGCTAAACAACCGAGGCTGGTTAATCGCTCTAGGCCACTGCTGCTTCATGATAACGCTAGACCACACACTGCACAACAGACGGCTACCAAATTAGAAGAGCTTCAATTGGAATGTCTAAGACATCCACCGTACTCTCCGGACCTTGCCCCAACAGATTACTATTTTTTTCGAAATTTGGATAACTTCTTGCAAGGGAAAAAATTCAACTTCGATGGGGCAGTCCAAACCGACTTCAAAGCTTTTGTTGATTCCCGTCCAAATGGTTTTTTTAGTAAAGGGATCGATGAACTACCTATGAGATGGCAAAAGTGCATAGATAGCAATGGTACATACTTTGATTAAATAAATATATTATATTTAAAAAAAATCAACTTTTTGTTCCTCCCATACAAAACGCCAATTTCATATGTAAGGACCTAATATTAAAGTTAAATGGTTGTTTTATTTCGTATTAAATATTTTTTCTTATTATTTCAAGCCAAAATTTTAGAAACCTACAAAGCTTTTTTGGTATATTGTTTTTTTATATCGATATTTTTGAGCCATAATAATTTTTAAACATTACATTATGTGAAACTTAATGCACTTTTAAAATCAAGTACTAAGAAATTAAGTATTCGCAATAATTATGATATTTTGTTTCAATATTTAATGATAGCTCGAAACAGCTAGTTAAATGGCTTTAGTGTACAGCTATACAAATATAGAAACATCAACTGAGGCTATAATGATGTGTGTTTATTTTAATACACGTAGTTGCAAGTGAATATAATTAATGGCCGGCTATAAATATTAGAAATGTTTCACGTGAGGCTCTATATCATTAATATGACGATTTCAAATATAACATAGTTTTCCAAAAATATTTGATAGGTGATATATGAAAGTCAAAAATAATAGTTATTGAAAGGGAAGAGAAAATAACAGTTTGTATGTCAAGTGTGAATGAATAGAACTTGGAGCAGGTGAGTGAATTTGTGTATTTAGGTAGCACAGCGGATGGCCGAACGGATAGTGACGTCGAAAAAAATATTACGTCCCATTTACGCATTTATTTCCGTCTTTATTTACGCATGCATTATTTTTAATTAATATGTTCCATATATTCAAAAGACACTGTGTTCACATCATAATTTTGGTTGTAAAACATGTTTTATGTCACCTTAGTCATCAATATTAATGTATAAATATGATTAAAAAAAAACACTATAAAACAAATTAATTATAGTTTCATCTTTAAATTCGAGTTTTTACCTAATAAAATCAATCAAGAATCAAGGTTGAACGATGCTAAGCTTTTTGAAAGATTCTTATAATTTTGATCAGTTTTAAGTACTTAATCTAAGCTGTGAAATTTAATATAACATTGGAATTAACGGAAATACTTTTGTAATTTGAAGAGCAGCTTAGATGAAAAACGATTTAGAAGCGTATTTAATTACCAATGAAATTAAATATATTATGTGTCTCTTCGAAATTCAAGGAAATGCTTGGAGGACAATGTTGGGATGATTTCAGAGCAGGCGGTATCAAAGAAGCTGCTTAATTCAAGATAAATATAACGCAGGAGCTTAATAAGAACTAAGCCGAGATGAAGCGATATGAATGGATTTGAACGTAAGCTTAAACCATAGGAAGAGGACGCAGAAATGAGATGTGAAACGAAAAATAATCCTATGAAAAAATAATAATATTTGACACAAACCATAAACCCCTTTAAACCAACAGGGCCGATTTGTTATTTTCACTTATCACTATAAAATTAAAATATTCTGAAGTAAACAAAAATGAGAAAAGGCGACAGTTTATCCATTTTTATTATATAAGTATAGTCAGAAGTTTTTTTCTGAGATCTTTGTTTAATTACTTTTAATGATATTACAATTTGAAAGCAATTTATTATTTATTTCTCTTTTTATTTTTTATTTTTTATTTTTTATATACTTTGTATAAACAACACTTACATTAAAAATGTTCAATTATAAAGACATGTTTCAGACTACCAGTCCTTCTTCAGTGAAACATATTATAAAGATACGTATTTAAAATATTAACGTTTATGTGATAATGCATCTACAACACAAAGTATGGCGAATGTAGAAGAAATTTATTATTTCTTTAACTATGATCGAAAACTCGGCATTAAATAAAACTTAATGTTTTCTTGGGGTTTTATTATATTTTATAATGGATGATCAATTGATAATGTTAATATTTGATAATGTTTTAGCGAGGCAAACATGTCATAAGAATTAAATTTTAAAACATCTTCTACATAATAGACGTTTTCATTATTTTTAAATTGTAAGATTTGTATTGTTCTTTAAATTTTAAAGTCTACACGATAAATTCATTTTTGATATTATAATAGAATAATATAATATCTGTAGAAACTAACACGCCCCATAAAATCTTTAATCTCTCAATAAAAAACTGTCATGAATAAAGCCTCTTAGGCAACAGTTTTTTGAAATATCGTAAATTTAGCTGACTTTTACGATACAAGGATAATTTTCATCCTAATTTTGTATTTTCAACATGATAACCTTAACATGGCCATCTTTTCCGAAATATTTTGGTATACTATATATTATGAACACGTTCGTTAAATTTGCCATACTTCCTGAGTCCAATTTAAGACGTTATCATTGAAATGTGAATATACAATTATATCGTGAAAATATTTACAAGAATGTTTTTTTCTGGATCTTACATGTTCAGGATTTTGTAAAGTAAGAAGTTACAAATTATGAATTGGCAATACGTGTATAGAAAACAAAATAATTGTAATTTTAATGAAGGAACGTTATATTGGGGCAGATGGTATTCAGCAATTGAAATATGTATTATGAATTTTAGGTTAACTTTAAACAGAAAATATATTTTTTAATGCCTATATTCTACTCATAAGTCAAAAAGCATCTTGTGAGAAAATCTACATAAAATGGAGTAATAAAATTTCATTTACTAATTTAGGTAATTAATTACGACAAACTATTTTTCATATTGTATATGTAGGTATACGAAAAAAAAATGTGTTTGTACAGAAACAATGTCTTTAATTCGGAATTTAAAATAATGCCACGAATGTAAAAATATTATATTTAATCATACAGTCGCATTAAATATATCTCTTTCTTAACGAGACTGTTTTCAACATTTCTAAAATTGCAGATTTTCAAGGATTTTATAAATGTCCATCCGAGCGGAAATAGAAATGTTGAATCCTTTGTCCGTCTTTACTGTAGAGTATATTATTGGACTGTCCATTTGAGAAGAGTATTGTCTTCCTTATTTCGACGATCGTTTTATCGGCAAAGGAAATGAAATACGATAAAATAAATATATCGTCCAATATCCTTGAGCTCAGTAAAATGTTGCCTTTGATGCAAATGTATTTTTCTTATATGCACCTTTTCTAACATCCATATCTTACCTTAAATTGAAACCTTTAAAATATGAGTAATGCAAATGGCGCTTTATAAATTATCCAATTTATTAAATAATAATTACATTTAAAATAACGTATCGTACACTTTCTTGGCAACGCAAATATAAATCATTACATTATGATTTGAAATTTGCATAAGAAAGTTCTTTTTGTCCTGTCACACCTCCGTGGTGCATAGAGCTTCAAGGAACCTTCTCCATCCGACTCTATTGCATGCTTGATGCCTAATATTATCCCAAGTGAGGCCTGCTGCTTTAACTTCGTCCTGCAGGGCTCTTCTCCAGGTGGCTTAAGGTCTGCCTCGTTTCCTCTTTCACCCCATAGAGGACCAGTCTAGTGCGCCCTGAGCGATGCATGCTGGGTTCCGTCTCAGAGTGTGACCGATGCACTGCCATTTGCATGCAGCGACTTTGTGGTTACATTATGTCACTTTGTGGTTAGACATTTTAAACTTATAAATATAAATCAATAAAACATATTGTATTTGACCACGGTATGGTTATTATAATTGATGCCAACTAGTTTCGCTTTGAATCAAGCTTCTTCGATGCAGTATAAAAACTTATATGGTATAGTTATTATACTATCCTAATAAAGTTAGGGTCCAAGCGAAACTAGTTGGCATCAGTTATAATAACCAATATCGTGGTTAAATACAAAGATTTTATATTATTTTTTATCTCTAAGTTTTTCATTATGTTTTGTTTTAGAACAATTTTCCTATTCTATAGGAATATGTACACCAGCCCACCTCTCCCTTCGGGGAGACGACGTGATGGCTAGTCAGTAAGTTAGCTACTGTAAAAATGTAAAACACTGTTATATAATTACAATTTCTTTTTATTTACTGAGTGTCGCGACAGCTGTTTCGCCAACCGTTGTTGGCATCATCAGATGTAGCTTCTTCACCTAATTAATTTTATCTGTGACAATACCCTTTCATTTCTTGTACATATAATTGTCCCTTCTAATCACGTTTTTTTTTCCCACCTTTGTTATATTTGTTTGCAAAATTATTATTTTTTTATTTATTTTTTATTTATACAATTTAATTTGGGAGTATCGTGAGAAGACTCTCATTACTGATACCCCACTATGTATGACATGAATTTTTTTATATATTATTATAAACAGGAAATATACTTATTGTAGAAAATTATATATAGAATTACTTAAAACTAACTAAATTAAATAATCGAGCAAATAACAAACTACGGCAAGTAAAAATTACAATTAAATTTAAGTTTTTTAAAAGTTAAATATAAATTACTATGATAATACATCTATAATATTTACTACACAGATAATAAATGGAGAGTGAAATGAAGAAATATATAAATTCTCGGCTTGAAACAGAAAATCAGGGAGAGTTTTGAAAATATCACGACATAATTGATACAAAGAAAAAACACTGTGTCGTCTACATAAAGTTGCAGTGTGCCATGTAGTTGTAGATCTGTTATGTCATTGATGTATGTTAGAAAGAGCAGTGGGCCCAGGATAGATCCTTAGGGTACTCCACATGTAACCCTTTCAATGGTGCTCTGATAACTGTCAATTTCAACTATTTGTAACCTGTTTGTTAGGTAGCTTCTGAAGAGATCTAAGTATTTGTGCGTAACTCCAATATATTGAAGCTTTTCGAGCAATATCTTATGGTCCACAGTGTCCAACGCTTTCTTTAAATCGATAAAAATAGCAGATGTGTACTTTTTGCTGTCAATGTGATTTTGAAGTGAGGCTATTATGTCAAATGTTGCACTTTTTGTGGTTGACTTTTTTGTAAAACCGTATTGGTTGGATGAAAGAAATTTAATTTTATCAAGATAATTTGTTAGTCTGTTCTTCATGAGAGTTTCAAATATGTTTGATATGATTGGAAGAATAGAAATCGGGCGACAGATTTTGTCAACAGATTTCGCATACTTAATTTTTACTATGACTTACCACACTAATGAGTGTTTTGCCTTATAAATAGTAAATCTTTTCATTTGTAACTTTAGTTTATTGTAACACCTGATGATGCCAAATTTGGTTGGTGACAGCAGTCACGATACTCAGTAAATAAAAATAATTGTGATATTAAAACAGCGTTTTAAATTTTAACAGTAAAAATGTTAAAGTATCATAGTGTTCCGGCCAAAACAATGGACTATTTAAGAAAGTTAGTTAGTTAAAATTCAAATTAATATATAATACTATTGAATCAAATAGATAATTTATATAGTATAAATTTGATGAAATTAGTCTAATAATTGTTTTTAAAAATCAAGAAGATTTATACATATATTTTATGCCTAGTCAAGCTGTCTCTGCAACAATAAAAACATATCACCTCGAGTTGCATGCTTCACTTAATTTTGTATTAACTCATTTAACACTTCAATACGGCTGATTTATATATTGAAGATTCGGGTGAAATTTTCAGTGAGTTGACTCTAGCACGGATCGTACGTGTTGGCTATTATCAAGATAAACCTGGACCCTACTCGTTATGGACGGCAAATGGCGCAGAAAGAATGGAAAACGTTCAATAGTTCGGGACAATACGTTATTCCGGACATATATTTTTTTTAATTTTCAGTAAAAAATTTGATTTACTGACTTACATATAGGATATGAGTAATCGTTTTTACTTGTCATATCTTTGCTACTTGTTCAACTGTGAAATCGGAATCACAATTCAGCTAACACATATAATTGGTCCGAGATTTTCGATTTCATATTTGACACTTGTTCATTCCATATTCGGAGGTCATTTGTTTAATTTTAAATTGAGTTTATTTATTAATTAATACAAATAAAAACGTCAGTTTTCTAAAAGTTTGATTATATTTTATAGGAATGGCATGTTTCGCCCTTCTAAGGCATCCCAAGTGATTGACGTCATTTCCGACTTCTCACGTGATTGGAAACATGAATTTATCAATGAAAGCGAAAATGACATTTCACAAGGGAGTTCTGTTCCTTACCCTTATGTATGGAAGCAAAGCATGGAACTGGCATAAAAAAAGATAGCAGAATAAATGCGGTAGAGATGAGGTCCCTAAGATGCATGAGTTGTAAAACGATGTATAACAGAATATCAAATTCTGATTTTAGAAATGAATGTGGAGCAAAAGAGAGTATTGTGAACAAAATTATGAAAGTATAGAAGTGTTATATTATTGTATTGTTACATTGTTGTTTATTATATTTGTTGAGGTGTTTTTATTTTCAAATGAGTGACATATTTAACCTGGCTAGAGCGATATCAAATGACACGTTACTCCTTTTAAATATACAATAATATAATCAACTTATTGAACCCTAAGGCATTAACACTGTGGAATCCCATTGTAATATACTTAGCAAATTGAAAATAACTTTAATTGATTAATAAAATAAAACAAAATTAATAAAACATAATTATTAAATAATCAGATTCCTCCTTTTACTCCTTTCTCTTTAAATACTTTGTCTACATTTAATCTCCCAAGCTTCCATTTCCAATAAAATAAACATTAATCATTTGTTAATTTCTAAATTAATCATTTATTAATTTCTATATAAATTGTGTTTTTTCAAATGTATGTTTTTCATAAATTACATTTTTCAATATTTTTTATATTGTCATCATGAATTATTGTTATTTAATATTATTAATTAGTTCCTACTGTTAAAAAAAAAATTTAGTACTTATAACAAATAGCCCAGGGTAATTTTTAAATTAGAAAGATTGAATAGAATTTTAAATGCGTTTTTATTAGTCTTTCTTTGTTTAGTTTTATGGGTATTTTTTATTAAAGTTAATTTCAATTTCCTAAGTATAATAGTATAATTCTAAATTCCATACATTTTTCTCAGTGTGAATTCCTAGTGACTTTTATTCGAGTATTTCCAATATAAACAATGAATCATCTTGCTAAAGCACACATCGTTAATTTATGTACACACCTCCCCTAGTAATCTGAATCTGGTATGGCGAGGTGACACCGGCATACAGTCATTGAGATATAATTAATTAACGCGGGGGAGGAGAAGACAAACTTTTCCAGTCTAATTAAATCCAATTTGGAAAATCTTACATAGATATCGCACTGTTTTCCGAATCATTAGCGAATCTCTGACGTGCGGCCCGTCATATTAAATTACTTTCTCATTAATATTCGAGATCAGTTGACGCTTACTTACGGTGAATTAATTGGAAAGTGATTGTATTCCCCTCATATACGAGTACAATGTATACATTATCAATAAAATCTATTAAAAGATCTAGCAATGGATAGCAATTTATTTAATGATACAATGAATAAATATATTTTTTTTGAGACAACATCATTAATACACAAATTTCTCCGCTATCTCCTTCTTCTATATCCATTAACTTTTTAATCTCCTAAGCTCCCGTTACCAATAATAATTTCAACTGCACATTAATCAATTATTAGTTTAGGCAAGATATTAATATTCAAATGATTGTTTTTGTCAAATTATAATGAAGTGTCGTATGTTTAAGCAAATGAGTGTTTTTCACGACTGTAATTCAGGATTTGTCATATTATACCGACCCTCATGTATGGAAGCGAAGCATGGAACTGGCAAAAGAAGGATGAAAGTAGAATAAATGCAGTAGAAATGAGATCTCTTAGACGAATGTGTGGATACTCTTTTTATGATAGAGTGTCGAATGAAAATATAAGAAGTGAATGCGTGCAAATCATGGTGTTATGAACCAAATAACGAAAGGATCATTAAAATTTAAGAAAAACTATTTTATTTAACTATTCCAACATGATATTTCAATAAAATCATTAGGTTATTTTAATTTTTTAATGAATTTTTTTTTTGAAAAATATCATTAATATCTATTAAAACCCAAATTCGGTTTTCAAAAGGAGCCCTAAATGTTTTTTTTAAACTTTGATACTAATTATTCTAGAAAAACGATTTTTAGGTTAGACATTTATGTCATATGTCTAAAAACAGCATCAAAAGACCCCTATGGTAAGTTGGCGTATAAAAAATGTGTTTTGAAATTATTGCGTCATATCGCTAAAGGTATAGAATTTTTCGCTCGTTTCCGTAGTGAAGCAGCACACATGTATGGAGTTAGCGAACACATTGGTTACCCAAGAGAACCAAAAACAAGTTAAAACCACCCCACCCCCGCTGCGGCCAAATTGAATTAATTATGCGCTACAGCCTACAGTGGAATATTGCATTACCCTACAGGAGCTGAGATAGGAACAATTTGGTGCAAAATGATAAATATTAATCCATAAGTTATAGCACATGTGAGGGGATGAAATAAAACTGTGCTTTTAGCTAGATTTAAAAAATCGATAGCTTTTAACTAGATTTAAATAATTATCTTGTTGTTATATTGACAAGACGGTAGAGTTCGTGGAATAAAGTTATTTAATTGTTTTTTCTTGTCCTGACATACAAGGACCAATCTCGTTTGATAGAACAAGAAGAACTCCCGATAATTAATACCACTTGTGAAGGCCACAGTTTCATTTAAATTCAATTTTCCAATTAGTTTAAAATTACAATTAATAAATTATAATAACAAAAAAGTGAAATGAACTGCTACAACCTGGCCTTCTTCACAACAGTCCTCCACTGTTTTCTGTTCCTGGCCATCTCTCTCCATTCCCCAGCTCTTTCTCCAGCAGTCCACCCATATTTTTCTCAGTCTGCTTCTTCGTCTCTTGCGCGGCACCCATCTAGATATTAAAAATTTTATATTCTACCCTCTGGCATTCTTCATGAAATAATGAAACAATATAATAATATAAACCATTTCATGAAACAATGAAACAATATAAATAGTGAAATTTCACAGTAAGAATAAATTTCAAAAGTTTCATTTTTATTTATTTTACTTTTAAATTAATAAAAATACATTTGAGACAAAAAGTTTATGGACTGTAGTTGTCACTCTAGGCATGGCCTGTATCGTGACAACTACATAAAATAGCAAGTTAGTAACACGGCGCACAGTGGGGCCAAAATATGAAAACGTGTCATTAACTCATAGAAGCTATATATATAGCTATAAATCAAAGAATTTAATGTAATTAGGTAGGTTAATGAAAATAACAGACAATGTCATGAATATTAACACTTTATTTTTCCAATAACAATGAAATATGTGTCAAATACTGTCTTATTTTTATATGCTCGTTAAAGTCATTTTTTATTATTTTTAATAACGTAAAATGCTGCTTAGTTTTACATAATACGTATATACGTTTCTTGAAAGAACGTCGATTTTACCCTTCATAAATACACACCAATATATTTTTTTTACTCGTTATCAGATATTTATGAGACACCATCATTGTCATCGGATTCATCATTTTCGCTTTGGCTGGAGGACCCTGTAGATGGAGGTATTATCAGATCCAAAACGTCTTTGGGGAATCTAGTTAGTTCCTCTTTCGGTAATTTCCTCTTACTAGTTATTAAAGGATCTGATGAGAGTAAAAGAAAATTTAAAATATCCGTGTTTGAATTCGTTCTGCTGGATTTCCTCGAGTGGTACTCCCTAAACTTTTTAAAATCTTTGTTACGTGCTTCCTGCGCTTCTTCGGTTAATTGACCTATCGGCAATATTGACGTTTTTATTATTTCAGGTCCGTGTATTAAATATTCGTGAAGTGTGGGTGGCATATTACACCACGGATATTTTTCTTCAAAATATCTGGCTGTATGTAATGCATACTCCTGGTATTTTTCCACACTAATTTCATGACCACATGATATAACTATTAAAATGATGTGCATTTCTGCAGACACCTCTGCATTTAAAAAAAACCGCCTGGCGGTATTTCCATCGTTTGTGTTACCAAAGCCCGGCTTGGTTTGTCCACGATCAAACCTAGTTTTTCTTTGAACTGAGCTTGAATTTTTTTCTTAGTTTCTTCAACAATTTCCTTGTCTGTCCCTCGAGCTTTTATAGGCAGTTTGTACGTCAAATGGAGAAGACACTAAAAAAAGCGTATCCATCCGTGCAAGACCGAAATGCCGAATTCTAAATTTTCTGTTTTTATTTATTTTGTTAGCAATGCATCTATATATTATAATTCAATTGTTTAGATGTGGCACCACGTATGTAACATTTTTGGGTAGAAGAAGTATGTGTGATAGCATTACATACTTTGCCATTAATCATTGCGAATATTAAATGATGTTTTATTACGATAACGCGCCCATCTAGTCTGACTATGGTTGTGGTAATATTTTTTATTTCTTCATCTACCCTTCGTTTCTCTTCCAAAGGTACTGCTGTGCATTCCTTAATAAATTCTATTTTCAGAGGTCTGCAATACCTCGTTGAACCAGGTCTTGGATTTTGCCAAATAATTTTGGCACCAGACACTAGGCGTAAGGGGGCAAATGATGTGATAAAAACCGCTGCATCATCGGCATCTGCGTCAAAAAAAGCCTGGTAATGTGAACTGTGCCCCGAACTTCCTTCAACTCCCCATTTGGAATATAATATCACATTATTTAATTCTTTGGGTTTGAGTGTAAAAACAACATCTTGATGGGTGATAATTAAACGCTCAATCGTGAGATTAAGCATGATTTGCAAATCAACATATACCAAAGTATCCGTGACATGTATATTTTCTGGCTCTGGATAACATCGTCTTTTTTAGGCCTGTACAGTTTTATACGAAGGATATAAGTTTTTAGATTTCAACTTAATAGCGTTATACTGATGTGGAGGCAAGTCCGCTTCTATTAAAAGTGCTAAAGCATCTTCTGCTGACATGAACACGTTTCCAAAAGACTCCCTGGAAGTTTGATGAGATTTACCTGAACCTGTTGGAACAGATAAAATACCTCGAACCAACTTTGAGGCATCTGCCTGTCATGCAGCTCTAAGTTCCATTTGTGTTGCGTAGAGTAAGTCTGGCAGAGATGCAGAATTCCTCAGATTAACCGTCTTTTGCCGCTTCACCCTTTCTGTACTCTCCTCAAAAGGAATCATCGGGCGACCGCCACATGTTTTTGTAGCGCGAATGAAAGAAACGGATGTATCAAGCCACGTTTTATTAACATCGAGAAATCTTTCTTTCATCCAGTGAGCTGATTCTCATCATGATTTATAATCAAATTTAAACCGAATAAAATTTTTAACACACGTAACACTTTTTACTAACTCCTCAACACACCCTGTCCGTTTTATGATTTCTTTTTGCAGGAAATCAATCTGATCCTCCAATTTTTCTTTTCCGAAACTCTTCATAAGCGTTATTAATGGATGTTTTGTCATGAACAAAGTGCTGGAGCTGGTACCTAGGTATGCGAGAAAAGGAAAAACAGAATAAGATACAAAATTGGTGTATTTTTTTTTCATTTTTGGTTATTCGAAATGTGCTGTTATTATAAAAAGGTGCAAAAAGTGGCAAAAAATAACATCATATCAATAAAGTACAACAATTATTTATTATAAATCAATTAAAATACTTGCGGAATTCATCGGGATTCTATACTAAATCTCTAAATGTTTTTTTAATATTACAAAAACCTCTGTATCATTTTAATGCGAAATCGGTTTAATTTTTTTACATTTAAAACAAGCCGTAATTACAATTAATTTAACTCGAAAAAGAGGATACATACCTGACGTGTAAGGTTCCATACTAAAACTTTAAATTTTTTATCAATAATACAACTAAAGAAATGTTAGAAACTAGGTGTTGCGCTGACTTGAAATAACGGACGTGTAACCTCTACGAGTAATCGGCTCCGATTGAGGGGTGCTAGAGCGAACGTGTCACAGTCTAGCTTGTCTATCTGCTCGTGATCATATGCTAAATATATCTGAGTCATCATATAATAACAAAGCGTTTAATGAATCATAATTTTTATTTTTTGGGTTATTGTATGAGAAATCTGAATCCTGCCCCATTGTGCGGCGGTTTGTTAGTATTTGTTAGTAATCTTATGCTAACATAGGTAAGTGGTTTATCGTAACATGATGATATAATTAAAATGGAATGCTAGGAAAGTTGTAATAATAAATAAACATACTAGGATAGGATTTTTTTTCTAAATCTAATAGAAAAAAACATTTTTTACGTCTATGTTTGACCCCTTTATATATTTGGTTAGAGCACGTTTAAATTTCTTTATGTCATTAATTGATTTGAGACACTCAGGAAGACGATTGAATATATAGGGCGCGCGGAATGGAAATTGTTTTTGGGCTAAAGCTGAGCGACAGCAAGGAACTGTAAAATTATGATGACAGAAATATCTTGTGGGACGGTTCTGTTGAGATCTAGAATTCGAAATTTTAAAATTGGAGAAATATAAAAGACATTTTAAAGTAAAATGAAACAATATTATATAAAGAGGAAAACAAGAAAAGCAAACACCAATTTAATATATACCAGTAAGAGATATATGCTTTCAGAGGGTATACTCACTGTCGTGAAAAATGTCCACATCCGAAAATATAGGGTTTATAAAAAATATTGCCCTGCCCACGGGCATTACCTCAGATAGATTGGTTCTGCACAGTGGCAGGTGATATAATTTATGTTACCTTTGTCGCAGATAATTATCAGGGGCACATAATGTCAAGTCATTCAAAATATCCGAGTTATGTATTCGATCTCTTATTGAGATGCACAGGGGGCAAATGTTGTGATAGGCGTATGTCTCATTTGCAAAACGGAACAATTAACAGTTCCATTACATTAGCACTTCCAGCGTGCGGAGGTGATATCCGATATGCTATAATAATCGTCGTATGTCATAATAACACTACCTACAGCGGGATGTGTCAATCGGGCCCTCGTAATTACACTCCCAGCCTCATCCTGTCTAACGGCGGCTGTAGCCAGTCTTAACTGATTAAATAACTAATTAATTAATTACTCAAATACAAATGTAATGCTAAACATTACTCTGGAAGCCTCCAATCACGATACATTTGCGCATGTACTCGTATATTACTTTAGAGATACATATCTTAATAATTAATTCAAATGGAAATGTCTTAGAATAACATTATTATGGTGACGTTAAAATTTTTTTTTTCTTAAATAAAGGCCTTGTGTTGTGAATTCACAATTGAATACATTGAAACACACTTCGTGTGTCACCTTATTGGTCTAAAACATGTGCAACTTGTAAAATAAAGTGTTGTTAAAATAAAAAGTGCGTTTCAATTTATTCAAAAATATTTTATTTATTTACGTTGTAGGAAGATCTCTAGCATCCGTACAATAATTATTTGAGCCTTTAGAGACAGCAGCCAAGAAGGTGGGTTTAGAGATAAACGAAGAAAAGACAAAAATCATTAAACAAACCAGGAATGCAACCCATAACTCACGGCGATAGAACAAGAAGAACTCCCGATAACTAACACTACTTGCAAAGGCCACAGTTTCAATTTATTTTTAAAAAATCATTTAAAATTACATGTTTTTTTGGATGTTTTGGAAAAGGTCATACAATCCAAAACAAGTAACCTGGTTATAGAAAATCAACCCATAGAACAGATCAGGACCTTCAAGAATCTAGGCATAGACCTGGTGGGTGGAGCTGATCTCCGGGAAGAAATACAAGCCCAAGTAAACAAGACATCTGCAATCTCTGGCGCTCTAAAATCCATAATACGGAAAAACATAGACATGGCCATTAATAGTAAGATGAGAATCTATAAAGCATGCTTAAGACCAATAATAACATATGGCGTCGAAGCAAGAGCAGACACAGTAAGGACCAAACAAGTTTTGAAGACTTCCGAGATGAAGACACTGAGAGATTGCGTGAGGAACACCAGAATAAGAGGGATATGTAAATTTGATGATATCATAAGATGGAGGACAGTGAAAAAGGGACTGATACAGGTAAGAATGGACACCACCAGACTCCCCTATATTGCGTTGCATAATCAGCCTCATGGGACTCGTCCTCGCGGAAGACCTCCTAAAAGATTGAATGACAGCTGGGAGTCTACCTCACATGAGGAGCAACTTTCTGGAGAACAAACCATATAGCTCTACAACAAGGAAGAAGAAGAAGAAAATATAATATATTCACCAAACAAAATCTTTTGTTAACAAAAATATTTTTTTTAGTATGTCATAATTTCTGTTACCTTAAAGGTAAATAATTCAAATCACAATCTAAAATATGAATCCATCCCTCTAACGGTATTAATCGTGTTTAAAAACGTGACCTACATTCCTAAAAAAACGAAAATCCCTCCCTTAAATTATTAGGGGCAGCGCAATATACATTATATTATATTTTAATTAATGATAACCGCCCATTTGCCTTTTATCCTACAAAGATGTAGCAAAGGATAAAACTTAATTTACTTGTGTGAGTTCAGTTTTTACATTTTTGTACAGTTTGGAAGACTATTCGAGGAATGATAGCAGATTTGCGTGATGTCTTTAGCTCTAAGTGTGCTGGCGTGCTACTGATATCTTTATATTCTCCCTAACTGTTGTGTTGTTCGTTTTAATTGTGTTTGAATTAAGCTTCGGTGGCTTATTTCTTTTGTTAATGTTCAAATGAACTTGTTTTGCAGAACTGTGGTAGAAATAAACTTTTTTTTTTATCAAATTAAATTTTTTTTAATGATATTTGATAATATGTACGAGTATACCATCAGTGAACAAAGGTGTTCTTGTACCGACCTACATATCGTACCTTCGGTAAGACAAGGGCACAATTGCACGTTTTGTTATATTTCATTAGAGACATTTTAAGACTTTTGAAGAATAATGTCGTGTTATTCTGGCTATATTGATCATACACTATCGCCCTCTGGCAAAATGAGACTGAACTTAATCAGCGACTTTGTTCCTCCAGATAAACGGATGTTTTTAAAACACATTGGCATACTTAACTCAGTTTGAGAATTTTAAACAATTATGCCTTTGTCTTACCGAAGGTGCGATATGTGAAATCGAAGCATTGAACTGGAGCAAAATAAGTTTGTATGTAAAATAAATGAAATAGAAATTATATCACTTAGACGAATCTGAAATCGATATTCAAATGTTAATACAACAAATCAAATATGAATCGATTTTTAAAAGATAAAACAGCGTTGTTAATCTGATTTTTGACCAGAAAAAGGGAGCGAGCATTTGGAAACGGTCGAAGCTGTAAAACTTAAGTGGAATTTAACTAAATAAATATTTTGAAAAAAAAAAATCTACGTAAAATCTTCTAGTCCTCTCACCTCCGTGGTGCATGACTCAATCGCATGCCTGATGCTTAACATCGTTCCAAGTGAGGTCACCTTGTCCTGTAGGGCGGTGTCTTCTCCAGGTGGCTCTAGGTCTGCCTCGTTTCTTCTTTCACCCCATAGGGGACCAATCTAGTGCGCCCTGAGCGATGCAGATAGGGTTCCGTCTCAGAGTGTGACCGATCATAGCGACTTGTTCTCTAATTGATTTTTCACCTGCCATGATCCGAAAAACAGCATTAGACACTGTTTGGGGCCAATAGATCTTGAATATTGATAAAAAAAAATCTATGTATCTACTGAAAAAGTTATTATAATAAAATAAAGTAGTATACAAAAACTGAAAAATAACTTAAAAAAAACGACTCTTACTATAAAAATACTAAATAAACTTAATTTTGAATTTAACGTAACACTAATTATTCAAAATTTGTTCATAATTTTACGTTAAAAATGAGTAATTATATTTTCAAAAAATATTAATTGGGTGTGTATTATTCCCGGTATGTATGTTCGAAATTCGAAAATAATGCCGCACGAAATAAAATATCAATTTTGGATCCTCTCTTAATGGGAAGTTCGGATCCGGAATTAAAATTGAAATTTACGACCAGCATCGTTGCAAGGGTTGGTAATTTATATTTCTTGGGTGCTTTGGGGGGAAGGGGAGTCTGTGTATGCGCAAGGACGCAACTAATTAATGGTTTTATGGTACCGTGCTGAAGACAAAAAATATATATAAAGCGCAGCAGGAATCGATATTCATTATATAAAGTTCAGTAGAAGCATTAAAGTAAAACATCAAAAAGATTGGTGTTGGGAACTGAAAGAAATTTAAATGGTACGTTCAAAATAAAATAAAAATAAGCTTGCAGAAAACATTAAATTATATAATTATCTTACTATCTAACTATCCCGTCGTATTTCCGAAGGGGTAGACAAAAATCATGAACTGCCATTATGTTCTTTCTTGACCTACAAACTCTCGTAAAAATCGACCTACAAACGTCGATTTTTACAACTTCGTCCATGGCCGTCATTTAATTTTTGATTGATTTGATCATGTCACTTTTTTATCGGTTTTTCTCTACTTGATTTTGTTTACATTGTTTACACATATTTTAATTAATAAAAATGTTTTCTAGAAGTTTTATCGTATAATATATAATGTTAATGACAAGTTTCGCCATTTCGCCGTTTTGACAGGCGAAACATGTCATTCATTCGTATTCATTATTTAATATCGAGTTTTATATTATTGTTCAAGAAACAATAAATACACATATATTCTTCACTATTTATTTATGTTTTATTTATAATTATTGTTCAATTATTCGTTCTATGTGTCCAAACCATTCTAATGACACATTCGTTATTTGTTTGCCATGTAATACTTTCATTCGCATTGCATTCATTTCTTATATTCGCATTTGACACAATTATGTGCAGACCAAATACGCATTCATCCAAGAGATCTCATTTCGACTGCATTTATTATATTTTCATTCTTATTTTGCCAGTTCTATGCTTCACTTCCATACAAAATAATCGGTACAATCTGCAATTGGATAACTTTGTGAAAGTGCTAATAATTTGTTTATGGAAGCAACGCTTTGATCTAGCAATAATGGATATTAATAAAATATTAATAAAATTTGTTCAAATTAGATACCAAAAGGTAGAAATACATGCAACAAATATATAATGTTTCTTTTGTTATTATTTAAATATAATGAGTTATCTATTGGGAATACAATACATGGGAATACAATAAAGCTATTTCTTCCTCTTCTCCCTCCTAACCTCGTAATTAAGCTTGGCTCTTCTCGTATGGAGTCTCCAGGATTGTCTGTCCAGGGTTGTGTCTGGTATATTTTGAGACTCGTTTGAATAATTACTATCCACATCATCTTTGGCTTATCACGTCCTCTGGTTTAATAAAGCTATGGAATATAAAAATAAAAACTTTTGCATTCGAAAATTTTTTTAAAATCCTTTATACGAATATCGACAAAATTATGGGTGTACCTAACACGATTTACGAATGATGAGAAATCTAGAGAAGTGTATCAGACAAGAACATTTTGGTGGTTATTTACTTAAATTGTTATATTGAAATATTGATAAAAATTCCATTTTTTAATTAAAAACTATCATCATTATCGTGTGTCTCTTGTATCCGAGGATGACTGTTCTTCGCGGTTTGGGGTCCTCATGCAGCTAAAGAGACCAACTCTTGACCCACACACTCTGGGGCATCTAGAACAGGGGAAGACGTTAGCAGTGAAGCTACCACCATCTCCCAACTCTCTCTTATTTCTTCTTCTCCTCCTCTCTGCGGCATGGTCTCTACTCTGTACTTCATAGTCCTGCGAGGATACTCCTTCATCTTTGTCTTTCTTCTGCAGTATATAATAACTATATACCATATCACCGAATAAAACACCGAATTTTATAACTGCTACTTAATATGTATTATTTAAATGTATTACGTAAAATAAGCAAAATCACATTTGCGGAATACATTATATCATAGCGCGCCCAAACCCGAAACCAGTGGCGTAACGCATGTTTTGAAGGGATTGAATTGGGGGACCGAAATTAGTGGTCGTTAAAGTTTTACGCTTCGGAAATTTTTCATAATTGAATTTTATTATTGTGGGCAATACAGGAAAGGGTCGCTCGGAGGTCGGAAGGAAAGGTTTCTGCTAAATTTGCGTTTTCTTTGGTGCTAGGTTTAAAATTGAATTATGTTCATATTTTCAATCATTTTTAGGCAGCTGATAAAATAATATAACAAAAATATAACCATCAAACGTACAGGAGTATTATTTATTTTCTTTGATGCTCAAAATAAAATTTCTTTATCTCTCAAAATGGTTACCAAACATCTTCCAAATATAAAAGATAACGAAATATAGATCTGATATAAATAAGGTTCTATCTAATTCAAGCATCAAGGAGCCATTTATTATTACATTTTATCTGTAATACATATTGCATATCTACGGGAGAAGAATATTGATTCTTCTATTGACTTACTAATATTATTCGTATTAATTATTTAAGATTATAAGTTTTATATACGGAAATGTCTATAATTATATAATATGTAAATACGAGTATATAATATTTAAAATGGGAATGGCGTGTTTCGCCTTGCTAAGGCAATTTAAAATGCTTCTAACTTATATATAGGACTCATTGTATCAATGTAAAGAAAACTATACAGATTAGTTAGGCAAGAGTTATTATTATTATTATAATTTTGTTGAGCCGCTCTTTAAATCGATGTAAAGGGTATTATAGCTATCGTCGTGATTCTCATGACATGTGATAGGTAGCTAATCGATCGCCATTTTATTGTCACGTGAATTCTACAACAGACCAAAGACAGTGTGACAATCACCCGGAACCTTCGAGGTGGCAGTCAATGCACTAACCACTCGGCCACGAAGGTCGTTCCATTATCTCTGCTTGCCCTTTTGTGGAAACAGTGTGATGGTGAATTTTTGTTGCCGTAAATGTCATATACTCGTATCTTTTAGATAACGAATCATTAGTACTAATATTTTTTACTGCTTTTAAGAAATGAAAAAATTCAAAAGTGTTAAACAGTGTTTTCATTCATTCAAAAATTAATACCTCCTTAGTTTATCAAACAATATTTATTATATAAGGATTAATTGTATCTCAATAGAGACGAAGGTGTAAATTGTTTCCTGGGAACAGAAGGAACAATATTTATGAATTGTTTTAAAATAGTCAACATTCAATTCATTTTCAATTATCGATGCATTGTTGATAGAAAATACAAATCAAAGGGTAATCCACGATATAAACTACCAAAAGATTCTACATATATCATTTTAAATACTCATAAATATGACTATTGAGTAACAATTGGAATCTATTCGGGGACGAAACGTGATGTCGAATTACTTATTTTCGAGTGCGTCAGCCCGTTCAAAGATTGTGAAGTAACCCTAAAATAATTCCGATGGGATCCAGCAATATTAATTTCAATTTAAATTGCCAATCAATTTTTCAAATATTCATTAGATACCATTTAATTTCTAGTTCACCGATTCAAACTAGTTTATATAATAATCTTATAAATATTCAATGAAATGGGTTAATAATATAGTAGGGTTCCACCAATATATTAAAGTTAATAAATTATGTATTACTTACTAACTTTCAATGAACTGAATGTATTTCCTGATAAACACTTGAAGCGGATATCATATTAATATTGTTGATAATTCGTCATAAAATATTCCTATATTTATGTTTTACAAATAATACAGATTATATCGTCGGTTCGAAGGTAAAACTCATTAAGTGACATTTTTGTAAAAAAAAAATGATTTTTACATTTTCTGTATCAAACTTTTGAATTCTACGTCAGAAAAAAATCACCAAGTGTATTTATTAAATAATAACAGTTATTCTTTAATAAATACACTTCGTGATTATTTCCTGACGTAGAATTCACAAATCTGATACGGAAAATGCAAAAATATAATTTATGACCAAAATGTCACTTAATACTTATAAATAAAATCATGAAAGGATAATTAAGAATGATACGGTGTATGAATGTTGAGGAAGCGAGAGAAGAATGTAAGGAAATAACAGTGTGTCTGTCTATTATTTCTTCCTAACCCTTCAGTGAGACGGCGTGATGGTTAGTTTACAATAATCCGAATGGTTTTGTATTATAATGTTTCTTGGTTTAATAAATTAAAATATCAATTTAATAATGATCAATTGTATCAGGTAATAATTTAAAAATTTAAAAAAGGTTTATAAATCGGCCAAAACGGATAAATGAGGTAATTGTTATATAATTTTAACAATATAATTTTATAATACTTTTACAAAGTGAGTAAAATGAATTTAAACTTTTTTGAGCAAATGGAATTATAGGAACAAATATTTGCCGTGAAAACAACAAATTATAATTTATTATATTTTGGCAAGAAAGCGGACAAGAAAGAAGCCTCCACTTATGATGTGAATATAACACCCGGAGACCCTGGAATCGACGTAAAGTCGGCCAAACCATCCACCACAATGACAAGACAAATATAAGAGATGGGACCCTATTCAGACCATCCTTACGACTAGCTTGCTATTGACGCAAAGAAGAAGATAATATTTGTAACTCAGTTTGTAAACAAATCGGTATAAGTATAGGTATAAAGAAGCTTGTGGGTCCAATTTCTTGCAAGTGTACGATTTTTTTTTCATTTACTTAAAAATACTTTTATTACAATCTGATAGTTCTCTTACTGAATGACTACATTAGTACCCCTTTCTATGAGATAGGTATATTTTCAACATCCTGAAGTAACACATTATATGCGGGTGATTCGCAATAGTAGCAAGCCGGAAAATCTTCAAATATAAATTTAAACTTTTTGCGAATAGGGAAATAACAAAATAAATAGACCAAAACTGTTAAATTAAAATCTTTGTTTTATGTATAACAATTGCATTTTTATTTGACGCAACAGCTGTTTTGTCAACCTACGTTGAAACAATTAGGGGTTACAATTAATACAATATATAACCGCATTTGTCCAGCCGCAAGAGTTAAATCAATTAAAATATGTTTTTAAGATAATCAAATGATTTTACTGAAATCTCTTGATGGAAGTTCATTTTAAATAATAATTAAATAAAACGATGTTTTTTAACTACTTCCACTTTTGTCTTTATTTAGACAGCGACAATATGTTTTAACTGTTAAATAAAATGTATTTGTTTTTTGTATCAAAATTGTATTTTGTTTTACGTGACAGCTGTTTCATCAACCTATGTTGACATCATCAGGTGTTACAATAATATATCAAATGTCAAATTTTCGTGATTTTTCGAACCTTCGTGTGTATTTGTTCCTATGTCAATTTGAATCTTTTCTTTGATATAATTTTTAAGTTCTTTCTGATATTGACTTAGGTAGCAAATATTTTAATTAACAGAACGGTTAGTTACTATTTATATAAAATTTTACATTTGGTATATTATTGTTTCACCTGATGATGTCAACATAGGTTGATGAAACAGCTGTAGCGTAAAATTAAATACAATTATGATACAAAAAACAAAGTTATTGAATTTAACAGTTTAAAATGTTCAGGTATCATAGTGTTTCGGCCAAAACACTAGACAATTTGAAGTTAAGTTTATTTGGTTATTCATAATATGTTTTAAGTAGCTTTTTTAATTTTTAAAATGTCAAGTTTAATTAATGTTTTATTTCTAAATAATAATAATAAAATAAAATAGAAAAAATCATATGACAAAAAACGTTTAGTTTTATTCCACTTGATTTTATGACTTTCACCGGTTTTACATATTCTAGGCAGTTACATTTTTCTTATTAACGTGTAACATTTTCAACGCACGTTATGTTTATTAAAGAATTATCTTTTTCAATAAGATGATTTGCAAAAGTTGGGCATAAATACGTATTTTAAGGCATCCTGCTCGCAATGTGTTACGCTTTTTGTAAAAACCATGACAACATATTTAATGAACGATTGCGTGAGAGGAAGTAGCCGTAGAACAAAGTAAGTCTGACCCGGCAGTTAGGGCAAGTGCGGGCGCCTGCCGTGAACCATTTTGTTAATATTTGTTTATTGTAGAAGCGTCTCCGGCTTACTTTGTTCCCGTAACTATTAATGCCGCCAGAGCATGAAATGTCGTGTTCGAATACATTTCGAATTTCATCAACAAATTACGGGAGGCATTTCGATGTAGGTACGCCACAAGGGAGGTGCGCGATTTGCCATTTTGACTAACTAACTAACAAACTATCACGCAGTTTCCTGGTGGCGTAAGCAGAAAGGATTTACCGCCACATTATTCTATCCTGAAAAAACTCTCACGCCTCTTCTACATTCACACATCGTGACATGCACGCTACTTCGAATATGGCCGCCTCTCATAACGAGAATAATTCAATCCAGAATATTACTCGTTATTTAAAACTCTAGTAAAGCGCAACATTTTTTTCCATATAAATCAATGTAAGACCGTGTAAGTGCATTTAGTATAATTTTATTCTAACTAACTAACCATCACGCCGCCTCCCCGGAGGGGTAGACAAAAATAATGGAACGCCACACTGTTCTATTCTGACTTACCTACTTCTTGTCGTGCATGCACGTCGAATTCTCCGACTCCTCACTTGACTGACATTTAATATTTGATTGATTTGATCGTGCCACGTTTTCCTCGGCCTTCCTGTATTTCTAGCTCCGTTTACGCCGATTCCATATACCTTCTTCACCATTCTGTCTTCACTCATTCTTTCCATGTGTCCAAACCATCTTATTGACCCTTTCATTATTTTGTTCATATCACTTTCATTCGCACCGCATTCACTTCTTATACTTGCATTTGACACTCTTTCATATAAAGATTTGTCACACATTCGTCTTAACTAACTTACTAACTAACCATCACGCCGTCTCCCCGAAGGGGTAAGCAAAAAGAATGGACTGCCACACTTTTCTTTCCTGACATATTTCTCTCGCTTCCTCAACATTCATGCACGCGCGTCGATTTCTCTGACTCCTCACATGGCCGACATTCAATATTTGATTTATTTGATCGTGCCACGTTTTCCCCGGTCTTCCTCCATTTCTGGTTCCATTTACATCATTAACATATAAATTTTTTACCATTCTTTCTTCATTCATTGTTTCCATATGTCCAAACCATCTTAATGATCCTTTTATTATTTTGTTCATGACACCATCATTCGCACCGCATTCACTTCTTATATTTTCATTCGACACTCTATCATACACAGAATATCTACACATTCGTCTAAGAGATCTCATTTCTACTGCATTTATTCTATTATACTTTCATCCTTCTTTTGCCAGTTCCATGCTTCACTTTCATATTTAGGGGTCGGCACAATAGCACCATTATGCACTTCCATTTTAGATTTTTAGATAGACTTTTGTTTTCGATGACAACTTTTAGTGTTTTTTTTTCGAATTTTTTCTTTTCTGATATACGAGTTCGTATATCCTATAATTATTTTTGACATTTGACTTATACTCGTATAGTGGAGCACATTTATATGAATTCTACAACTCTCTCCGAAACTTTGGTCCAAGTGGATACCGAGAGACACTCTATCATGTCAGACATTCGTCTTAGAGATCCATAATTTTATTCAATAGTCATAAAAATGAATTAAGGAAAATATTGTGTTGAAGTGAGCGTAGATTCAGAAAAAATAATATTAGGTCGTTAATTCATTCCGAGGCTAATATAAATATTGTTTTATCACGGACCGCCCAGGGTGGCTACACGTTTTTATAATGAAGGAAAATAATGAGAATAAATGAACCGACGTTGCGGGGGTGGTCTTTATTTAGGGGGGGATTTTGGTCTCGAAAGCTACAATTTAATTACTACTCTGGTATAGCCGTAATAAACTTCAGCTAAATGTTTTACCACGATATTATGTTTCGCTATTTTACATTCTTATTCGCCCTTATCATCGCTGGGATAATAAACCATACATTCAAACTCGTGTAGGCTCAAAAGATAATCTTACAAAGATAATGCATAAAATAATAAATGTATGATGAAATTACTGATATCTCTTGAAGGATGTTTATTTAAAATTATAATTATATAATTGAAGATTTAACCCCTTTGTTTTTGTATATTATAAAAATAAAATTCAAGTTCTATTGGCCCCAAACAGTGTCAAATGCCGTTTTCTGGATCATGGCAGGCGAAAATCAAATTAGAGATCAAGTCGCTAGACGCAAATGGCATTGGAAAGGTCACACTCTGAGACGGAACCCAGCCTGCATCGCTCAGGGCACAATAGACTGGTTCCCTATGGGGGGAAAGAGGAAGCGAGGCAGACCAAGAACTACTTGGAGAAGAGCCTTGCGATATGAGGTTAAGGCAGCAGGCCTCACTTGGGATGATGTTAGGCATCAGGCATGCTATAGAATCGGTTGGAGAAGGTTATTTGAGGCCCTTTGCACCACGGTGGTGTGACAAGACAAAAAGAAGAAGAATACAAATTAAATTTAAATTTTAAAATTTACCCAAACATGTTTCGGGACACAGATGCCCCTGATCAGTGTACTTAAAATAATTATACTATTAATAATTGAAAAAGATATTTCGTTCAATAAATATAACGGCGTTGAAATTTTACAAATTGAAAAAAGAAATAAAACTTCTTCTTCTTCTTCTTCTTCTTTCGATGCCGTGCCAGGTCCCCCCAACGCTGGCAATCACTGCAGCAAAGCATCTCTATCCTGCGCCACTTGGAATAGGTTCTGAACTCTTGTTATTCCTGTCCACTCTTTGATGTTCTGCAGCCTGGACAGCTGCCTTCTACCAACTCCCCGACGTCACTCCACTTTACCCATTAATATCAGTCGAAGGAGGTGGTCTTTTTCTCCCCTTAGCACATGACCCAAACATGAGACCTTTCTAATTTTCACACTCGACAACAGCTCTCTATTGGCTCTGGCTCTCTGCAGTACGTCTGCATACTGACCCTATCGGTCCAAGGAATACCAAGGAATCCAACCGGTTCATTTCATTCACTTTCAGAGTTCACATTTCGCAGCCATATTACTATATATAACATTCTACTGAACAGACCGTATATAACATTTAATTATTCTTTGTCGGAGTTTTAAGTTAAGATTATCGTTACAAAAGCATGTTCTCATTTTATTAAATGCAGCTCGTGCAACTTCAATTCTGCATTTTATTTCAATGTCCGGGTCAAGCGCTTTAGTGATAATGCTGCCAAGGTATGTAACTAAAATATTATAAATAATCAAACCTCCATAGAACAGGGTACCCCAGTTGAGAGGTATTAAAACCATGTACTTGGTTAATGATTAATGAATAAATAAAAAAATACTTGATCTCTTCCTAATTTTCAAATCGGCCCCCTGCGAGAGTTTCTACGTCACACTAATTTCTTTGAACATAATATTTTCATAATCAGACTTATTATTTTACAAATAATAAATAAACATAACAAAGGAATGTTATTTGTATTTAAAAATATAGTGTTGTCTTTCAAAGAAAAAAATATTGTACAATTATGAATCCGCGACATAAAGTAATGGTGAATATGCAAGGAGAAGTTTATGGCCGAACCGAAAGCCGTAAGCTTTTCTGTGCGTTTGTCGATTTGCAAAAAGCCTACGATCGAGTGAACAGAGATAATCTGTGGTCAATCTTGTCCGAATACGGAGTGAGCACAAAACTGATACGGGCGGTTGCTTCTCTCTACGAAGGAAGCACTGCCAGTGTTAGGGTAAATGGGAACATCACGCCCTGGTTTGATATCGCAAAGGGTGTTAAGCAGGGATGCGTGATGTCTCCATGGTTGTTCAATATGTATATGAACAAGTGTATGGAAGAACTTAAAGGTATAAATGCTGGTGCTAAGATGAATGATTTGTTTGCAAATTGTCTCCTTTACGCGGACGATGCCGTTCTCGTTGCGGATAGTGCGGACGAATTACAAGTTTTGATGTCAAGAATGTATGAGGTATGCAAGTCAAATGATTTAATCATGAATGTCGGAATGTCAAGGGTGTTAGTTTTTGAAAAGGAAGAGCAAATGAGAGTTTTCAATATAAGTGTGAACGAAGTGAACTTACGAAAAAACTATAATACTTATCTCTCTAAATATTATAAATAAACCTAATTGAAACAAGTAACGCACCAAGGATAGGTTATTTTATAACTTATAATACATTTATTAAGGATAATCCTCACGTTACTCCAGACTTTTCATTGAAACGCGAACTTTTATCTTAAAGAAATAATTTCTAAAATAAAATCATATTGCGTAACGCACACTTTAAAAATCAAGATAAATATAGAAATTTAAGCTTTAGAATTAAGTTTTAAAAGAACCTACTTGACCATTTTCAGGGTTTCCTTTTACGCCCTTTTCAAATCAAGTCATAACGAAGGGTTCGAAATAAATAATAAAGGTAGGTTTCAATGCCCTTACAAATAGTAGACTACATTCTTCAAAATTTCCTTATCAATAGAGCTAATTGAGTCCTGGAATTATTGTCACTCCGGAGTTTGATATTTCAGCTTTCAAACTCCGAAAGTGTAGATTAATTCAAAGTTGGTATAATTAATCATCGTGGGCAAATATTTGCAAAGAATTAATTCGGAACGTAAACAAGATGAATGCTCCGAGATCAGAGGCACGGCGGCTCCCAGTTTCATTAATGCGATACCCATCAAATTATAACTTCTTACACACCTAATTGTGGGGTAATGAAGGACGTCTCCCAAAATTGTGGAACTTCTTTAAGATTGATGCGTGAAACTAAACAAACCTTCCATCATAAAACGTTACTTTTTATTAATTGATACACGTAATAACGATCATTTAACCGTGACTATTTATGTTTTGTTACAAATTACTATTATTATGACTCTATTATACTCTATTATAGAGTCAAATAATATAGACCTAAAACTGAGAATACTCCTCATCAAGACCTATGTATGTAGTGTCTTGATGTACGGCTGCGAGACATGGTGCCTATCCGAAAGGGATAAGCGGAGACTAGAGGCTTTTGAGATGTGGTCCTATAGAAGACTCTTTGGAATTTCCTGGAGAGACCACATCACGAATGAGGAAGTTCTTCAAGGAATCGAAGGAGGAAGGAACCTGCTCAGGACCTTGTCCGAAAGGCGTGCAAGATGGATCGGCCATGTAATACGTCAAGAAGGTCTCTTGCATGCCATAATGGAGGCAATGATCGAGGGGACAAACTCTAGGGGACGCCCACGCCGAGAGTACCCGGAGGACCTGTTGGTGGACGTGCGCTGCTCATCATATGCAGATTTTAAAAGAGCCGCACAAGACAGGGAAGAATGGAAGAGAAGAATAGAGGAAATTGCTGCAAACCAATCCCAGGATTGAAACCAGAGAAGAAGACAAATTACTGAATTTTCGGAATGTTTTTTTTTACACATTAAAGATACGTTTTATTTTTATTTTTTATTTAATAATTTATTATTATTATTATTATTGATCGAAGTTGGCACCTCGAAAAAAAAGCGCGTGGGTGGCCCCGGTGATTTTGGCTCTTGATGATCTGAAATCAGAAATTATTGAAAATTCTTAATCTGTTTTATAAAAGTTTTATTATATTTTGTGTGTTTTCATATTTAACCTATCTAAGGCAATATCAAATGTCGAATATATCGAATTTCTCTATTTTAATAACGTCTTCTTTACGACAAAAGCACTTTAAAAAAACGCTTGTTACTTCAAACGTTTGAATCTATATCCCGGTGTATCAAGTAGATATAAACAGCGAATTACATAAGGTACCAAATATGCTGTTACGTCATTGAGTCATTATTGAATAATAACCCAATTCATAATACATATTTGAATAAATGTGAGCTCTAGATATCGCATAAACATCACATATACAGATCTCCACATAACAATTATTATTGATGTACGCAGTTAATAGGATCAAAACATATATGATAATAGTACGTGTTAAATTTAGATATATGAGCTTACGCATTGAAGTACATATGTAGTGATATAATTCCAATATTGAGCATAATCAATGCATATTTCAGTCCACGGTCATGAATTTTACATAAAATTTTATTTGATATATGAAGTTAAAAATGAATCAATGGTTAACTTTAACCTAATTGTTTTTCTTCTGGGTTATTATGAAAAAAAAATTCAAATTAAACAATCATAATTAAACTGTTAAATTAATAAACTATGTTTTTTGTATGACAATTGTATTTTATTTTACGCGACAGCTGTTTCATCAACCTATGTTGACATCATCATTTGTCAACATAGGCATATTTGATGATGTCAACATAGTTTGATGAAACAGCTGTCGCGTAAAATAAAATACAACTGTGATACAAAAAACAACGTTATTCAATTTAACAGTTTAAAGTGTTAAGATATAGTGTTTCTGCCAATACAATGGACTATTTAAATATCTTAATAACAAGCTGAATTATATGATTTGTGAAATAAAAATATATATTCGATAACAACTAAATATTCTTAAAATTTATAGTTTTATAGTTTTTTTTATCGTTATTCGTATTATGAAGAGACGATGATAAATGAATCTTCGAAACAATTTTTTTAAATTGCTCAAAGTGGTAAAAAAAAAATCATGAAAAAAATCATAACAGAATTTTATTGTGTTAACGCCTAAATTTTATCAAGTAATTTTATTTTCCATTTAATCCTGTTGAACACATCTATTTTACAGAATTACATTTTTTTAGGTAGTTAAAACCTTTTCAATTCTAGGGAATTATTAAATGTGCGTAACATTTAATTTTCCATTTAAATAACGTAATATTTCTCTCCCATACAATAAATTAATATCTCGTTTAAAAATATTGGCGTTTTCATAAATATCAGATACTTAAATGCTACCCTATATTTGGGGACTTTTATGATTTCCAAAACGTTGGTCAAAGGGCATACCTAGAACTATGAATATCGTACACCAAAGATCCCAAAAAGTATATTTCTGCCAACCGAGAAAATGTAATATCATGTAATTAAAAAACACTTTTTTTTTCAAATTAATTCATGTGAAGAGATATTTGAGATAATTATTACAAAAGTTTTACGAAAAATTTTACAAGAGTATTTTTGAATACCATAGAAAAGCAAAAATGCTTAAACGCACGTTTTTCTAATTGTTTTTGTTATTTGATACAAATAATGTTGGCGTAAATTAATTCATTTCGCTTTTTCTTTTTTATGTACTTTGTATATACAACACTAATATTTAAAAAAATTAATTACATAGACATGTTTTGGACAACCAGTCCTTCTTCAGTGAATCATATTATAAAGATACATTATAAAAATATTATAAAATTGTTTAGATGATCTGACAGATCATCTAAACAATCATAAAGATTTAGTTTTGGGCATATATAGAAGAAATAAATAAATTAATATTAATGAAAACGAAAGTTCCATTATATTTTATGGGAATGAAATGTTTCGTTTTTCCACGCAACATTAAATGTCATTTTCATTTAATTTCATTTTTTTATACAAAGATTACAAACATTACAAATGCTTCAATCCAATGCATCTGCAACCTCACAATTACATCATATGAATTATTTTTCAAAATAACATTTAAAAAAATAAAACGATAACAATCTATGTTATTCCCATAAAATGTAACAAAACTTCTAGAAAATAGACGTTCTAATTAAATTATTTAATATGGAGTTTTATATAGTTATAAAGAAACTATGAATTAGCGTTCATTAATGAAATGTTTCAAAGGTGCATTCTAAATAAAATCTTTGTTTTAAACAAAATCAATATGAATCTTTAAAATCGTATTGAACTACGAAGACTATTAGTTAACGGGGAAGGAAAAGCATTTCCGTTTTAAACTCGGCCATTTATAAATTTTCTCTCCGGGAAGCGGGACAAGGGAGCATTAGTCTCCTTCACGCCGTCCATACATCACCGGCGGTGCAGCCGCGACATTGTTTAGGCGAGACGTGCTTCCTCCACAGATTCCTGGAAAGCATCTCCTCATCTTCCGAGATGTGTTTACAGATTACAAACATATGTACACAGCGCCTTAACAAAATACATGATACAGGTAACGTGTTTCTGTTTTTATCAAATTGAATCAAACTGAACAGTGTTTTATTGTAAGAGAGGTAAGTTGTACTGCCGAAACCGGTCGAACACACAAACATCAGTGGGTTTTAGCTAAATATACATATTAAAAAGATTTTTGTCATTGTAGTCTTGAGTTTTCCCTGTCAACCATTTAGAGAAAGACCTAGGAACACACAGATGACTCACTGAATAGCGTCTTGTGGAGAAATGGCTTAGGTAAGTGAGGGCGATACCTAGAACCGTGCAGGGTACAGCCTGAGATCGAGAAGAGCCGACCCCAACAGTCAATACAGAAGAAGAAGATTTT
The DNA here is from genome assembly GCA_022606425.2 of Lepidostoma basale. NCBI lineage: Eukaryota > Metazoa > Arthropoda > Insecta > Trichoptera > Lepidostomatidae > Lepidostoma > Lepidostoma basale. Next base: position 262,046 of record JAHDVF020001389.1, on the reverse strand, counting down.
TTATTGTTTTAAGAAATATATTGTATATATAATGAAAAGTATAAAAAAATAATACAAAATCTCTTTATTGTTATGTATTTAGTGTGCTTCCACTTGTGTTTATGTTCGACCAATTTGGGCAGCTTGCTGCCATCTTCTGGTAATGAAACCCAGAAGATGGCAGCAAATTGCCGAAACCGGTCGAACATAAACACAAGTGGAAGCTCACTAAATACACAATAATAAAGAAGTTCTGTATAAAAACATTTTGTTTGCATTATTTAAAATGAAGTTCTTCTAAGAAATTTCAAATAAAAATATGAATAATTTATTATTTATATTTACTGAAAATGCTTAAAATTGAAAAAAATAACGACTGTACTAATTAATATGATCGAAATCTTCAGTTTTCTAGAATTTTCATTCAATTGAATGGGATCGACCTTTAAAAAAAATTGCTTATGTACTATACTACATTTAATAATGCAAAACATGTCATTCCCATTAAACGAAATAACACTTTTTTTCTTTTCTGAAAAGATCCTGTGCCTTCTCTTACATATGGAAATGAAGAAAAGAAAGAAGGATGCAAGTGTAATAAATGCAGTACAATTTTCGTCTATCCCTTCGGTGAGACGGCGTTATGGATAGATTGTTAGTTTCTTCTACGAGTATATTAACAATTACTTTGTGTTTTGGATTCCTAATGGAACAATATTTATTACTTTGTGAAAACCCTAATTTATTTAAAATATAATAAATAATATAATAAATTAAAAATGAAGTATTAAAACATAAATGTTTCGAACACAGATACCCCTCATTTGTGTTGTTAAATTTTTATTAACTAACCAACTAACCATCACGCCGTCCCCCCGAAAGGGGTAGGCAGAAAAAATGGACTGCCACACTTTAACCGATGCGGCACTCCATCCTTCTTTTTTCGCCCCCGCGGGAGACGCGGGAGACACGGTGTGATGGGTTGCGAACCTCAATATTGTATAATACATACAAAAAATATTGTAGATACAAAATAAACATTGTATTAAATATTAATAAAAATCTGTCAATACTGACCATATTATGAAAAAATTGTTTAAATATTTGTTTTGTTAATACAATATTTAACTACACTGACAAAGGGCTTCTGTGTCTGAAACACGTTTGTGTTAATATTCAATTTTTATTTTAAATAAACTGTTGTTTCACAAAGCAAAAATTATTATTCGGATAGTTAGTTAATAAATATATCAGTAAATGTACTGATATTTTAACTTTGATGCAGTAAAATATTTAATTCTCTCCCATAAAATAAAACACAATTTCACATGAAATCTTTATACATAGTACACGAGTAATTGTTTTATTAATTACTTTGCAATGGCGCATTTATTTATTTTTTGCTCGTGCGAGTATTTGTATCGTCGCATTTAACAAGTCACATGAGGGCTGTGTGAGGAACTGTTTATCGTTGCCCCTGTCCATTGTACTTTTTGAAAACCTCTCAACATATCAGCAATGCAGAATCGATGCTGGAGTCCATTCCGTAACTACTGCTGTCAAATAATACGAGATTCCCGTAGCCTCAGCAAATATCAAAAGCAGAATGTTATTTATAGCCCAAATTGTTGAACCAATTTATCATTATACTCGTATATCATCATCAACCGTCTGTCATCCACTGCCTACGATGTCCAGCAATCCTCTTCAGATCATCGGTCCAGCGAGCAAGGGGACGACTAACTCTACGGAATCCTGTACGCGGTCTCCACTCAAGAACCCGTCTTCTCCATCGGCTGTCGGTTCTCCGACAGATATGGCCAGCCCACCGCCACTTCAGCCCGCCTATCCGCAGAGCCACCTCAGTCACCTTGTTTTTTTGACGAATAAATTCGTTTCCAAATCTGTCCTTCAAGGTTATTCCAAGCATGGCTCTTTCCATGGCACGCTAGGCAATCTTGAATCTGTAGACTAGACATTTTGTCAGTTTCCACGTCTCGGCTTCTCTCATTGGAAATAATAATTTCTCATTTGAAATAATTTATTTATATTTGAACCACTTTATTTTCGTTTCATCAAACCATCCGGTTTTGTTTTGTTACAAAACAAAACTAAAACCGACCACAAATTGTTAAGTTTGATAAAGCAATAATGTGGAAAAAAATAATTATTTTGAAACAATCGTATTATTTTATTAAATCTCTTGATTGAAGTTCATCAAAAATAATAATGAAATTAAATAAATAAAAATTTATTAACTACATCCATGTATTGTCTTTATTTCAACAGTTCGGTTTTGACAGGCCAGATGGCACCAGTCAGTCGATGCCAATTATTAACAAAAAATAGTTAAGTATTTTAAAATATGTCTTTGTTTAACAATACTCAATATTTGTTTTCACCGCTAATTTTTTAACATACATCACATCAACATAGACAATGGATTATTTCTTAAACAATGGAGTAAAACTTCGTATCAAAAAAAATAATTCGAAAGAAAACGTCTGTTTTATAGAAGTTTTATTATAATTTATGTGAGTAACATGTTTCACTTATATCATTTTTATTATTATATATTCACATAAATAATAATAAAACTTCTTTAAAATAGACGTTTTTATTATTATTAATGACATAAATTTAAACCATACAAAATGAACAAAAAACTATATGAAATAAATATAAGTCGTTCGTCACAACGTTCGATTTCGTGGTAGCGCTTAAATAATGACATATAATGAACCCTGAAAACGATAATAGTTTAAATATATCCCCTTCTCGCACGCCAATGCATTCGTGGTTGCCGGTGCATGCAGACTACTCGTACCTGCGCTACGGCCGCGGCCGTACCAGGGGCGGGAAATGTGACCAGGGGCGTAGAAAAACACAGCTTTTATTTACGGCGCATGAACTTTGTTTGGGCTGGGTGAAAAATGTAATCGGAACTAACGTAGCTCTGCATTTTTTCGTTGATGCCGAATATTTAGCGGGCGATAAATTTTACAAAATATTTATTATTATTGCTATATGCTAGAAACATTTTGAGTGGATTTACGGTTCAAATTCATAAAACGTTTTTTGGCTCCAACAAATGTAGGTAATGGGTATTATATTTACAAATATTATTTTTCACTGTAAAAAAATTAAGAAGAATTGTAAAAATATTTGGTTAAAATAATTCAAGTGTTGTGTCCAAACAATACATCTGTTTTCTAAAAGTTTTATTATGTTTTATGGGAATAACTAGTTTCGCCTTTTTAAGGCATTATTTAATACTCGTATATTAGAAAGGCGAAACATGTCATTCCCATAAACTTTTATAAAACATACGTTTTCATTAGTATAAATTATTTGATATGGAGTTTTACTTCATTATTCGATAAACAATAAATATACATTATTTTTCAAGAAAAAATGAATAACTTTCTTAGAAGTACTTCATTTGTAGTGTGACATTATTAAATAAAATAATAATACAGTTTAAATAATTAGAAAATAAAATTGTTTGATACGTTATATTTAGAATATCAGGTTTAAATGTAAGCATGGCGCATAAATAAACCGTTCTAGCATTTGCACAATTCGCTTTCGCATATCAAACGAGAAAAACTATTTAAAAAAAAAGAATCTTGGGAAAACAAGCGATGCGCCCACGTCTTTTCATACCTCTAGAGTATCCTTTGCGTCGAGCGTCAAGTGGGGGTCAATCCCCTGCCTCATCTCTTCTTGCATTCTACTTCCCACTTTCTCTACTCTCAAGAAGTGTCACAACGTCTCTAGAGATGAAAAATATTGGAAATTTCTTTTAGATACGTATATCGTTGCGATCAAAATAACCTTTTTGTGAAAAATAAAACAGTATTATGAATGAAAGTGAAACTTTAAGCTAGCATAAGAAGCATAAAAATAAGACCAATGCTGTATAAATGAGATCAATGAAAAAAATGTGCGGGAAAACGATATATGGAAGAATACCGAACGACGAAATACGGAAGAAATGTAAGGCATATGATTGCATCATATCTTATACAAGCTCTCTCCTTACCTCGGCTAGTCGCAGAGAGCGGACATTTAGTCTCAAGGTTTTCACACAAGATTTGATCTGGCAGCTGTCATTCGATTCACGGGAGCAGAGAAGGATGGCTCTGACCGTGGTGGATTGTATCAACCGACGCAAGATCGAGCGTGACAAACGGCAATGAAGTTGATATGCACTTTGGGCAGTACATTGTAACAGAAGATCTGAAATAATGCCACAGATTTTATGGGCACACTGGCAGGTACCAGAAATACCTAACTCGAGGTTATTCCATGGCGAATGTTCCTAGATGAAGACAGATTATTCCATGGCCGGGAAAATCGCGGATCGAAGCGACGATCCTCCAATCGATACGGCGAAGTTGACAAATGAAACAGAAGTGAATTGGGGTCAGTGTACGGCAGAAAGCGCGCATAGGGATGAAATTATCGCTAAATCCGCGAGCTGGCGGGAACAGGACTTGACGATAAAAACGGCGAACTATTTAAATAATCATTTAAATATAACGGCTGATGAAATCGTAACGGTAACATAATATAAAAAAAACATACACATACAGATACATACATACATACATGTGTGTGTATATTTATGTGTATTTTTTGTGAATATGTGTGAATATATGTTAATGTATGTATGATTTTTGTAGCTCTTGTAACACTTCTTTGAATTAATTTTAATTTTAATTTCGTTTTAATTGTAAGTTCTGTTAACTCTTTTTATCATTTCTACTCGTGGTACCATGTAATTGGCCTTATTTTATTTTTTCTATGTTTTTTTATTCATTTACTGTAACCGCTTTTTGTGACCGCAAACTAAAAAATGATCCTTGAGATAGTTTGGACATAAAGAATGAATGAACGAGAAAAGAATGGTTAAAATGTTGTATTCAAGCAGTGTGAGTATGAGCAATTCTCGTGACATGTGATAGCTAAGATACCTAAGAATCTATCGCCATTTTTTTGTCACGTAAATTTTTCACCAGACCAAAGAAAGTGCGTCAATCGCCGTAATTCGAACCCGGGATCTTCGGTATGGCAGTCAAAGCGCTACCCACTTAGCCACGAAGTTCGTCATTAATTAATAATCTATCAAATATGAAAGTGTTTTTCTTTTCTTCTCATGTTTATTTTAAATAAGCATATTTAATTCACAGTACTATAAATTTATGTATTTCATAATTAGCCGGTACATAAATACTCAGAATTAATTACGCTTCTCATAAATATAATTTAATGACCCTAGAATCAGCGGGTTATAATAGCATTCCAGGAAATTGAGTACCATCTTTCACAGCACTTAGAACCTAGTATAACTAAGTTTAACCGCATATTGAAGATTGATCACTGGGGACGGGAGTAAATTGCCTGAACGTGTTAGGTCTATGTACCGGGTCTGAGGCATCGTGTGTACGGATACTGACACTTCTAGCTATCGATTTACCTGCTAACACCTTAAGACAGTGGTGGGGAAAGATATTTGTATAATTTCGAACATATCAATTATTGTATTGTATTGTGCAACGATCCATGGAGAGGCAAATGCTCGGCGTGAGTCTCCGAGACTGAATTTGAAATGTAGAAATTAGACGCCAAACCAAAGTCCATCATGGATCGTACGTGTTAATACAAAGTGGCCTTACGGTATTGGTGGTGCGCCTACGTAGCGGCCACCAGTGGCCTTACGGTATTGAAGTCATTAATTGAAGTGGCAGTGGGCTATCAAATCAGAAGTGTACCCGATGGATAACCAGAAAATTTCAAGGGAGACCGTGGACAACAAAGAGTGTCGAGAGGCTACCTAAAAATTGGACTTATGACATTGCCCGAATAGTTGGAACGACCTGAATGCGGAAAGAACAAGACAGGGACAAGTCGAGGAAAATAGAAGAGGCCTATATCCAGCAGTTGATGGAAGAAGGCTGAAGAAAATGAAAATTTTATTGGCGGTGTACTGATTATATTGATCATATTACAATATAAAATTCGAGAAATTAAACAAAATAAAACATATTTTTCTTGATTTTCCAAAATAGTAGAATTTCATCATTCGGAGAATAAACATATTGTTTATTCTATTATTTATTTGCCATCAGTTTGTGTTATGGATTGACATTTAACTAACTTTTAAAAACATAGTATTTTCACAAAAAAAATCACATTCATATTTCGGACTTTATACGTCCATCCCCACTATAAAAAATGTACTTCAAACACCTTTTTTTTAAATTACTCATACTAAATTAATAAATATTTTTACTTATCATTATAAATAAAATCATTTTATCCCCTGGCTGAGCTGTTTTGAGCTGCCAGAGACAAAGAGGCTCAATTTTGGGTGATAGTCAACAGTCAGCGTCGGGGGGACCTGACATTACACCCGAAAAAGAAGGCAAAATAATTTTGAATAAAACAAGATATCATATTTATTGATTCTTAAATAAATGTATAAAACTATACATTCATTATTAAATGTAGAAGGAAAAGTGTCAGCTTTCTAAAAAATGTCATATGTATCATTTATTTAAGCAATTATAGAACATCTCTTCATTGTGCCTAAGCTAAGTGGAAAAATAAATCAGACGTTATCAGACATTTAAAATAACGAGTATTACTTGTAACTGATGAATAACTGTAAGTTTAAATATTACTTAGCTCAATACAAAACATGTTTAATATTTAAAATTAAATATTGTAGTTTATTGTGATATTATATTTAAAAAAGTGGTTATTTCTTACATTGGAGCTCTCCATTATATTATTTTTTACGTTGTAGTTCACGAGGTTGTTTCTTCGTTTGTCCCTTCTAGCTTATAACATACTGGCAGTCTGAACTATGAACTTGAGGTGTAAAAAATCACAGTTTATTTATCTTGGGTAAGTCCGACTTAAGTAAGTCCAACTTAAGTAAGTCAGACTTGAGTTAGTCAGACATGAGTAAGGCCGACACGGTAAATTCGAAATGAGTAAATGATAAGTACTCATGCGTTTAATATTGTCATATTCTACACGGATATGAAATAAAATCAGTAACATTTTTATTAAAATCACTAAATAGTTATTTAAAATAAACAAGTTTTCACATATCTGACATTATTTATTTTGCAAACGGAAACCACGCACTTCCGTTGAGTAATGTTCGAGTTTTCTGAATATATTCTGGGTATATTCCAAATTTGATAAAAAAACTTCAAAATAAAAGTAGCCACTTCCTTCATCTATCATTTTTATAGGTACCTATCTATCAAATTATTATTGATATAGAAATAACCAAAATAAATGTGAATATTACTAACTCAAAGATTCAGGTGAAATCCCTTTTATATTTTAAAACATTTTATATAAGTCTGGGGAAGACGAACGTTTTGGGTTTGGAACATTGGCGATTCAACCAGGTTTATAACGATAAAAATACTTTTTTGTGAAGTAAGAAAATATTATCTTGGTGCGAGTAAATACCTAGAGTCTAGAGGCATAGCAAGAATGGATAAGATTACGTAGTTCATAAATTGTTTTCATTTTCTTGGATATGTGTAAATATAATATCAATATCATGAAGAAATCACGACAGTCTGCAACATTAGCGTGAATTGTGAAAATTTGGAGCAAGTAGTGGAGTTCGTGTATTTAGGTAGTATCTTAACAAGGGATGGGCGAGTGGAGAGGGATATTGAAAGAAGGATTGGGGCAGGCAACAAAGTGAATGGTGCACTTAAAGTTATAGTTGTCGTGGAAGACCTCCTAAAAGATGGAAGGACAGCTAGGAGTCTACCTCACAGGAGGAGCAATACTTTAAAGAACAGATCACATAGGTCTACATCAAGGAAGAAGAATAAGATTTATTAAAATATATATATATATGTCAACTATTATAAATAAGATCCATCCATGACAGAAATCGCATTTCCGTAAGATGGTTTGTTAATTTAGTTTCATTTTTATCTATTATACAATACTTAACATCCGGAAGTTGTAAAATTATTATTTCTTGTACATAACACGAAATTCATACAAATTTCTGAGAACAGTCTCTGTAACAGTGAATTTGCAATAAAAGAGCAGCTATCAAAGTATATGGCGCCCTTAAGTTGTGTAATATAGCCATAAATTTAAGTAATAGCTTAAGGATCCGGTGGAAAAACTGTTACGTTGTAAAATCACATATTCATGCGCCCTAATGATGGCCGCATTCGGGACCCAAATGTCATAATCTCTGGAAAAGTACCGTTATAGATGGCGCTACATGCTCGGGTATCTCGAGATATCTGTGTACACTTGTCACAACCCGAGTTTATTTATTGAATTGACTTGTAAGGCGCTGTACACTTGATATTCTACTTCTTTTGTACACAATAATGCCTTGTTAGACAGCAGCTTATTCGAAAAATGTGTTTTTTTCTAACTAACTAACTAGCTAACCATCACGCCGTCTCCCCGAAGGGGTAGGCAAAAAGAATGGACTGCCACACTTTTCTTTCCTGACATATTTCTCTCACTTCCTCAACATTCATACATCGTGTCATGCACGCGCGTCGATTTCTGTGACTCCTCATATGGCCTACATTCAATTTATTTGATCGTGCCACGTTTTTTTTTCTGCACATGAACCGATTGCAGAATCACGTTACGTATGAGCTTTTCTCATTCGAAAAATTTAAATTGAATCAATAATACTCCGCCCTGCCATTCGGAGATATTCTAAAAATAATAAAAAGCTCTGGCTTAGGGCAACCGCTTTTCAATTCAATTTTGATCCTCCTGTCTTTAGCTAACTCGGCGGCACTTCGGAGGAGTGCCGTGTGAGATGAGGCTATTTAAAATACTCACGGGCTTAAATCTCTCCGCCCGAGAGGCGTGAGAGGGAAATTAAACTTCTCCTATTGATATCCATACTTGAATATCCTTTCAACTCATTTTATACCGATGAATGTGTTACAGCTGTCCGGTCATATATACGTATCAAGATGTATTCATTAAACGGTATGCGTAAATTTTGTCCAAAATTCAGTCAAACAGGTTATGATTTCCGAGATCGAACATTTTAATTCATTTTTATTGATTCTTGAACAATAATGTAAAATTTTTTCTATGTTCGCCATACTTTGTGTTGTAGATGTTTTATTTGTCTTTTTCTTTTTTGTATACTTTGCATATACAATACTATCAAAATTACATATCTTATATGTTTCGGACAACCAGTCCTTCTTCATGGTTTATTTCTATTTTTCTTTTTTCTATTTATCTTTACTGAAGAAGGACTGTTTGTCCGAAATATGTCTATATAATTTTATTTTTTTAATACATATAATAGTTAAATATACAAAGTGTATAAAAAAGAAAAATAGAAATGTTATAAAATTGTTTACAAATAATATCAATTTTGACAGATGTTATAAAGATTTATCTTCGCTGGTTCTTGGAATGCCAGATGGGCCTTTAATATAGATTTTCCTTTTGATTTCCAAAATATTTTGATGTAAAATTTGGTATATAATGATGATACGAATAAAAACGTCTGTTTTCTAGAAGTTTTATTATAAAAACAACTCATTAACTAACCATCACGCTATCTCCTCAAAAAGGTCGGTAGAAATAATTGACTGACACACTTTCCTGACATTCTTCTCTAGCTTTTTCAACATTTTTACATCGTGTCATGCACGCACGTCGTTTAATAAAATTTAATATCTTTGTGATTCAAAGTTTTACTATAGTATATGGGAGTGACATGTTTTGCCTTTTTAAGGGCATTAGAAAATTTGCAAATTCGTGTATTTAATACATACTTCTTTTACATCATAATTTGTCTTTTCCTTTTTATACACCACTTACATTAAAAACATTGTGAAAACAGTGATACATATTATAAAGATACATACAGATTTAAAGTATTATAAAATTGTTTAAATGATCTGACAAATATTAATTATAACCCTTTCTACGTTAAGTAATACTAACTAACAGATCCAAATAAAAATTAAAAAAAGTAATAATAATAATATTTAATTTTCGCGCTTTAAAATCATACTGTATCCATTGAACCACTATTTTTAGACATCAGCTTGGTAACTTCGATCAGAACTTCATTTTATTGGTTAAGGATTGGAGAAATCGTTCGTTTGCAGCGGATTTCGTGTAATCGGAATAAAATTCTCGGAAATCCCCCGTAAAACGATTGAGATCGTTATAAAAGACACATTCAATGAAAGCTTGAGCCAATAAACAATAAAACATATCCAAAGACTCCAAATATTGCGGAGCAAGATGGACGACTCGTTAGTGCATCAGACAAACCCCATATCTTACAGAATAATACAATATGTAGTGCAAAAATATCAATAAAATATTTTTCCAAGAAGTCTACCATTATACAAAAGTCGTTGGATTCTAAGCTGACATGGAGGCCACACATTACATATAAAGTCAAAGCCGCGTCAAGAGCAATCTCAGCCCTCTACCCAATGTTAGCTAGAAACAGTAAACTAAGCACCAACAATAAACTTCTGATATACAAACGGTCATAAGGCCGATCTTCACTTATGCAGCCTCAATCTGGGGCTACGCAGCTTCGAGTCTCATACGAAAACTCCAAATTCTGCAAATTAAGGGTATCCGTTTATCGCTTGGTGCACCTTAATTGACCAGGATCACACAACTGCACCTAGAATCGGAAATCCCGATGATAGATGAATTCATTCTGAAACTTGCGGAACGTTTTTACAAAGGACTCCCTTCCCATCCTAACCCCACAATAAAATACCTCTCAAATTACAGTACCAACACCCTCGGTCGCCACAAGCGCCAAAAAACGATCCTCCTTCAGAGGAACACTCCGGGCCACACAAATTATGCCCCCGCATAAACTAACAACCCACTAAATCACCTTCCAATAATGTTCCCATCAGACGTAAGAGGAATAGCCACATGAGCTGAGCCTCTGTAAGCCAGAAGATCCAAGTCCAAGTCCAAACAAAACTCGTGTGTTTTTAAAAGCGCAATGTTGAAACCTGGAAAATAATATCGTCACAGGAAGTGTTTCAAGCAAAAAAAATAGAGGCAGATCTCTTCCGCTCTGATGTGACCTCTACTCCGCTGTGCGGGGAACAGAATGGATTGGAAGCGTTTTGTTTTAGCCACGGACGGCTCCTTGGATCACGACCCTCAGTATTGGGAAAACGAAGAAAGAAGAAGAAAATATAATGTAACTTTATAACTAACCAACACGCCATCTTCTAAAAGGGGTGGGAAGTAAAAATGGACCGCCACACTGTTCTTACATGATTTACTTTTTCGCTTCCTCGATTCATCGATTTATCCTCACGTGTCTGACATATAATATTTGATTCATTTGATCGTGCCACATTCTCTTTGATATTTCTATTTTTCTTGTTATATTTACATCATTAAAATATCCTTTTTCTTCACCATTATTTCATGATTCATTTTTTTGCATTTGTTCAAGCTATCATAATGATCCTTTCATTCATTTCTTATATTTTCGTTTGACAATCTTTTATCTACAGATTTATCAGAAATTAAGAACTACAGAACTACATTTATTTTACTTTCATCCTTCTTTTTCCAGTTCAATGCTTCACTCCTATATACTCGTATATAAATTACTACAAGAATACCATTGTGCACTACAATCGTAGTTTTATTTTTATATTAGTTATTTTAAAGCATTTCTAGATAAGGGGGGAAAAGTGATGGATGGAATATTTTAATACACTATATTTTCAATATAATAATTTTTAAATCCGAATAGAGAAAAAACCTTTTAATAATAGTCAAAACGACGTTTAAAAAATAAATAACATTATAGAGTAATAAGTGCGCAAACAGGATGTTTACTTCTTTGTTCCCTCATCATTAGAGTGCTTGAAAATTCGCTATAGCTCAAGTCATATCTCAAGAGATCTGCTTGCCAACTCGCTGAATAAACATATCAATACAAAAGGCTTTTAGATAAGTAATTTTCAATTTTCAAATATTATTGATTGACCAATCGTATGAATAATTAGATAAAACTCCATTTTATAATTATTTATTCATATTAAGGAAAAGGTACGTTTCCTAGAAGTTGATTTTAATATTATAATTATTTACGAGTTGTGTTTTTTAATTCATAAAAACATTGTTTATTAATTAATCTAAACATTATTTTAAATTAATCAAAACAGAGTTTATTGTTCTCTCAAAGGTTTTATATGTTCATCATGGGGACAACGAAATGAACAATTCAGATCAGTAAAAGTAATGTAACATAGTCTTAAAGGTAATGATTTTAAATTGAACAATAATAATATTACTTTATAACACAATATTTAAAATAAAATAAAAATGAAAATTAAATATTAACGCATACATGTTTCGGACACAGAAGCAAATATTTAATTTTAATTTTAATTTAATTTGAAATATTTACGCAAACAAGTAGTTAAAAATTTTATAAACAAAATGACAGATGAAGAAATGATTCAAATTTGATATTAAAAATTGAAGGATACAGTATATTTTTAAATGCTATTTGACGACATCTATTTTAAATAAATTAGGGATCCTATCATTGCCACTTCTAAAAGAAATATCGTAAATTGTTGCTTATTCCTTGTTGATTATTTATATATCACGCTCAAATTTGGACATATTGGAATATAAAAGCGCGACAAAGGATATGAATGGATCCGTCTAGCGTGTATAACAAAACGGTATCGAGCAAAATGGAGGACACAATCATTTTTTAGAAAATGGAGCTTAGGGCAGCAAAGTTTATGGGTTCTCGTTTTTAAGATGGCAGATAATGTAAAAAAGATAAACAATTTTTATGCTTCCGAAAGCTCCGTATAAATCATTTCTGTTGGTTATGAAAGGTTATATTATATTTTTATGTATTGTATTATATATGAAACCTACGATGTGTGTGAAAAAGTATTCATGTGACCATCGGTAAATTCTTATTGAATTTTACATGAAGATATACTCGTATTACAAACGTTATAACTTTTCTGCAACAATTCTTCTTCTTTGGTTTGAATTCTCGGGATCGGTTTATAGTCAAGATCAAAAGTTTGTCCTCCACTTCGTTCTGTCCTCCTCAACCCTCTTCAGCACTGCATTTTAAGCTCAGCTCAGCTCCTTACAAATTTGCTCCAGATATCCTCGTCAAAGGCGCCCTCTGGAATTCGTCTCCTGGTATCCATCCATCCTAGAATGGAGAAAGTATTCATGGTGCATTATGTGGCTTATCCATTTCATCAACCTCTCTAAGATGGTCTTCATAAGGTCTTTTCTTCTTTCGTGAATCATTCGTGATGTGGCCCCTCCTGAAAATTCTAAGGGTCCATTTATAATATCAAATCTCAATGGCCTCCAGTTTATTTTTATTTCTGTCTGCTAGGCAACGTATCTCACATAGCCATACAATAAAATACTCCATCTTCTTTTTTCGGTGCCGTGTCAGGTACCCCAACGTTGGCGATCACTACAGCAAAGGCGTCTCTATCCTGCGCCACTTGGAACAGGTTCTGAACTCTTGTTATTCCTGTCCACTCTTTGATGTTCTGCAGCTGGCTGCAGAACATTGGTAGAATGCAGCTGTCTTGGGACAGCTGCATTCTACCAACTCCCCGACGTCCCTTTACTTTACCCATTAATACTAGTCGAAGTAGTTGGTATTTTTCTTTCCTTAGCACGTGATCAAAATATGAGACCTTTCTAATTTTGACACTTGACAACAGCTCTCTATTGGCTCTGGCTCTCTGCAGTACGTCTGCATTACTGACCCTATCGGTCCACGTTATACGGAGCAACTTGCGGTATATTCACATCTCAAAACTTTCAACCGGTTCATTACATTCACTTTCAAAGTCCAGGTTTCTCAGCCATGTAGAACAGACTATATATAACATTCTTCATGAAAAAACTCCATGTATAGGTTTATGCAGTAACTTTGTTTACTTGGAATGTATAATTAGAAATACTTTTTTAAAACTATTCTTAGTGTGAGCCTTGTGAACTATTTCTTAAGTTAAATTGGCCTCCCACGAGGTCGATTCCCATTTGTCGATCCATCTTTTTGATGGTCTGCCATGAGGCTGGCCGTGCAACACAATGAGATGGAGTCTGAATGTATCCATTATTCTCACTTGCCGTTACCAGTATCTTTTCCTTTGCTTCCCTTACCTAAGGACATTGATTTTCTGCTAACTTTCGTGTAAGGGTAATTCATATTAAAATCCTCAATATGTTTTTTTCAAATTACAACTGAAATTATTTATAAATAGACAAAACAATAAAAGTCATTACTGCATTAAACATATATCCACAGAAGCAAAGATGGCAGTACACAATTCTAGTGCCAACCCTCATGTATTGAAGTGAAGCTTGGAGCTGGCTAAAGAAGGATGAAAACAGATTATACGCCGTAGAAATTAGATTACTAAGAAGAATATACAGGAAAACATTGTATGATAGAATACCGAACGATGAAATAATAAAGAAATGTAAGGCAGATCACTGCATCATTGATAAAATTAAAAGAAAGATCCCTGAGATGGTACGGACATATGGAACGAATGGATAAGAGTAGAATGGTTAAAAAGTTGTACACAAGCAGCGTGAGTGGAAAAAGAAGCCGAGAACGACCGAGGAAAATATGGCATGACCAAATTAATCAATTACTAAAAGGCGGCTTCATTTGAAGTCGGAATAATCGACGTACGTGCATGGTACGATGTATGAATGTAGCGGAAGCCCGAGAGATATGCCAGGACAGAGCATTGTGGCGATCCATCCTCTCTGCCTACCACTCCAGGGGAAACGGTGTGATGGTAAGTTAGTTAGTTAGTTTAAGACAAAACAAAAGAAAGATAAAAAATACATGTTAACGATGTCAACGAAGAAAACGTGGCAAGATCAAATAAATCAAATTTGAATATCGGACATGCGCGCATGACACGATGTATGAATGTTGAGGAATCGAGAGAAGTATGACAGCTAACAATGGGGTTCTTGTAAACGACGTGGGTCGGTACAAGAATATCATTGCTTACAGCCATTAAGCAAGCAAAATCCTTAATATAAAACCATAAAAAACTTTAATAGAACTTTCTTTAAAGGATTTATTATTTAATTTAGTTTCATATTCCATTATGTTTTGTTACGTAAGCAAACAACAGGTGAGTGGATGTGAAAATGTTTTCTGTTTATAGAAAAATATATTTTCAAGCAAAATTTGCAAAAACTCGCCGCACATTGCGCCATTCGCCAAATGGATTGAATAATAAAAATTAATATTTTAGTCTTATTTACAGCACTATGTTCCCCTAAAGCGATTCAATGTGCTATTTTAGATTGTTCGTTTTTTTTTTACAAGCAACTAACCCAGCGATAGGCCATTCCATGAAAAGGTAAGCAGAGATACACACATATTTACACATCGTGTATTTTTATAACTAACTACTAATGTTTCGTGCCTATTCTACATTCACTCACTTTTTTAAACTTAAACAAGGTGGAAGTGCATTATCAAAATGTTAAAATGACAAAATCACATTTGTATTTTAAATATTTATTTACAAAAATACATAAAAAGATTGATAATGTTATAAAAAAAACAAAAGGCGTCTCCTCTTAGGCGAAGACAGATATTATGAATTACCACACTGTTCTGTCCTGACATTCTATTGTTTATTATTTGTTTTGAAATTAATTTATACTGTACAACAACAAAGCATTGCGCCGATTCTACGCAGGGATAGGCAGAGATAATGGATCGCCAAATTACTCTATTCTGACACACCTCTATAGATACCTCCACATTCATACAACTAGTCATACACGCACGTCGATTTTTCCGACTTCTAACGTGACCAACCTTATAAATTTGTTTAATTTGGTCATGTCATGTTTTCCTCGATCTGCCTCGACTCTTAAATCTAAGTTTTTTTTTATATTTGTTTATATATTGTTTTAAGACACATTTCAAATGTAGTATCATCATCATCATCAGCCGTCTGTCGATGATGATGATACTACATGTAGGCCTCCTATCCATTGCCGCTCCCATCCATTCATGTCCAGCAATCCTCTTCAGATCGTCGGTCCAGCGGGCAGGGGGAAGTCCAACTCTACGGAATCCTGTACGCGGTCTCCACTCCAGAACCCGTCTTCCCCATCGGCTGTCGGTTCTCCGATAGATATGGCCAGCTCACCGCCACTTCAGCCCGCCTATCCGTAGAGCCACCTCAGTCACCTTGGTTTGTTGTCGAATAAATTCGTTTCTAAATCTGTCCCTCAAGGTCCAAGCATGGCTCTTTCCGTGGCGCGCTGGGCAACCTTGAATCTGTAGACTAGACCTTTTGTCAATGTCCACGTCTCGGCTCCGTACGTCATGAAATGTTGTATACCTGAATTTAAAGATTATTTCTTTCACATGATATTAAAGGTGTATTACCATCGAAAAGTAAAGAATTAAATAATCTCACATAAGAATATATCATTGTGCTTTACATGAGAAAAAAAATCATCTTCAAATATATTGTAATTTTACATCTGCAATTGAACACGCTTTTAAATACAATTTTATCTGACTTAAATTAAAGTATCCTTGTTTCTTTTATCTTGGTATATAATAAGAAACTGTTACTTGAAAAATGGTGTAAGACTTCAAATTAAATAATTTATTCGAATGAAAACGCATATTTTAATTTCAATTTATGAAAATTTCATGTTTCGACCGTCTGAGACATTATCAAATGGATATTTGAACATTTTAACTAACTAACTAACCATCGAGCCGTCTCCCCGAAAGGGTAGGCAGAAAGAATGAACTGTCACACTTTTACTGATGCGGCACTCCATCCTTCTCTTTTCGCCCCGCGAGAGACGCGGTGATATGGGTTGCGAACATCATCGCCACCAATAGGCATCTTCCGCGCACACTTCGATCGTCCAACACCCACAAAATAAATCTAAAACAAATAATATAAAATACAATGATATAAAATAAAATAACAAAATAAAAATAATTTATCACAAAATGTTCCTTTTAGATGGTGCACATATTGTCTGTTTAATTTATGTTCCACGTATCCACCGTTTTTTTTTAATTTAGCACATAATGTAATAACACCTAATGTTTTTTTCGATGTTGCATATGTTGACATGGACGACCCGGACTTTTCTGTCCAAACATTTTATAATGGCTTAACCCTTAACGTACCGTGTTCAAAACAAAACGCTCGCTCCCATGTGGTCAATTCAGTTTACCGCTAACTTTATCAAAATATCAAGCATACGAGTATGACTCGATGCATCAAAATTTAATTTATGTCATCTTGTAGGGAATTTCATTAGAAATAGATCGATATCTATAACATACATGAATTATTTGAAAAACATATCATCATTAATTTTTTTCTGGAACCATGCGATTTCTGATATAGAATGCGAGACAGTATACGAGTATGAACAACTAACACCAAGTATGAACTTGTCTCGCCCCGCCGCGCCGTGGCGCTATAATTTTACGTATGATAAAGGCACCTAGGCAAAATGTATAGTAAGTTCAAGACAACGAGTACGTATTTATATTTGTCCCTTTTGGTAAAGTGTTAATATTTTCACAGTTCTGATATTATTAAGTTGCGTGCTGCGTTTCCGTCCACAGTCGGTATTATTACGTACCTATGAGAAAAGGCCAAACATATAATTTATAATACGTTCAAAACAGCGAGTAAGTATTTGTCACTTTTGATAAAGTTGTAAATATTAGCAAAACAAATTCTACCTTAACACGAAAGAAGGTGAGGGCAGTCTTAATTTTTTTTTTTTTTTGGATGAAGGAAGTAATAAAAGAAATATTGAGAACACTTCAATGGAGGATTACATTTTTTTTTATAATATTAGGGTCCATAGGTTTTAAGAAAATCAACTTTAAATTGGCAGTAGAAACTCAATTGACCACATGGCAACGCGACGGTTAAACAGGTGAAATATGTCATCCATAAAAATAATAATAAAATTTCCAGTTAACAGATGTTTCTTTCCAAAGTGTATTTGTTGAAATTTTTTAAGGCACGATTTCGTTTATGCTTTATTTAAAACTTGGGTACTAAAAATACCTCAAAAACCTCTGATATATTATATTTAAATTACGCGTACGCCATAGCAAATATGCGATATTAATAAGAAAAATTCCAAATGTGAACGACAATTTAATAACATATTATAGCTTATACTGATAGGTTGTCTACCCTTATGAGGATTATTTCTCATAGAGCTTTTATATTAAAGCATCAGTCAAAATACGCAGGCAAGGACCATCCAATTAAATTCGCCGGCGAAGAGCAAATGCTCTCTTTTTTTTCTTCTTTTTACGACACAAAGAAGAGTAGCACGAGATCAAGATGGTAAAAAACGTCGTCAAATATTCAGCATTAGATTACAAAGGGTGCGAGGGGGACGCCAATATTGCGTGCTTCTTACACGTCGCGTCTCTTCTTGTCGGTCTAACGAAATTTCATATTTTTACTTCAATCTGGTTGGGTGTTTTATTTTTATGAAGCATGGTCTACTTACTTTAAAACTCGCCTCGTGATCAAGATAACGTAACATCAATTCTGGACACACTGTTTTTTCTCATATACTTATCTAGCTTTCACAATATTCATACGTCATACATATCTGGACACAATGATATTTCTCACATACTTATCTAGCTTTCACAATCTGGACACAATGATCTTTCTCACATACTTCTCTAGATTTCGCAACATTCATACATCGTGTCATGCACGCACGTCAAATTCTCCGATTCCTTCGGTAGCCGACATTCAATATTCGATTGCAACGTGTTACGCTTCCCTTATTCATTTCTAGTTCGGTTTACATCGTTAACATATACTGTGTACTTTGCAGAGTCTTTCGCAGTGCATTAATAAAGATTTTCTGCTAAATGTTTCCCAATCTTAATAGATGACGCTAGTGTAGAGTGAACTAAAAATTGTGAAGAAAAGTGCAGCATTGTAGCATATTTACATATATCCCAAAAATTTGTCAGACGTGGTGGTCGTAAGAAGGGTGGAATGGAGAATGTTGTTAAACATAAAGCGATCGCTCAACCCAACCAATGACAGGTCATAAGTCCTGTAAGCGCCTCGGCCACCATATTCTGTTCCCAGATAACAATTTACATAATCGTCTCTATTGAGATACAATTAATCCTCATAAAAAATATTTTTTCCACAATGGGTAAAATCCAGTATTTGTCTACAAGAATTTGTATACATTCAAAACGTTGATTAAAATCATATTTCGAGAAACAATAAATGATTTTTTTTTTTGTATAATATTATTTAAATCAGAAGAAGACTTCGAGGTACATATAAAATAAATTCGACTAAATAAACAAATACTCGTATGTGCTATTTTATTTATTTATTATAGTCACCAGCTATAAACATACGAGTATTAAAATTATTTAGATCTAAAGTGTTTCCGTGTCGTGTAATATTCTAATTAACTATTCTTTGAAGATTATTGCAGACTTCTTAGAAATGTAAAAAGGGAGGTCCTTAATGAAGACCATCTAAGAGATATAATAAAAGCTGTATTCGAGTGCCGCTTTTATCATCAATGACAACTTTTAAGCACTTTCTTAAATACTTATTTTTTAATGTTGTTCTGAGACTTTATTCAGTGCGATTAGAAATAAATTATGAACAGCTTTAAAATTGTAAAGAGCATTAAGTAATTTACGGTAATTACTACTGAAGAATAATATAATAGTTGCTTCAAGAAAACTAAGCCGGGAAAGTTCTGATTGACGGTCTTGGCCCTAGTTCCAGAACAATGTGCCGTCTTGTTGAGTTGTTTTTCGCTACGAAAAATTCTGACGTCACGGCCTCAAGGTCCCTTGTTTTGAACAATATTTAAGCAAAACATATTTTTTAACGAGCGGCTTAATTGATTTCCCCGGTTCGTTCTGTCGAGAAATATTTTATTTAGACTTCATTATGTTTTTTAACAAACACACTTACTTGTTATTAGCCAATAATATTAATTCAAATCGTTCGCCTTCTGACAAAATGTTTGCCTATTTAACACTACTTCTGACAAAATGTTTGGTCACGTGGAACACATAGACATCAAACGCTATCGATGAATGCGGAGTCGACATGCCGTGACTAAATCAATCAAATTTTAAAGGTCGACCAAGTTAAAAATCGAAAGAATCGACGTGTGTGAATGACTCGTTGTACAAATGTGGAGGAATCTAGAGAGGTGCGTCAGTATAAAGTATGACAAAGTACAACTTCATCATCCCATCGCAGCGTTGGTCGTCTAATTGGTCTTTTACCATCTGGGTGCCACTCCAGGAATATTTTTGTAGTGGCACCCAGGTGGTAGAAGAGCAATTGGACGACCAATTGGTTTTCAATTGGCTCTGCACGTAACCGGCCCATTTCAGTCTATTCAGTCTGACCTGTGTGGAGAGACTGGGAGCTTTGTAAATATGGTACAGCTCGTCGTTATGCCGCAATCTCTCCAGCCTTCACCGTTATTCACAGGTCCTAGAATTCTGCGCAGCACCCTTCTCTTTAAAGTATCCAGTCCCTCTGCGGATTTCGATGTCATTGTCCACGCCTCACACTCATAAGTCACCACTGTTCGGATGATTGTCTTATACAGGGTGATTTTGGTTTTCCTGTGTACGTTTCTTGATTTTTTTATTATCTTTTAATTCTATAAATGTTTTTTTTGTCACAGACGCTTATGATGTTTTTCCACGAGTTTGCTCACCTTTGTACCTGCAATATTTTTCCACCAATGACTTGTTTGAGAGTGATCGGGCGCCCGCTTCTCTCATTATTCTCGTAACCCGCGCCGTGTGTGGAGGGGTGTCGAGCAAGCGGTATCTCAGTTAATTTAGCCCCGTCCTAAGCAATGGCCCCTTTGGTGAGTGCCTATTAATCTCCTGCCCCAGAGATTTATCTTAGTTCCAGCGTGTGAGATATCGGTGGTTACTTGTGAAGCCCGAAAAGTGTACAGCGGGACAGCGCTGGATCTAGGAATTTAACATGATTCGCAACGATATTTGTTCACGCATTAGATAAATCATCGCTTGTTACAAATATGGAAAAATTAAATTTTTATATACCTATCATGTACCAAATTGTGTTAAATATTTCAACCACTAAAAATATTCAGACGTTGAAATATAAAAGAGTCTTCGCAAATAATATGACGTTATATAAACTGTTTAATTAAGAAAAACTTTGTTTTATGTACAACAATTGTTTTTTTTACGCGACAGCTGTTTCGTCAACCTATGTTGACATCATCAGGTGTTACAATAAAATATCAAATGTCAAATTTTCAGGATTTCACGAACCTTTACTAAGAGATCTCATTTCTACTACATTTGTTCTTTTGCCAGTTTATATTGCATTTGCCAGTTCCATGCTTTGCTTCTATACATAAGTTTCGGTACAAGAACAGCATTGTGCACTGCCATTTTAGGTTTATATTGAATAATAATATTGAATTCTGAAAAAAATAATTATGACTACTATAAAATCGTTAAAACAGATTTTGGTTTGGAACGTTTTTATTTTAATGGTATCCATTCTATTTTGCTTTTCATAATGTATTTGCCGCATTTAATACAAAATTATACTTTAGCAGTTTTAATGACCACTTCGCCTCTGCGCTCGACTAGCGGCCGGGATTTAAGGGGTGGGGGTTAATTTGTCTGGGATAATGTTGGAAGGATAAGTAGAACAAGGAAAAGGATTCCTACTGAAGGAATTTATAACTATTATTGCAAGGGCGAATTAATCTTCATCATATGCGGTGCCCTGCGTAAATAATGCTCTTATCAGGAATCTCTGTCCATTTGCTTTGATTTATCATGCTATCGTGTAATTAGTGCAGGGAAAGATTTCATTCTCATATGTAACTATTATACTCGTAGATACATTATTATAACGTAGATGTACCTACTCGTTAAACTCAAGTTCATGAGATAGATTTTGTTTTAAATTTATTTAAAATGGCTTACTTGTACATAATGGAGTTCTAGTGCCAAACCATATGTATGAAAATGAAGCTTAGAGCTCGCAAAAGATGGACTAAAATAGGACAAATGCCGTAGAAATGAGATCACTGAGAAAACAAAATGCATAAAAACGATATATGATTTATTGTTATTACAATAACAACAACAACAAAACATCACGCCGTTTCCCCGCAGGGGTAGGCAGAAAGAATGGACCGCCACATTACTCTATCCTGACATGCCTCTCTAGCTTTCACCATATTCATACAGCGAGTCATACACGCACGTCGAATCTTCCGGCTTCTGACATGACCAACATTTAAAATTTGATTAATTTGATCATGCCATGTTTTCCTCGGTCCACCTTGACTCCGTGCTCCATTTACATCGTTAACGTATACTTTTTTAACCATTCTTTTTTATACTTTTTTAACCATTTTTCATAAGGTACGAATTGGAAGACGGTGGCTGAGAATAGGAAAGTTCGATCCTAATGATTACAAAGCCCATGGTTCGATTTGGGTTGTAGCGTCATGTATAAGTAGAATAAGATTTCAATACTCTTTAACATTTATCTTCACCGTCATTAAAATCAATTAAATATATTTTATCAAAAACTTTAAATATATTAATACAAATTTCACCATATAATTAGGGTGGATGCTTATCAAATGGGTATTTATACGGACGTAACTTTGACTTCACTGTTTCACAATTTTACTTTATTCGACTTATTTATAACTTGGTTTCATGTATTTAATTCAAATAAATGTTTCATCAATTACATGCTTACTTACTGAAAAGTATCTCACATTGAGTACTTACCATTGTTTTAAAATATAGGTCATACACAGATGAAGAAGCATGACTGTTAATCAAAGGGTTTGTGGTTCGTGTCCTAACCGCAAGCTGAATCCTTCCACATAACATAAACGCTTTATTTCAGCATTCTTTGAGGAAGGTTTACATAACATATTAATGAGTTTTTCTGGCGAGTTTTCCTCTGCTTGTGATAAATTTACGCTAAACTCATATTTAAAATATAACCTAAGTTCATTTAAAAGGGATTATTAAACGATGAATCTTCCACGTTAAAATGAATCCTAGGGATTTGTTTGCAGCAAGTCTATTAAAATAATTGCTGTTTTTTTTAATCCACATGAGTCCCTTTACCATAGTTTAAAAATTAAAAACCCAATATTTTACTAATCAATGAACAGACAAACAAATATTCATCCCCACTTCTAATAATACATTATTAATAATAAGTGGAAAACACACAGAGTTGTGTTTCAAATTCAGATTATTATTATAACTAACTAGTTAGTTAGTTAGTTATAATAATAATCTGAATTTGAAACACAACTCTGTATATTTTCCACTTGAGTTTATTCAATATCTATTTATTGAAACTTAAAGCATTAAACACTTCGGAATTCCATTGTAATACACTTTGGAAATTGAAAAATAACCATATATACATATTTTGTGGAAAATATTTACAAAATATTAAATTATTCGACATGTTTCGGAAGAGAAGTCCATCTTCAGGTGCTAATACGAGTATACTCGTATAACAAAAAACTAAACAAGAAAAGACTTTTAAAAATTGATACAATACAAAGGAACGATACATTTAAATTTTTTTTTAAATACCTATAATAACTGCAATACTTACTAATAATTCATTTTTATCAGTAACAACCAATAAGTAATTTTTAACAGTAATAAAATATAATAATTAAATGATAATATAAAATAAAATTGTAATTTGGAAAAAAACATACATTTGAAAAGATATATTTTGCATGATATAAATAAATGATTAATTTGCATTCGATTGGGAATGGGAGCTCGGAAGACAAAAAGTAGTCAAAGGATTTAAGCAGAAAGGGGTTAATATAGGAATCTAATTATTAATTATATTTTTTTCCAATTTCACCGACTCGAGGATTTCCAAAAATTCTAATTTGTTTAATTTATTGCTATTGTTAGTTGTGTGAAGAAATATAGTGTCTTTTTGTAAAAACTATGGTCAAATTCGATACAAAGGTTGGCCATCTCAGAAAAATTATGTTTGGTGTAAGCTTGTTTGCGTTCGTTACTAAGTGATTTAAATCTTCGTTAGTATAAACTAAAAGATCTTTTAGTTATATACTCACACCTGAAGATGGAGGTCACCTCCGAAGCATTGTCGTGTTTAAATATTTGTATTATTTTTTTACAAAGATATTGCATAAACTCAACAATTTACAATAGAGTTCCACAGTGTTAATTTTCAATAAAATAATAATTAGGGTAATTTTGTGTAGCACCGTTTTTGTGAATAACCTACCTTAGGGACGCTGAATATTTAGTATTTAGTTCCGATAGTGAACAAGATTCTACGAAATCTCAATTCTGCATTGTATGGTTTATATTACAGATGCAGGCAAGAAGAACACACTGATTGAGCCTATGCAACCCAAAAGAACAATATTACTTGGAATCATTAATAAATTTGAAAGATGGCAATTGACACAATAATTTGTAAATAATTTTTAAAATACGTCTATTCTCAGAAGTACATTATTTCGGAATCCACAAGTACCTATTTGATTAATATTTATAACCTCATTTAGTATTCAATACCTAAGTAGGCATTGTATACATAAATAGTCATAAAATTCTTTATCTAGTTCCAGTTAATATGTACTTACCAGTATTTTGGGGTTTACCCAATAATTATTGTTTACAATATATTGAGCCATTTCAATTACCTAAATTACAATACTTACTCTTTTAACTCGTGTATGATACGACGACGCATTAGATTTTCGCTATATTTGATAATGCCTTACAAAGGCGAAACATGCCATCCTATACTAAAATTTCTAGAAAATAGACGTTTTCGCTTAAATTGTGTGGTAGTTACCGTTGATTTCTACATTTTTGTATACAATAGGTTATTTGAACCCAATTACTGCATACAATTTGTGAGCTATTGATTTTCATAATATGTGATAGGTTACTAGTCTACCGCCTTCTTTATTGTCACGTGATTTGTGAATTGTTTTTTCACACTGTCATCGCCGGGAATCAAAACCGAGACCTTCAGTGTGACAGTCATAGCTGTTGCCACTATGCCACGATAGCCATCGCCAAATAATATAAAAAAGATTCAATGCAAATTTGTAAGTAAGAAGTAAAATAAAATAAGGGTTTTAGTATAACCACACAATTTAACAGACACTTAAGTTAGACTAATAATTGTAATTTTCTAACTCACTATGTAAACATGAACACTTAAATAATTTAACCCCAAAAGCCTTAAATTATACTTGAACCCTCAAAGTGATTACGTACGTTATATTATAATTTAAAGGAGTTTAGAATGTGTGCATTAAGTGCTCTGTATGTAAATGGCCAGAACAATGAGTGACCTTTCAGTGAGATGAAAAGAGCAGTCCAGAAAACGGAATTACAAATTAAATTATACATCCGTTTGAACCGCAGCGAAAAGATCACAAAACAAGGACACAAAAGGATGGCTGTCTTGTGCAAAAAAGTTAACGAAACGAAGCATTTTTTTACTTACGTAATTTCATAAACGTAGCAGAAACAGAAATAAAAACATTGCGACCCATCGTGGGTAGAACACTTAGAGATAGGATACCCGACTAAGCGATTCACAGATCCTGCAAAATTGGTTACATAGTGATATAGAGTAAACAGAGAAGACAATCCTGGAGAGATCACATCGAGAGGAAGGATCCAGCGAGGATTCCTATGATCGTGATGTATGAGACTCCAGAGAGCCGTCGACCACCAGGACGACCACCAAAGAGATGGAGAGAAAGCTGGTCGTCTCTCATAGGATTAAATTTGATATACTGTATAAACAGATCACAAGATCTACAATACGAATTACATAAATGATGGAATATTAATATCTGCATGTTGAGATGTCTAGTTTCCATGATCTCTACAATAAAGATAAGGAGAAAACTAATAGGGTAGTAGCGATATAGTAAAGTCACTCCATGACGTAGGCCTCCTCTCGTATTTTCTACTCCCTTCTTTCCTGGGCGACCCGCATCCAGGCACATCCCGAACTCTTCTGGATATCGTTGCCCCAACGCAACTGTGGGCGCTTTCGGGAAGCCAGCACAGCGTCGCTTTGTCCACTTTTCATCTGTGTCAAGAGCAACGTGTAGCGCTCATCGCCACTTAAGGGTTGCAGCCAACTTGATGACGTCGGAGACCTTTGTCCTGCTGCTTATAGAGTAACAATATGGATGTAACAAGCACAGTCTCATACATAGCAAAGTTCGAATAAACAAAACCTTATAACAAACCCTTATATAATACATGACTAGTATGACTAGAACTGACACAGTTAGGTCAAAAACGGTCCTAAAACCGTTTGAAATTAGATTGCTACAAACTTTAACAGGAAAGACTCAAGGTCAAGGTAAAGGAAAATAAGAGAGACCCGTTCATACGAAAGACATCATATGATAAGGCAGGAAAAGATTGTGGTACTGGAGACACCAGCGGATAGGGTGGACGATGTAATACTTCCCATGTAGTTCCCCTCAATATACAATATGAATAATAAAAGAGAATATTTGTTAATTGACAATTATTTTTAATAAATTTAAAAAACTAACTAACTAACCATAAGGTCGTCTCCCCGAACTGACCGTCACACTGTTCTATCCTGATATCTTATCTCGCTTTCTTAACATCCATAACATCGTGTTATCAATGCACATGAGGTTCGCAACCCATCACACCGCGTCTCCCGCGGGACGAAAAGAGAAGGATGGAGTGCCGCATCAGTAAAAGTGTGACAGTCCATTCTTTCTGCCTACTTTCGGGGAGACGGCGTGATGGTTTAGTGAGTAGTTTAGTTAGTTAGTTAGTTATCAATGCACATCGATTTCTTCGACTTTCTGCGTGGTTGACATTTAATATTTTATTCATTAGATCCTGCCACGTTTTCCTCAGTCTTCCTCTTTTTCTAGTTCCGTTAACGTCGTTTCATTACACTCTTTTAAAATGCTTTTTTTTTCTTCCCGTGTTTCCATACCATTTTAATGATTCTTTCATTATTTTATTCATAACACTTCCATTCGAACTGTATGCACTAACATTTTTAATTAGATTTTAAAAATAATATTAGCCCACTTTTATAAGTTTTTACACCTTTTTTATATTTGTTAAAACCAACCCGTCTCGCTCCCGCCGGAGCTTTGTCAGGGTTACAAAAGACACTGAACCCAGAACTCAGAGTCTTTTGTAATTCTGACGAAGCTCAGGCAGGAGCGAAGCCTTTTAAAGAAATTTCAATAAACAGCATTTATTTGTAGAATATACGTTGCCTATTAGGAAAACCGCCAAAAATATGGAACGATAGCAAGAGGATAACTCCCGTCCATGAGCAGATCAACGATCTAGAATAAAATTGAAGTGAAAACAAAAAGAAGAAGCATTTAAACTGGTAACGTAATGAAGTCCCCCTCAGAAGAAGGCCACTGTTTCTCGTGGCTTATTACTTAATTGTTTTATTCCTCTGCATAACTAAATAAAAAACTTGCCAACAAAGTCTTAAGCTAAAACGTCCTTCGGAAATTGATCCTTTGAGAATAATAAAATTATACTGTTCTGTCGCGGAATATAAACAGGGTGGCTAAAAAGTTTTTTTTTTATCAGCAGGCCAAAAACAATATTTTTATTTTGCATATAGATATGTACTAATTAAATGCTTATTTAAAAACTTTTACAATACCACGTCTGTTTAAAGGTATTTTTTTTAATTCGTTTTGAAAAATAAATATAAAATCGTTTCTATCGATACATTTTTTTTTGCTAGGGTGTTTTCGTTTTTTTTTTTGATAAAAAAGGGAGACACGTTAATTAAATAAGGTTTAAGAGAGTGATATTTTTTGCCTTGCCATGACATTGTATAATTATCACTTTCATAATACTAGTACACTAGCAAGGCGAGACAAGTAACTCTAATAAAATTTAATAAAACATTTAGAAATCAGACGTTTCCATTGAGATTAGATAAACTTGTTCGTAATAGGCATTTCTTATTTTAGTGAATGTATTAAAAAAACATTTAAAAAAAATATTTTTTAAATGTATATTTATTATAGTTAAAATACACTGATGTTTGTCTTCGACCGGCTTCGGCAGCTCGCTGCCGTCTTCTGTGGTGGCAGCGAGCTACCAAAACCAGTCGAAGACACAAACATCAATGGATTTTACCTAAATATATACATTTAAAAAATATTTTTTACATTTTAATTTTATTTTAATTACTAACTTCTACCATCAAATTTCAAATAACAATATATTTTTTTAAATAATTTATTTCATCATAAATTATATACTACATAAAAAATCCTAAAACTTCTCTAATATTGTTTCTGGAATAAACGATGTTTAAAGCATTATTAAAGCACTACAACTTTCATTGAAAAGGTCGAGCTTTTCATATTTGTATAACAAAAGCGCATTCTACCTTCAAGGCACAGCGTAAGTGATCTTTAACGAAAAAGTTTTTTTTTTGTTTAAGACCAATATGGTGTTGAAGAAAATACAAACACAGTCAGGACCAAACAAGTTTTGAATACTTCCGAGATTAACACATTGAGGATAATAGTGGGCAAGTTATTATGAGATTGCGTGAGGAACTCCAGAATAAGCCATATTTGAGGCTGAGGATATTATAAGATGGAGTAGACAGAAGAAGAAGTAGACGGTACGGTCATGTCCAAAGAATTAACACCACCAGACTCTCCTATATTAAACTACATAATCAACCACACGTAATCAACCTCGGCTAAATTGTTTCGGATATTTTTTGGCCTTAAAGAAAAAAACATTTTAGGAAAACAGGGGGTCTACACAAAATAGAAGAAATCGGCAACGGGTCAACGGGACAAAAAAGTTTGGGAACTCTGGTCTACAGCAAAGAAGAAGAAGTTGTAAATACATTATAAAATGATCTTTATGAAAACATATTGCTGTAGTTTCTAGCTTAGCTTTTGATATATATTTATAAATTTATCTTAATCAAGTACCAAATAAATGACACTCAGGTTTGTTACATGAAAAAGGTTTTAGAAGGTATCGAGCAAATA
This sequence comes from Lepidostoma basale, assembly GCA_022606425.2. NCBI lineage: Eukaryota > Metazoa > Arthropoda > Insecta > Trichoptera > Lepidostomatidae > Lepidostoma > Lepidostoma basale. Next base: position 232,829 of record JAHDVF020001389.1, on the reverse strand, counting down.
CTTTGATTAATGACTTTAGATTTCTGAACTTCAGTACCGGCAGTCAAAGACCTTGATATTTTACTATTAATCACCAATGCGTCCATTTATCCATAAATTTGATAAACCAATATTAAAATTAACCTCAAGTGGATTTAAATATTTTTTTGTTTTCAAATATGTCCAATTTATTTTTTAGATCAATTAAAAATCCTACATTGTGTTGACTGTCAAAAAAAATGAAATAACCAGAAATATTAACTTCTCAATTTCATTTAAACAAACAGATGAATTCGTGCGTTACAAAGAACACTTAAAATACTTTATTTCTATTTTACTTTCTTATACACTTTGTAGACACAACACTTATATTAAACAAATAAAATTATATCTTCAGTTAAGATACATATTTATAAAAGTATTATAATTTATTTTTGTTTACATGATCTGACAGATGTTATGAAGATTTATTTTGGAACATTTATGGTTTTTAACGTTTATGCTTAACATTTATTCTAAAAAGCATAAACATTCCAAAATAAATCTTTATAACATCTGTCAGATCATGTAAACAACAACAATTTTATAATATTTTTATGAATATGTATCTTAACTGAAGAAGGATAGTTTGTACGAAACATGTCTATATAATTTTATTTGTTTAATATAAGTGTTGTGTACACAAAGTGTATAAAAAAGAAAAATGGAAATAAAACATCATAACAACGCTAAATATGGCGTAACACGAAGAAACTTAAAATACTCTTGTAATGTTTTCTATATTATTTATTGTTTCTTGAACAATGATGTTAAACTCCAAATTAAAAAACTAATACGAATGAAAATATCTGTTTTCTAGAAGTTTTATTATATTTTATGTGAATGTCATTTTTCCAAAGACCAAAGCTTAGGTGGATGGATGATGTAGAGGGGTGTTACAAACTGGAGAATGCGGACGATGGACCGGAAAAAGTGGCGAAGAATTCTGGAGGAGGCTGGGGTCCATAGTGAGCTATAGCACAAATGTTGTTGTTGTTGACATTTTCGCCTATCTATCGCTTTGTCTTCGTATTATAATTAAAAACAAAGACTATAAAATATGAATCATTTTGGTTTGCCTTTTGGGAGGAAAATGTAAAAATTCAAGTTTAATTTGTTTAAATAAAATTTATTTTAGTGATATTTTACCAAACGGTTTCATATTGAAAACACAATAAAGATATATGTAGGTAAAACTTATAATTATATAAATATTAACAATAAATAGATTGATCAGTTAATACAATAAGTAATAATACATTTATTTACAATTCGAATACAGATTAGAGCATCCAACGAGGATTTAGAAATCATTTTCTCGAAATTGGACTTCACAAAAATGTACAAAATGTGATAAGTTTTTCCCATATTGTATACTTTTTTAAACTTTCGTGAGAGCCTTATTTCGATTATTATGGTTGCTGTACATTGAACCCAGAATTGGACATTCATTCAAACTATGTACACGATTAATTATTATAATAAATATTTTTACCTAGTCTTTGAAAAATAATACTATTTTAATGTTATAACGATAAATCATGTTATAGAATCTTCAAAGAATTTTGATATAAAAACACTTGCCGGAAAATTCAATTTTTTTTTCAAGTGAAACGATCTGAAAATATAAAAAAATACAACCAAACAAATATTTATATTTTTTGTTTCTTAAAAAAAAAGTGTCAAATTCAATATTTCATAATGGAATGGAAACGTCTTATTTCTATAAGTTATATTATATTTCATTTGAACGACATGTATTACCTTGCGAATACATTATTACGTTATTTCCATAAAAGATATTAAAACTTCTAGAAAATGGATGTTTCCGTTCGTATAAAATAAAACTATTTATTAATATGAATAAAAACATTGGTCTTCTAGGAGTTCTATTATATTTTAGATGGAATAACATGTTTTGCCATTCTAAGGCATTATCAAATGTTCGCATTTGATAATGCCTTAGAAGGGCGAAATATGTCATTCCATCTTAAATATACTAGAATTAATAGAAGACAGATGTTTTCATTAATATGAATAATATGAATAATTTAATATAGAGTTTTACATCATTGTTCAAGAAATAGTAAATAAAACTATGTATATTTGTTTTTTTTATAAATTTTTAAACAAATCAATAAGTTTTGTTTATGTACATCCAGCTGTAAAAACTTAAAAAAAATTATTCTTGTTCGTTATGAAATTTAAAAAAAATTTAGATAATAGAATTATAGGAGTATTGAAATAACGATTTTTACTTTTATTTTTGTGTATATTGGGTATGCTAGTGCCTGGTTTTCCTTATTACTGATTTTTCGGAGAGTCTCGCACTCTTCATCTTCAGGGTGACAACGCTTAAAATGGAAGCTGCGACGATCTCCAAAATAACATTTAGGAAAAACATTATTCACAGATATACCCAGATCTAAGTAATTGTTTTAATGTAAACAATAACGTATGCAGTAACTGTTTTTTTTTAATCCTGTGCTCACGTCAAATCATTAAGTTAATCAGTATTTTTAAAAAGAGGTTTCAGAAAAAAAAATCGACTGCTGACGTGACAGTTTTGCAGTTCTAGTCGATCAATAAATTATTTTAATTGATGCATATTTTCACCAACCGGAACACATTTTTTTGTTATTTAAATAAAATGTGGTCACACTTATTTATTTAATCACTTTAGTAATGCGTGTTTGAGCTCAACAATGGACCAAAAAGTATATTTATTTTATTATATAACATTGGTATGTTTTACCTTAATGATGATGGAAACGTTTCTATTGAACGATTTAGTTAAACAACAAGTCATTTTACATAAATATGCATAAAAAAGTAAATATTTTTTTAAATATAAGAAAATAATTGTTTGGTTTTGATTAGCACATTTAATAAAAAGAACTCTTACTTCACGTGTATCTACATCAGATATCAATTGGTTACATAACACAAATTCTGAAAATCATGAAAGTATATCATTACTCCGAGTGATGAAAACGTAAATTTAAAATATTTATCAATACTTTTTCTATGTTAAACTTTTTTGTTAGAATCGTTTGATGAAACACTTTTATTATATCACAACATTTTAAAAACAATTTTCAATTTAAATATTTATATTCCAAACACAGTTATCATAGAGAAAAAATATTTTCCATTTAAATGTTATGGACGAATACTCTATGATTTTTCTGTAAAGAGTTTTCGTATTCTGCTAGAGTGGATACAAGAATGATTAATTTACTTTTTTTTTCAAATTTGTGTAGAGTCTTATCACGCGTACCTAATACATTAAAATTAATTTTAAACTTGTCCGCACACGTCAAAAAACAAATTTACTTTACATATCAGTCTTCAACATAATATTTACAAGATTCGAATACACCAGGATCACTTTTATTTTACTTTGCTCGCAGGAGCAAATAAACAACACTTGTATTAGAAGTATATCCATTAGAAAAACGAGTTTTAATTTTTGAAGAAGTCTGTTTCACGGGATTACGAAATCAACTATAGACAAGCGTCTAGATTGAAAGATTTCTTTAAAATTTAGACGTTTCATACTAAAACGTCAGCGGCGGAATCCACCGCATATTTATCTCAGACGTTCATTTCCGGTATTGTCTGATTAGTTCTCGCTGTCTTCTGGCTGCAACTCTTGGGGTTTTGGAACTTGAGGTTTTGGGTCTGAGACTGAGTCCCCGGGGGGGTTTTCGACCTAGGCGGGGGTGGGGTGCGAGGCATGCTCATGTGCATGGACAGGGAGCCGTTCGGAGGGTGGTTCATTCCCTGAGTCTGCTGGATGTCTGCCAAGTTGTGCTGGGCGTTGTTTAAGAACGTTGTATTCTTCGGTAGCGTCATACAATTCTGGTTATACGACACTTGATTCCCTTGCTGCTGCTGTTGGTAGCTATAGTTCATTTTCCTCGGCAGAGTCATGCAATGCCCTTGATTTCCCATTTTCTGCATCTGCGGGCTGGATTTCTGCATCAGATTTGTCATCTGAATATTCCCGTGACAGATGTTCTGGCACGTTTGATTCAAGTTGGTAAACTCATTCCCCTGATTCCTCTGGACATTCGTCATCATGATGGTGTTTTTGTCTTGATGGTCAACATCGACGATGGCGCTTGAGCTTTGAGAGTGCCCAATAAAATAATGGGGATGCTTTGTGCTGAGATTGTCGAAGCTGTTATTGTGATTACGTTTCTGCTGTTGTTGCAAGCTCTTTACTTGTAGGCGAGTTTTGTCTCTTTGGTAGTAGACGCCAGCAAAGATCAAAACGTTTAAAATTAGCAAAGAACATCCGATCGCAATGGTCACACTCAAGGCTGTTGAATATGCGGTGTAACCAGCAGCCTCTAGATTGTTTGTGGTGGCTTCTTGCGTCACATTATGAACAGGATGATTCGCTATAAACGTGGAACCAGATCTCACGGAGATAACGCTTACACAAGTGGTCACAAGAGTATCCATTGTTGTTTGAGGAAGGTCCAGGGTGATGTTGGTCAGTGGTCTTCTGTAGAGTTCGAGAGTAGGGTCATAGTACGTTGTGCGGGTAAGCGGGTCAGGCCGGACTGACCCATCGTAGAGATCCCTGTCGTTGTGGTTGCGGAAGAGGTTGTGTTTGGCGATGACGTCCTTCATCCCGGAGCGGTGCAGCTCTGGGATCAGACGCAGCCACACAGAAAGCTGGTGCGCTCGGAAGTGGTTCTTCATTCGTGGTTTCATTCCTGTTGAAAGAAGACTTGAATAAATACAAATATTAAAAACCATGTTTTTTTTATATATTCTATTTATTTATTTATTTTACATATTATAACAATAATTTGCCTAAAAAAGTTTATGGACTGTAGTTGTCACACTAGGCATGGCCTGTATCGTGACAACTACATAAAATGGGATGTTAGTAGCGTTGTTAGTAAAATGGCGGTTTTTTTAGTAAAATGGTGGTTGTTAGTAATCTTATGCTAACATTGGTAATCACAATATGATGATATAATTAAAATTACTAAATCTAAAAGAAAAATGTGTTTTCTATGTCTAAGGTTGACCCCTTTATATATTTGGTTAGAGCACGTTTAAATTTCTTAGTTCGTTAATTGATTTAAGATTCTCAGGAAGACGATTGAAAATATGTGGCGCGCGGAATGAAAATTGCTTTTGGGCTAGAGCTGAGCGAAAACGAGGAACTTTGAAATTATGGTGAGAGGAATAACTTGTGGAACGGTCTGTTGTGATCTCGAGTTCGAATTATGCAATGATGTATTTTTATTTGTATGTAACTATCTGTAATATATTGAGTTTCTTAAGTCACATTGGCAGGAGATAGCTGGTAACAGTATTGCCACAGGAAGTGTTCCAAGCAAAAGAAGTAGAGGCAGATCTCTTGCGCTGTTGTGTGACCAGATTAAAGGTATGACTGAGGGAGGCCTCTTCTCAGCAGTGCGGGCTGCTGAAAATTGGATTGGAGGCGTATTGTTTTAGCCACTGGCAGCTCCATATATCACGGCCCTTAGTAATAAGGTAACGAATAAAGTAGAAGACTTTATTATAAGAGTTATAAAAATATTGCAGTAAAATACGAAAAGAGCAATAAAGTTCAATTTATTCAGATTAATTTAGTATTTATAATCTTGTGTTTTAATTTTTTTTTATATCTATAAAAAATGCTCTTAAAATAAAATATAATTAAAATCACTTTTTAAGTCAACGTGTAATTCATTTAATACTTCTTATGAATTATATATGATATCAAGTCTACGAGAGGTCTTTTAAAGACCCCGCGAACCCCGGGCAATGTGGTACATATTACTTAGTGCCATAGCAGATAGGGAGAGGACGAATGGCGAGCTTCCAGCGCCATAAAACTGGATACACCCGGCTAAGGGAAGGTAACCCCGACAGAAAATCCTCCAGAGAAGGCAAGGGGATACCACTCTGGATATTTTCCCCCAGGTCATCACTATGTAAAAGGGTGATAGTCAACGTTAGGGAGACCTGACAGGACACAGAAAGAAGAAGAATCATAAGCCTAAAATATAGAAACGCTTTATTCAAGTGCCATTTTTATTAAGTAATCATTTTAAGGCTATATTTATTAATATTTTTTTAAATGAATACATATACTTATACTTGTATACGAATACTGGATTTCACCCATTGCGGGTTATCAATTCATGATTTAATTGTATCTCAATAGAGACGAAGATGGAAATTGGAAACTGAATATGGTTGATCAAGGTGTTTACAGGACTTATGACCTGTCATTGGTTGGGTTAAGTGCACACTTTACGTAATTACAACATTCCCCATACCACCTTTGTTATGACCATGTCTGACAAATTTTTGGAAGTTGTATATAAATAATAATAATAATAATAATATGCTAACTTTTAAAGCGCCGTTTTTGTGATGTAATCACCTCAAGGGCGCATTAAGACGTGTTTTAAATCTTAAAAATCTAAATGTGACCGCTTAAAAAACGATCGGTTTAAAAGTATAAAGTACAACGCCAGAATTCACATGTCAGTTTCAATGCGCCATCTATGAAGATTTTGATAATATATGTTAATTTCTAAGATTAATCTATATAATCTTTATTTAAATCATTCATTTAAATTCTTGGATATTTTTTTAATTTAAAATATTTCATCATAATGTATTTTAAAAGTAAAACAATGTGAAGAACACATTATGAAATTGTTGTTTACTAGAAAACATATATTGAAGGCAAAATAATATTTTGAAATTTCATACCGATTTCTAAGTACTTTTGATGAAGCGTGTCATACTCGTCCCAGACGATGCTCTTGTATCGATTTCTTTCTCTGGATATAGGAAGGACGGACTCTTGGCGGTGATATTCGTTTGGGTTTCTGAAACAATAAAAATAAACTTATTAATACATGAAATTCCATAAATTTTAAAAAATCCATGTAAATAGTACATGAACTATCGAGTAGCAAGTTTATTGTACCCCTTAATATAGATATGGAGATACATTTCGATAAACTTAAGGCGTTAACACTGTGGAATTCCATAATGACTTCTCGCCACATTTCGAAGGTTTAATATCTTCATCATTGGAAGAACGATATAAACTAACGAAAAATATTTCATACAAAATACACGAACCTAAGAATAAATGTAACATGTCCTAAATAAAAGTAAGTATTGTAGCACCAGGGACATAACCTTACAAGGTATCAATGGGATAATATGTTATGTTTTGAAAAGCATATTTTCAATGAAAGTTTTGGGTTAAGGGTGATTTATCACACTAAAGTTTTTGATTAAGAAAATGAACTGTTCTTATTTTAATACATACAACAAAATCAAAAGTGGAAAAAACTTTGTTTTTATTTCAGCGAATTTTAAAAAGAACAATTCGTATCCAATTTAATGAATGTTTTTTTTTTTTATTTCGCATTTCAAATATCCATTGAATTTTTACATATTTATTTAAGAACTTAATATTTACATCTTGTATTAAAGTTGTATATAAATTACTAATGTCGTAATATTAGTAACTATTAAACAAGCACGTATAATTAAATAATTAATTGTTTGCCACAATTAACTTTGTTGCAGTCAAGTTAATTACAAATCGAAAGTTACTTCAGAAAGATTATCATAAATATAAAACAAGCGTTTTTAATTGAAACATTTACTCTGTTCAAATCAGTGGTTCCCAAAGTGGTCCCAGGGGGTCCACGGGACAAACAAGTTTGGGAACCACTGGTTTGAATAAACGCTCCACCACTACCTAATCAACCACAACGCCGTTTCCCTGGAAGGACAGGCAGCGATAATGGACCACCACACTGTTCTATCCTGACATAACTCTCGTTCATATTCTACATTCACACACAGTGACAAGCACGCTCGTCGATTATTCCGACTTCGAACAATCGTCTATCGTCGAAGTCGCCTTTCAGTACTTAATTAATTCAATCTTGCCATATCTCCCTTGAATTCTTTTTCCATTCTGATTGCAAGTAAATATATATTTTTAATCATTTTTTCCTCATCCATTCGTTCCATGTATCCAAAACATCTTATTGGCCTTTCTTAATTTTATTTAGTACGCATTCATCTGCATTACAACCCTTTATAGCTTTTCATTATTTTTTCCTGCATTTTTATAATAGATCTTATTTATACGTATTTACCCTACTTTCATCCTTCTTCTGCCAACTCTAACCTTCACTTCCATACCTAAGGTTGGCACATAAACCTTATATATTGAATGTATAAAAATACTTGTAGACAAATACTGGATTTTACCCATTGCGGGTTAATCATTTCTTTAAGGATTAATTGTATCTCAATAAATCTTGTCAATAGATCTTAAAATTGTTCAGACGGGGTGGTCGTAAGAAGGGCAAAATGGGGAATGTTGTTAACATAAAGTGATCGCTTAACCCAACCAATGACAGGTCATAAGTCCTGTAAACGTCTCGACTAGCATATTCTGTTTCCAAAAAAATTACATCTTCGTCTCTATTGAGATACAATTAAACCTTATATACCTACAAACCAACGCTGTGTCAATCACCTATTTCGAAAAGGCAATATATATATATATCGTTATTAATAGAAAAAAATTCTGAGGTATCTCTACATGAGGGAGTATGGTAGCTATCCGTGGCTCTATCCCATGGCATTTCTTTTGGGAATGCTCGGAACCAATTCTTTACAGCTTCGAAGAGATGGACATCTAATTACCCATTTCTTTAGATTAATTAGGGGATACTTCGAGAACTCCGCCGTACTGGAGGGTGTTCGGCTTTTTGTCCCCGATAGATATCTCCGACAGCGACAGCACAGATTGTTTTACCTACCGGCCGCCAGAACCAATCTGCCTCTGATGACACCGGTGGGAAGAGCAATTAGTCCGCTGAACGCGGTCTCCTCGGAGATCGACGTCTTTCATGTTAGTGAAAGTACGTTAAGAAGGCAAATATTCTTAATTCTGGAGAGTATTCTGTCTTCCTAATGTTGAACCATCTCTTATGCGTTTCTGGTAGTATACTATGCATTAACTATGCATTTTGGTCAATTTAACTGTTGCCGCACTTTATAATAGTTAATTGTGACACGTAATACGTTTGTATTGTTTTGCTGTTAAAATTATATTAGTTTTATCGTTTTTATAAAGAATTTTGACAGGTGTAAAAATAAATTTTTCATTTGTTCCAATGACAATTTGAATAATTCCTTCAATATTATTTCAAAGTTCTTGCTGGTTAAGTGCCTTATTACAGCTAATTTAAAAAAAACGGTGGATACGTTGAACATAAATTAAATAAACACAAAAGTCCGGATCGTCCATGTCAACATGTGCAACATCGAAAAAAACATTGTGTTATTACATTATGTGCTAAATTAAAAAAAAACGGTGGATTCGTGGAACATAAATTAAATAGACAATATGTGCACTATCTAAAAAGAACATTTTGTGTTAAATTATTTTTATTTTGTTATTTTTATTTTATATCATTGTATTTTATATTATTTGTTTTAGATTTATTTTGTGGGTGTTGGACGATCGAAGTGTGCGCGGGAGATGCCTATTGGTGGCGATGAGGTTCGCAACCCATCACACCGCGTCTCCCGCGGAGCGAAAAGAGAAGGATGGAGTGCCGCATCAGTTAAAGTGTGACAGTCCATTCTTTCTGCCTACCCTTTCAGGGAGATGGCGTGATGGTTAGTTAGTTAGTTAGTTAGTTACTATGCATAATATATTATTTTACCTGTTCTCAATAGATGCCTTAAAAATAAATTTTGTAATGTCTGTTGATGAAATAAACTGATTTGATCTGATTTGATTTGAATATCATAATATATTTACGTATTTTTGATACATCAGCCTATTTGTACACAACGGTTAACCTCACAACACATATAATTAGCATATTTTGCGGATATCGAAGTGATGTTTGGTTAGCCAGCGAAGACTCCCAGAAACTTAAGCCAGTAAGTGCTGTGTAAATGAATAGTTTGATTAATATCCCAACAAACTAATTAATCACAGAGGTACTCGCAAGAATTCTCTAATGAGTACTCTACCCTGAACCATTATTTGAATACCAGAATTGAATCCAAAATGTCTATAGAAACCCTCGGGAAATAATTAGTTCCGCTATGTATTCCTTAATGTACCAATGAGGCGGTTGTCAGTGTACACAAACTGGTTAAATCTACAATAAATTGTTATAACATTGGGCTGCTTGGAAGAAAAACACTTTTTGTTTGTTTTTTAAACATTGATGAAGTGAAACTTATTGAAAACATAATTTATAATCAGATTCCTCCTTTTACTCCTTTCTACTTAAATACTTTGTCTACATTATTATAATAATAAACGCGAATATTTAATGGTTTTACTTTTTTTTAATTCATATAATTTCTTATACAAATATCAGTTACAAATTTGTATAAGAAATTATATGAATTAAAAACAAAGTAAAACCATTTAACATTCGCGTTTATTATTATAATAATTATAATGGAGTTTTACAAAACAAAAACCTCAACAATTAATACTTTGTCTACATTTAATCTCCTAACCTCCCATTCCCAATCAAATCCAAATTAATTATTTATTAATTTCTATATTAATTATGTATTTTCAAATGTATATTTTTTCTAAATTACATGTTTTTTTATGTTATCATCATGTACCTATTATTATTATTTTATATTATTTATTAGTTCTTACTGTTAAAAATAATTATTAGTTCTTATAACAAATAGCCCAGGTTAATTTTTAAATTTAAATCATTGTATCGAATTTTAAATACGTTTTTATACAAGTCTTTCTGTGTTAAGTTGTTATTATATTTTAACACCTGAAGATGGAGGTATCCTCCGAAACATGTGGGTTTTTTTTAATAATTAGTGGATATTACAAAGTTATTTTTAATTTTCTAAATGATGTAAAACTCCATATCTAAGTTTTAAATTAAGTTTTATTAATATTTATGGGAAACCCAAGTAATGGTATATTTAAAACAATGCAGCTATTTAAATAACGACAGTATATTTATGAAAACGTGCAAAGTTTTATTGATAAGACAAAGCAAAACATATCATAACCATGAAATAAAACTCACACTTGAAAATGCACGTTTCCATCAGAATTAAATTTTTAATATTAATGGAAAAGTCAGTTTTCTAGAAGTTTTATTGTATTTTTTAAGAATTATCAATTAGAAATAAAATGTGGAACTTGTCATTCTCTTAAAATATAATTTAATTTCTAAAAGAATTTTTAATCGGTGCTTGCCTTGAACTATAATAAGATTTTTATTTTACAGATCAGCAATACTAATATAACCGATAGTCTATACTCAAAACAAAATATACAATGTACATCTTCTATTATCTTATAATGCGATTCATTTTGATTTCAAAATAAGCCTCTGAGCGCGGCATTGTATCGAATCTGTGATAACTACAACAAGCATTTTGGAGACATTGACGTCTTTCATTTGAGCGAGCGAAATTTTAAAAAAGTGATCGGAGCAACCTTTCGGCGCGGATGCGACCACGATGTAACGTGATATTATAATACTCGTATATTACTTTTTATTTTCTTTTATCTTAATTTTATTTTTTATTTCCAGTACTATAAGAATTTTAACTCTTTAATATTATGTATACCTTATTTTGTCTTAGTTTAACTTCAATCTTGTTTCTCACTATCATTTGTTGATTGTTAACTATTATTTTATATTTGTGGTAGCATGTAATTGGCCTTATTTTAATTATTCTATATGTTTCTTTTATATATATGTTATTGATATCGCTGTATGTTACCCTTAATAAATAAATAAATAAATTTGTATTGGATAACTGGGTTTTCTGACAGCATGTCTGTGGTTTTCTTCTACCGACTCTTATGTATAGAAGCGAAGCATGGACCTGGCAAAAGAAGGATGAAAGTAGAATAAATGCAGTAGAAATGAGATCTCTCAGACGAATGTGTGGCAAATCTGTATATGATAGAGTGTCGAATGAAAATATAAGATGTGAATGCGGTGCGAATGATGGTGTTATTAACAAAATAATGAAAGGATCATTAAGATGGTTTGGACACATGAAAAAATGAATGAAGAAAGAATGGTAAAAAAATATATGCAAACGATGTAAATGGAACCAGAATTAGAGGAAGACGGAGTAAAACGTGGCACGATCAAATAAATCAAATATTGAATGTCGGCTATGTGAGGAGTCAGAGAAATCGACGCGCGTGCATGACACGATCTATGAATGTTGAGGAACCGAGCGAAATATGTCAGGAAAGAAAAATGTGGGAGTCCATTCTTTTTGACTACCCCTTCAGGGAGATGGCATGGTGGTTAGTTAGTTAGTTAGTTTTATGTCTGTGGAAGCAGCTGCACTTACCCAATAGGTTATTGTTTGAAATAAAAAAAAATGAAAGGAATAAAAATATAGCAAATACTTCCAGCAACCGGAATGCGCGCATTTCTACAATGGTACGTATTTACCAGAGTAAATCAACTTACTCCTGATTCCACTGAACCAACATTCCAGGAAAATACTCCTAAACTTTGTACCTGAATATTCCGTAAGAGGTATTGTACGTGGTCCCGCGCGCATGTGGGTACGTTTGCACAAAATCACAACGTAAAATGAGAGAATACACGTTGGCGCTGTGTACCTTGGGCTTTTATAAGCCCCTGTTTGAAGTTTGCTCACTTTGTTTTTTCATCCATCAGCAAAAAATAATTATCACCCAAATCAAAACCCGCCACTCCAAAAAAAGCTTTGTGCGATATTTAAAAATACGCTTTGAAAACACACACAATTCAAAATTCCTGGGGTCGGGTTACGGGTAATTGTTTACTCATTTTCGGTATTAAACGGGGCGAAAAAACGAAAATCAGACGATAGACGGTTTTTGTACTTTTTTGGTACACAAACCAAAACATTGCGCGATCTTTTTTTAAATCATTTAAGCAATCATTAGTGTAGTAAGATTCCCCAGTGTCTGAAACGCAAAATGTATGATCCATGCGTACTTCCGGTACTGACATATGGGGCAGAAACGCTTACCCTCACCAAGTCGACCATAAGGAGACTCCGTGTAGCACAGAGAAAACCCGAAAGAGCCATGCTACACATAAGACTCTCAGACCGGATAAGAAATACTGAAATACGTAGAAGGTCGGGAGTAACAGATGTCGTCGCAAGGGTAGCGAAGCTTAAATGGTCATTTGCGGGACATGTTGCCAGATTGGTAGACGGTAGATGGACCAGAAGGGTGGTAGAGTGGAGACCCCGCGAATACAAACGAAACAGAGGGAGACCCCCACACGATGGTCCGATGACATTACAAGAATTGCTGGCGATAGGAATACGTGGAGAAGTATGGGGAAGGCCTATGTCCAGAAGTGGACGATAACGACTGTCTAAGTAAGTAAGTAAAAATAAGCAATCATAAATACTATATTGAGTAACATTATTTCATGTTCTTATGACGAGGTCCTTCAAATGAAATATTAGAGGAGCAACGATATAAATAATTAATTCGATTTAAAAGCATTTGATTGTGAAATACATTAAGATCTAAGACAGTGCTTCAAAAATTCAGCAACACCACCCCCCGAGAGGAACCATTTTTCAGACAAAGAAATATTGCAAAAATTTCACAAATAGAAATTACTAGTATTTTTTTATTATTTTTTTTATCAGAAGAGAGATTGTTCAACTGGGGTGAATTTACTTGTTCTGACAAAATATATTACCATCTTGACATTTGTTTAAAAAGTTTCCTCGTCTTTTCTTTGGTAATTGTGGCGCTAATGGTCTTATGACAAAAATACTAAAATTTACGACCAACAAAATTAGTTTAACAGTCAATCAATTCCGAGGGACATTCAAAAATTAAATTTTACAATGCCTCCAAACTTAATGGCTTAACGGCCTCCCGGAGCTTTTTACTGCTGAATTTATTAAGGTTTCACCATCAAAAATAGAGTAAACATGAAAAGGGATCTCTTCCCCTTGAATTTCCGCTTAACCCTCTGACACTCGTTTAAAACATGCCAACTCGAATATGATACTCAATACTCTTGATATATATTGTTTTTCATTCACGTTGAACTTTATATCCATATAACCACTAATTAAGTAAACAGGGGCTAAAATATGTTTTTGTTTAGTATTTAATTTAGTCTGATCGAATGCATAGATAAAACAAGTCCCATTCTCGATGTGTTCACAGTATTAATAAAATCCAAATTAAATAGTCAGAACCCGAAATTTAGATGAAACGATTTTAAATAACTGTTTCTTCAACAAAAACCGCAACAAAATGTTCGGTTTCTTGGAAGGATAGGCAGAAAAAATGGACCGCCAAACTATATTCTGACACGCCTATCTAGTTTCATTCACATTCATTCAGCGAGTCATACGCGCACGTCGATTTTTCCGACTTCTAAAATGACCGACCTTCAAAAAAGGATTAATTTGGTTATGCTTTATTTTCCTCGATCTTCCTCAACTCCGTACTCCATTCACATCGTTTACGTATTCTATCTTCTGTATTATTTTTTTATCCATACGTTTCTTGTGTTAAAATCAACGCACCGATCCTTTCATGATTTTGTTCATTATACTTCCCTCCACTCTACATTTCTTCCTTATATTAGCATTTGAAATTATAATTCGACGTACATCGTTTTTCTTAACACATACGTCTAAGATATCTTATCACTACTGCATTGATTTTGCTTTCACCCTTCTTCTGACAGTTCTATGCTACTGTGAAACTAGAACTGTATAGTTTTTTATACGTTTAATGAGAAATTAATTTAAAATATATTTTGCTTACTTTTTTAAAGGATCTTTTATATAAATGATTTTTTTTTAATTTTCAAATTGATGTTCAAATCTTGGGGTTCATTGTACCCCTTATGCTATTCGTAAAAAAATACGTTAGTATCAAAAGGGTTGAAACGCTTTCAGAAAATGATCTTATCCGCAAAGAAATAAGCGCTGAAAATATAGTTATTCGGTTAATTCATAATTTGGAAAAGGATTCTTAAATTTATGCTGATTATCCTTTGAAATTATTACGTACGCAATAAAAAACCAACTCTACGAGTCCTTTCATGGTACGTTGCAGTATTTAACATTTTTTGTTCCGTTATTAAATGCTTTACGAAAGAAAGTCTGTTTCTAATGTTCTAAACTCCAGACTAACTTTTAATCCTATTAAATTATATAATACGAACATAATATTCACCGTTCACAATGGAGTTCTGGTCCCATCACTTATGTATGGAAGCGAAGCATGGAAATGGCAGATGAAGGATGAAAGCAGAATAAATGCGCTAGAGATGAGGTCCCTAAGACGTATGTGTGATAGAACGATATACGACAGAATCTCAAATGCTGATATAAGAAAGAAATGTAGAGCGGAAGAAGGTATTATGAACAAAATTATGAAAGGATCGCTGCGTTGGTTCGGACATATGGAACGTATGAATGGAGAAAAATGGTTAGGAAAGTATACGTTAATGATGTAAATGGAGTACGGAGTCGAGGTAGACCGAGGAAAACATGGCATGGCCAAATTAATCAAATTTTAAAGCTTGGTCATGTTAGAAGTCGGAGGAATCGACGTGCGTGTATGACTTGTTGTATGAATTTGGAGGAAGCTAGATAGGTTTGCCAGGATAGAGTAGTGTGGCGGTCTATTCTCTCTGCCTATCCTTGCGGGGAAACGGCGTGATGGTTTGTTTGTTTGTTTGTTTTGAACATAATATATTATATAGATATTTGTTTTCAATTTGGGTTTTGTATAAATAGTTGAATACAACAATTATTTTAAAATATTGTTTCAAAAATACTCTTGAATTTATTAGTAATCACAGGCATTTATCGGTTTTTTTCTCATCGTTTTCGGGATGAAATTCGTACTTTAGGATGAATATTATATTTTAATACCTATCAATGAAAAATTCTAAGCAATAATTGAAACAATATATTTTTTGTGATCTAAGATGCGTCCAAGTCTCCTAGTATCTGCTTCTTCTGACGATTCAGTGATCGTGATTGCCTTTAGTTTTAATAATAGTATATAAAAAATTCTTCTTCTTCTTCTTCTTCTCCTTCTTCCTCTTTTAATAGATCTGTGGATCTATTTTTATGGCGTCTAGGTCTCTTGGGACACAGAACTCTAACTGTCTCGCCATCTCTTCGCAGGTCTTCCGGGTTGGCAAGTTCCCATTGGCACGTTGTTTGCGGCTGCTTGGGGGAGTCTATCGTCGCTCATTCGTTCTACGTGGTCGCGCCAGAGGCGTCTTCTTTTCCTGCCCCATCTGACAATATCTTCGGTATCGCAGGTCTCACGTATTACCGCGTTTCTGATTCTGTCCCTCAGTGTTTTGCCCAGAATAGCGCGGAGTATCTTCATTTCGGCGGTTAAATTATTCTAATAATTAAAATTACAATTTTTTTCGAAATATCGCGAGAAAACGAATCCATGACACACGGAAACACTTGTATTCATAAGTATCCGTTATTATCAATAATTCAAGCATCAACAAAACCAATAGATAGAGATAATAATATGCAAAAACCATTAAAAATAAAATGTAATAACTTATTTAATAAATAAAAATATTAATGAATCTCGTATTTGGTGTTATAATTTGTGATTAGAGAATTTTTTTAAATCAAACACCAGAATACAAAAATGAATTGTAAAAGGTAAAATCCTATTTTATGAATGATATATTTCCAAGCTTCTTAACCTTTATCATACTCGCAATATTTGTCAATTTGTGAACACGTAACTCTCGTATATGTGTTAACCATAATATCTACCATTATCAGTTAACATGTCGTGGAAAACTAAGAGCAGTAAAATAATAGTTATTTTTAGAATTATCTCCGGGACTATTTGACTTTTGGGAAAACGTCGAGAAAATAGAAAGGCCGCATTGGAAAATATGGCGCCCTTGTCGATAGTCGATAGGTCCGAGTCGTTTATCGTGCTTATACCGCCGGAGATATTCTCGCCCTTAAATGTGAATCAGCGCGACCCCTCCGGAGTGTGAGAGGGTCCTAGAAAGCCCGAACATTATTTATCTACTTCTTTTATTCATAGGACTTTCTAGAATTTTCAGATGTTTTCTGGAAAAATTGAAGCGATGAAAAAGCATCAGTTCTTACTCTACACCAGATGTTATTTGGAAGTCCAAGCTTAGGATAAAAATACTTTATGATAATTTTATGATTATCGTAAATTATCATTTATGTATAATATTTTTTTGTGAATGTATACTTATACTGGATTTCACCCATTGCGGGTTATCAATTCATGATTTTAATTGTATCTCAATAGAGACGAAGATGTATTAAAAGATTAACATATGTCATCAAAATCTTCATAGATGGCGCATTGAAACTGACATGTGAAATCCGGTGTAGGACTTTAACATATATACAACTTCCAAAATTTGTCAGACATGGTCATAACAAAGGTGGTATGGGGAATATTATAATTACATAAAGCGTGCGCTTAACCCAACCAATGACAGGTCATAAGTCCTGTAAACACCTTGATCAACCATATTCAGTTTCCAATTTGCATCTTCGTCTCTATTGAGATGCAATTAATATCATATATGTATTCAGAAAAAAAGATTTTGTGTTTAGTATTAAGAATGTGTACGTGAGAAGGCTTTGGCTACGGAATCATATTATTTTTCTTTGAATACTCGTGGTTTTAATTTCACAGAAAGAATTTTTATATTAAATGCTACACTGTGAATCAGAAAAACGGAATATGAAATGTTTGAATATTTACATAAATTCGTATTTCTTTTATTAATAAATTTCTTTAGATCCACAAAAACTGTATTACTTTCAGTCATTTCATTTTAATAAACGTCCACTAATAAAAACGTAAAAAAAATCATCTCTTCTCGTACTCTTAATATTATTACTCTATCAAATAATTTGCCAGTAGAGATCAACAAGCTGATTGCAATCTGATTTGTGCATTCTGATTGGAAAATTTTACTCTTGAGGAAAACAGGATCACCTTGTTCTTATTTTAATAGATCTGACAATCTGTTGCACAAAATTCACATCTCCTGGGATGATGAGGTCCAACTGTCTCTCCATCTCTTAGGTAATTTTCCCTGCTGTATCTTCTGGATCTATTCCACCGATCGATATCCTGTATTGCGCAAGTTTTTTTATGGCTGCGTTACGGACCCGATCTCGGAGAGTTTTTCCAGCTCTTATTCATTTATTAAACAATGTATTACCATCCTCGACATATTGTTTAAAAAATATGTAGAGCCATGCAAGAACCAAATATGTGTGAAGACTTTCACAGTTAGTAAATGATCACATGGATCTTAAGAATATCTGCGTCTCTTGGTATCCTCTTAGAACGTTGTTATGAAAATCGTTCCAGAATTGTTTTTTCATGGTAGTTGATCGGTAGAATTCTGGGACCTGTTAATGACGGGGAAGGCTGGAGAGTGCGGCATAATGACGAGCTGTACCATATTTACAAAGCTCCCAGTCTCTCCACACAGGTCATACTAAATAGACTGAGATGGGCCGGTCACGTGCAGAGGATGCCGTCATTGCGAACCCCAAAAATATTGCTGGAGTGGCACCCAGGTGGTAGAAGACTAATTGGACGACCAAGGCTGCGATTGGAGGATGAAGTTGGGAGAGATGGGCGATATTTTTACGAGTGTCAGATGGGAGGGTCGAAGCGGAGGACAGCAGGAGTTGGAGGCGAAGAATACTGGAGGCTAAGGCTTCATATGGGCTGTAGGGCCATCGAAGAAGAAGTAGAAGAAGAAATTGATCGGTAGAGTTATCTAATCTGAAGATCCAGTCTGCATTTCACTCCGAAACGTCGTTAAAAAAGTGAACATCTGTTTGACATAGCTATTTCTCGGTTCTAAAGTGCTACCCTGAACCTAGAGAAAATTTATAACTGTCATAGTGAGCACTTAAGCAAATGCATTTTACTTTTGACGCTTCTAGTGGCACGTCACAGCCACCGCAGAGCTTACATTCTTGACACGTCCTGATTTTGAAGTTTGTATAGATCTACACATATTTCAGGAATTAAAATATAAATGATAAATTATTAATGTCTTCTTAATATCGAACCATCTCTAATGCGTTCCTGGTACTATGTTGTATTTTAATAATATTTTACCTGTACTCAATAGATGCCTTAAACACTTTGCTGTTAATAGATGTCTTTTGAGTTAATAAACTGATATTATTTTATTTGACTTCGCAGGAGCCCAATTCCTCTCAAAAGGTCACATGGCCTACTCTTAGAAAAAGAAGAAGACGGAGATATGATATTTGATGAATATGGAAAACCAATAAACTACACAAACCTTGATTAATCACAAACGCAAAGGTGCCTATTTGCCTCAACATTATCATCATCATTCATTTTATTCCATTAAATTCTAAAATTAATTTTCACATATCTCTTCTACTCTACATTATTTATAATATTTTAATATAAGTAACAGCTCTTTGCTGGCGTGTAAATTTAGAACGTTTTTCGGATTTGTGGTTCAGATATATTATATCTATAATGACCGCATACTATGTACTAGCCCTTTGATCCCTTCTTCGACATATTCAAGTCACTAGTCGTCCTGGTAACTAACCAAATTCTCAATGTAGACATTTTGATTTCCGAAAATTTCACCTTGGCGACTCGAGCCTGAAATATTCCCGAAATTACACGGTAAATTCCGTAGCTACCCAAAACGATGTTTACACTCAGATTACGGCAGGGTCAGGTCAGATTCCAATTATTTTATATACTGTCCTTTTGACGCGGCTTCTCAAAATATGTAGGCACAGAAATATTACAATTACCACTTGCTTTACGGTGTTAAATTCATCCTTTACTCACGATGCTGGACTCTAGTTTAAATAGATATTTGCCTTAACCTTATATCAATATAAACTGAATACGTAGACTGTAAGATGTAACTTACTAACTTCTCAAAATATGTAGGCATGGAAATTCTACAATTAACACTCGCTTCACGGCGTTAAATTCATCCTTTACCCACGATTCTGGGCTGTTGAGTATCCAGTTTAAATTGATATTTGTCTACTAAACCTTATATCAATATAAACTGGAGACTCAGAGTATAAGAGGTGACTAACTAACTTCTTAAAATATTAAGCATGGAAATTCTACAATTAACACTCGCTTTATGGTGTTATATGAGATGGTAAGGTCGGTATGTGGTGTTGACTGCATGGAAGATATGAGAATCGCAAAAAATATTTCTTGCATTACTCCTGAGTATCAAGTTTAAATTAATATTTTCCTTTACCTTATATCAATATAAACTGGATACTTAGACTATTAGAGGTAACAAAAAAACTTTTCAAAATATGTAGGCATGGAAATTCTACAATTAACACTCGCTTAACGGCGTTAAAGTCATCCTTTACCCAGGGTGATGGACTCCTGAGTATCAAGTTTAAACTGATATTTTCTTTTACCTTATATCAATATAAACTGAATACTTAGACTATAAAAGGTAACTAAATAACTTCTCAAAATATGTAGGCATGGAAGTTCTACAATTAACACTCGCTTCACGGCGTTAAATTCATCCTTTACCCACGATGCTGGACTCTTTAGTATCTAGTTTAAATTGATAGTTGCCTAAACCTTATATCAATATAAACAGGATACTTAGACTATAAGAGGTAACTAAAAAACTTTTCTAAATATGTAGGCATGGAAATTCTACAACTAACACTCGCTTCACGGTGTTAAATTCATGCTTTTCCCACGATCTGGACTGTTGAGTATCCAGTTTAAATTGATATTTGTCTACTAAACCTTATATCAATATAAACTGGAGACTCAGAGTATAAGAGGTGACTAACTAACTTCTTAAAATATTAAGCATGGAAATTCTACAATTAACACTCGCTTTATGGTGTTATATGAGATGGTAAGGTCGGTATGTGGTGTTGACTGCATGGAAGATATGAGAATCGCAAAAAATATTTCTTGCATTACTCCTGAGTATCAAGTTTAAATTAATATTTTCCTTTACCTTATATCAATATAAACTGGATACTTGGACTATTAGAGGTAACAAAAAAACTTTTCAAAATATGTAGGCATGGAAAATCTACAATTAACACTCGCTTAACGGCGTTAAAGTCATCCTTTACCCAGGGTGATGGACTCCTGAGTATCAAGTTTAAACTGATATTTTCTTTTACCTTATATCAATATAAACTGAATACTTAGACTATAAAAGGTAACTAAATAACTTCTCAAAATATGTAGGCATGGAAGTTCTACAATTAACACTCGCTTCACGGCGTTAAATTCATCCTTTACCCACGATGCTGGACTCTTTAGTATCTAGTTTAAATTGATAGTTGCCTAAACCTTATATCAATATAAACAGGATACTTAGACTATAAGAGGTAACTAAAAAACTTTTCTAAATATGTAGGCATGGAAATTCTACAACTAACACTCGCTTCACGGTGTTAAATTCATGCTTTTCCCATGATCTGGACTGTTGAGTATCTAGTTTAAATTGATATTTGTCTACTAAACCACATATCAATATAAACTGGAGACTCAGAGTATAAAAGGTGACTAACTAACTTCTTAAAATATTAAGCATGGAAATTCTACAATTAACACTCGCTTTACGGTGTTATGTGAGATTATAAGGTCGGTATGTGGTGTTGACCGCATGGAAGATATGAGAATCGCAAAAAATATATTTCATGTATTTATATATAGGTAAGTTCGTCGTCAAAATAGGTCATACGACCTAGACCAAGAGGAAGAAGAAAACAATATATTGTATCATAGTCCCTTGACAAATTCAGGAAACGTTTTAATTGATCGCCAAGACTACAACATTAATTCATTTCGTTGCGTGTGTAAAGCAATCAGCATGGAACCTCCTGCAAATGGCATATTTTGAGAAGCGGCGCCTCAAGGAATGACCCCGATATATATTCCGATGTTTACACACACGGAGCGGTGTCCTCGTAAATCTTCAAAAATTATCCTTGTTTGTTTGGGTTCCTTATTTATAGTTGGTAGTCACGAAAAAAGCGAGATATCCTTTTTCGGTTTCAATTGAGTTAACAAATTACTTCGTTTGATACCATTAATAGCTTGTACATGGAAAATTATCGATTTATTCCAGAATATGTGTATGAATTGATATTTTAAAGATAATACGTACTTTATAGAACATTTACATTGCCTTACATACTAATCATTCACTGTTAACCAGGCTTCTACATTGCCTTACATACTAGTGATTCACTGTCAACCATTAATAGTTGGACATGGAAAATTATCGATTTATTCCAGAATATGTGTATGAATTGATATTTTAAAGATAAAACGTACTTTCTAGAACATTTACATTGCCTTACATACTAATCATTCACTGTTAACCATTAATAGCTTCTACATTGCCTTACATACTAGCGATTCACTGTCAACCATTAATAGCTTGTACATGAAAAATTATCGATTTATTCCAGAATATGTGTATGAATTGATATTTTAGAGATAAAACGTACTTTCTAGAACATTTACATTGCCTTACATACTAATCATTCACTGTCAACCATTAATAGCTTGTACATGAAAAATTATCGATTTATCCCAGAATATGTGTATGAATTGAGATTTTGAAGATAATACGTACTTTCTAGAACATTCTAATTGCCTTACATACAAGTCATTACTCCAAATAGAAATATATCAACAGAAGCAAAGATGGCAGTACACAGTGGAGTTCTAGTGCCAACCCTCATCTGTGGAAGTGAAGCTTGGAGCTGGCAAAAGAAAGATGAAAGCAGGATAAACGCCCTAGAAATGAGATCACTAAGATGATTGTGCGGGAAAATGTTGTATGATAGAATACCGATTGATGAAATAAGAGAGAAATGTAAGACAGATGAATGCATCATTGATAAAATTAAAAAAGCAACCCTGAGATGGAAATGTTTAAAAAGTTGTACACAAGCAGCGTGAGTGGAAAAAGAAGCCGAGGACGACCGAGGAAAACATGGCATGAACAAATTAATCAATTACTAAATGGCGGCCACTTTCGAAGTCGGAATAATCGACGTGCGTGCATGGTACGATGTATGAATGTAGAGGAATTCCGAGAGGTATGCCAGGACAGAGCCTTGTGGCAATCCATCCTCTCTGCCTACCCCTCCGGGGGAATGGCGTGATGGTTAGTTAGTTAGTTTTAGTTAGTTAGTTTTCACATTGATAGATTGTCCCGGTTAATAAAATTACGACCAGATACCCAAAATACTCCACTGAAGACAGAGGTACTAAAAGGCCAACTAAAAGATGGACTTATGACATTGCCATAACTTGAATGACCTAGATACGAAAGGTACAATACAGGAACGAATGGAGAAAGATGTAAGAAGCTTATATCAAGGAGTAGAGGGAAGAAAGCTGAAGAAGAAGAAAATACGAGTATATTTTGGGTATCAGCCTGCGAGACAAAGTCAGATGAGAATATACGAGTCAGGACAAAGGTCTTCTTCGTCATAAGACAGATGACAAAGCAATTGATGTGCTGATCCAGCAGAGCGTGAGGATGGCCGCCCAAAGTTGCGTTGACGCGACGACATCCAAAGTATCTGGATGGAGATCGCCCAAAATGGACAGAATGGAAAGTAAAACTGGAGGCCTACATCCAGGAGAGGACAGTAACAAAGGCTGAAGAAGAAAAATATGAAAGCGTATACAGGTAAGCATGTAATGAAGGTAAACAAGATATATTAATTGCTTGGATCTCGGGTATGAATCCCCTCCGAAAGACGTATCAAACATCTTTGCAGACTCCATGTCCACCTTCTCGCCAACTATCCTGAAAAATAAACTTGCAACGATCACAGAGGTCTCACAATTAGAGGATAGTGCGAGATACGGATCTACCTGCGATTCCAAAAAAAATCATAGAACATATTTATCAAAGTAATAATAATAGTAATAGTAATAATAATAATAATATTAATAATAATAATAATAATAATAAATTGAGGAATTTTTACGAATTTTTATGAATTAAAACACTGCTTTTTCTTTTTTTGAGTTTATTTTTCTCGACATGTTTCCAAGGCTTACACCTTTATCATCGAGAGAACGATGTGAATTCGTTTATATCGTTCTCCCGGTGATAAAAGTGTAAGCCTTTGAAACATGTCGAGAAAAATAAACTCAAAAGTGGAAAAAATAGTGTTTTAATTCATAAAAATTCGTTATTAAGGAATTCCAGTGTTAACGCCTTAAGTTTATCTAAAAATAAATTGTTTGATTTATAAAGTGCCGTTTTCATGACTTAATCATCTCAAAGGCGGCTTACGTATCATATAACTAAGCAGATTAAAGCACACAATTTTTCTCTATTTTGATATAAAATTATAATAATTTCTAATGAATTATATTTCATAACTAATATAAATGAAAACGTCTGTCTTCTGAGAGTTTTATTAAATTGTATTTGAAATGACATGTTTCGCCCTACTTAGGTATTATCAAATAATTATAATATTAATATACATTTGATAATGTTTTAAAAGGGCGAAACATGTCATTCCATAAAAAATTTTATAAAACTCCTAGAAAACAGACGTTTTTATTTATATTAATTATTAAATATGGAGTCACATCGTTGTTCAAGAAACAATAAAATATATTATGTTTAAGACTGTCAGATCAAATAAAATGTAAATAAGCAAACGATTAAGTGGGATATTTGAAATGATTTGTTAAATTTAATAATAAAAAATATTTACTTAAAAATCATTGGCAGTTTCGTTTACAGAAATCACAGAATTTTTTGTATTATATTAGTCATTGTAATTTTTTTTTTTAACAAACAAACACAATGATATTTAAATTAAACAAGTCAGTCAAAGAAGGTAGATATTAAAATACAATCATTCTAATTTAAAAATAAGATATACGTAACTGTTTTAGTTTAGATGGTATTGTGCCAAATTTGTTGTATTTTTCAGCCTGAGGGGATAATTAACCTTTCATCTCAATTTCACAGGACGGATTCAGGTTACGGAGACATACTTAGTACTAAAGAACGTCTCCTCCCCTTGATCGACTTCGTGGGTTGGATTGGCAGTGGCGGTTGATGAAAATAGATCACCACACCTATGAATATGTAAAATAAAATTACCCTATTTTTAAGGATTAATTGTATCTCAATAGAGACGAAGATGCAAATTGGAAACAGAATATAAGTTAATAAAGATCTTCTGCTTAGTGCTTAATCTTAATAAATGGCGCTAGTGTAGATTGAACTAAAAAATGTGAAGTGTGGTGATATATTGTAGCATATATACAACTTCCAAAAATTTGACAGACATGGCGGTCGTAAGAAGGGCGGAATGCGGAATGTTGTATTACATAAAGCGTGCGCTTAACCCAACCAATGACAGGTCATTAGTCCTGTAAACGCCTCGATCACCATATTCTGTTCCCAATTTGCATCTTCGTCTCTATTAAGATACAACTAATCCTTAAAAATAATAACCAGCTATGGGTAAAATCCACTATTTGTCTACAAGTATTTAAACAAACTAAAAATTTACAAATTTTTCATTTGTTCCAATGACAATTTGAATAATTCCTTCAATATTATTTCAAAGTTCTTGCTGGTTAAGTGCCTAATTACAGCTAATTTAAAAAACGGTGGATACGTGTAACATAAATTAAATAAACACAAAAGTCCGGATCGTCTATGTCAACATCGAAAAAAACATTATGTGTTATTACATTATGTGCTAAATTAAAAAAACGACGGATTCGTGGAACATAAATTAAATAGACAATATGTGCACCATCTAAAAAGAACATTTTGTGTAAAATTATTTTTATTTAGTTATTTTATTTTATATCAT
This sequence comes from Lepidostoma basale, assembly GCA_022606425.2. NCBI lineage: Eukaryota > Metazoa > Arthropoda > Insecta > Trichoptera > Lepidostomatidae > Lepidostoma > Lepidostoma basale. The sequence goes on along the minus strand of JAHDVF020001389.1, from coordinate 206,813 downwards.
TGTATTTTATATTATTTATTTTAGATTTATTTTGTGGGTGTTGCACGATCAAAGTGTGCGCGGGAGATGCCTATTGGTGGCGATGAGGTTCGCAACCCATCACACCGCGTCTCCCGCGGAGCGAAAAGAGAAGGATGGAGTGCCGCATCAGTAAAAGTGTGACAGTCCATTCTTTCTGCCTACCCTTTCAGGGTGTGATGGTAAGTTAGTTAGTTAGTTAGTATTTGTATATATTCAAAAATTACCCTTAATGTTTTTTTATTAGATAAACATTTACATTTTGTTTAGGAATATTTTTTAATGTTTTTAAGTGTAATCTGCATTAAAAGTAGGACATAGAGGAAAATAAGAGTAGATAAAATATGGCATGGGTCCCTCGAAGGACAAGGGACGGGCCTAGAGATTGAATGAGCGAAGCTGACGAAATGCGCCGTACGCCTATTACAGCTTTGGGTAAGCGGTGGGAATCCTCTATATCCTAGATTAACACCATTGAAATCAATATTAATTATACAGGGTGCGGCAACATAGTTTCCTTTTTGCAAAACTTAATAAAACCCATTGTATGAATCCGAGAACACATAAACACTGGATTTCAAAAAAACCCATAGAAAAAAATCACAAGGGGACAAATTGGGAGAGCGGACCGACCACTCCAAATCGCTCCTAATTAAGATGAGGCACATTGGGAAGTGTTCCCTCAAAACAGCCTTCTCGTGAAAGAAATCCCGTATTTATGGACCCTAAAAGATTTGAAGACCAATATCCAGGAAGAAATGGCCAAGATAACACCAGATATGCTGGCGAGAGTCATGAGTCATGATCGGTTTATTCGGTGTATGGAGAATAGAGGACGTCTCTTACCTGATTTTATCTTCAAAAACTAAGTAAAATAAAATGTGCCTACATTATAAAAAACAATAAAATAAAAATTCGGATTCATACAGTTGATTTTATTAAGTTTTGAAAAGAAGAAGTTATGCTGCCGCACCGTTGAACATCCGTTCGAAAAGTAGGCCTCAACGGCAAACGCACGCTCCTCACTGTTCCAACGCATGATGCCGTTTAAACTGTGTTGGGACAAAACTTTATAGTTTCGCCTCTCGAACGAGACCCCTAGAGTTCCGCTTCGAATGGCGCGCATTAAAAAAAATACACTGCTGCACCCTGCACAATCACCAATGTGAGCAGAAATTGATAATTATTACTCTAGTAACCCTATCTACCCTGAAGATGGAAACTGCACCAATCTTCAAAATGTCAATCGAGAAAGACAAGTTACAATGATTTTCTTAAAATCTCAAAAAAAATATGTACTTCTTATATTTCATCATCTTAGATTTTTTTTAAATCATATGGGATGAACAAAACATAAAGGTTTTTGTTGGCCTTTTAACAATGCCCATTTGCCTGAGCCCTTTTCATCTCCGGTGTAAAGAGTGTTTGATTGAAATTGAGATTCTGAGAAGGTGAGTTTCCTAACGATGGTGAGAGAAGCCGCCGCTGGCCGCTAATGTAAGCCGCACGCTCTAGGCCCGCCGTAATGTATGACCTTTTTGCCCCCAGTAGCGGCCACTCAAACAAGAAAAGGGAAAAGGTCAGCTTTTATACATTAAACAATGGTTAAATTGATAAAACGATCTCGTCGCTTGTGCCCAAGTGCCATGGTCCGCCCCCGAGATGAATTCTTCCCTGAGAAATGATATAAACATCTTATTCAGATGTTACGACTCTTGTATCTAATCTTCCCACGCTCAAAAGTTTTTTTGATAGATTACATTTTTTAAATATTTTCTTATCGACAGCTTGGGGAATTAACATTCAACAATAAAATATGAAACATTAAAGTCGTTTGATTATAGTTTAAGGGAGTAACACATTTTGACTTGTTAAGATATTTTTTAATATTTAAGAATAAGACCGACGAACTTCGTAGCTAAGTGGGTAGAGCTATGCTGACTGTCCTTCACGGTTGTGGGTCTGCATGTGACTGAAGAGCCTGATCCTGTACCCACAAATTCTGGGGCATCTGGGGCAGAGGAAGGCGCTTGTAATGGAGCCGTCACCGTCTCCCAGTGGTCTCTCCTTTCTCCTCCTCCTCTTCTCTGCGACGTCGTCTCTGCGCTGTGCTTCAAAGTCTTGCGTGCCTTTACTGCTGTTCTCTACCTTGGTCTGTCTTCTGTAGTCTTTTCCCAGCAATCACTTATTAAGCAATTAAAACATTTATCAGCAATTAAAACATTTGAAATATTTTATGAAATTCGAATTTACTTTTATATGCAGCAAATGTATACATCAAACCAAACAGTATGCCTCGTATCACCTTTCATAAAACATATGAATTCTGACGTAGATATGTATACAAAATACCTTCAACATCACGAGCCGTCCAGGCATGTAACGTGTATTGTGTTATCCCGTATTGCTCTTAAACAAACGAACACCAACTCACGGAAAAAAGAATAACCAGTTAAAATTGACAGAACAATACATTGTTTAGGCGTAAAAGGAAAGAAAAATGCTTTTACTGAACATTACCCGCTAAATGGAAATTATGATGAAAGAGTTTAAATATACACTATAAATATATTCAGGAATTCCTTGTACGAAACGTTTTACGTGTTTGCTTATAAGAAATATTATACGAATTTGTTACGAAGTGTAGAAATACATTTTTTTTTAATTAAAAAATATATAATTATGTTGAATGTCGGCCACGTGAGGAATCGGGAAATCGACGTGGGTGCACAACATGATGTATGAATGTTAAGGAATCAAGACAAGTAGGGTGTGTCAGGAAAGAAAAGTGTGGCAGTCCATTATTTCTGACTACTCATTTGGGGAGACGTCGTGATGGTAAGTGTAAAAAAACAAGTAATAATAATGTACGAGAGTAAAAATAATAATAATTGTTATTATTATAGAAATAATTATATTAATAATGAGTTAAATAATTATATTAAATAAATCGCGGTTTTTCTCACTTTTGAGTTTTTTTTTCTCGAAAATAAACTCAAATGTGGAAAAAATATTGTTTTAATTCATAAAAATACATAATTGTGGAATTACACGGTGTTAACGCCTTAAGTTTATCTGAAATTTATAATAATTAACTAACTAACTAACCATCACGCCGTCTCCCCGAAGGGGTAGGCAGAAAGGATGGACTGCCACACTTTAACCGATCCTTCTCTTTTCGCCCCCGCGGAGAGACGCGATGTGATGGGTTGCGAATTAAAAATTATTTATGAGAATATGATGAAAGATTAAAAATATTAATAATAGCCATTGTAGTAATAATAATAATATAAATTTAATGATAATTGATAAAGCTCTGTTTTCATTAATAAATCATCGTCATTATGGATAAAGATCCATGTAACACACTCGTTATAAAATCTACAGATTTAATACGTATTTTTCTTCTTCTTCTTCCTCAGCCTATTCCCGTCCACTCCTGGACAAAGGCCTCCTCCATTCGCTTCCATGTCACTCTGTCCTGTGCAGACTGCATCCAGGTTCCGACGTGTCTGTTCAGATCATCCTTTCACCGTAGTTGCGGTCACCCCTCACTTTTCTTTGCCGTCCACGGTCTCCAAGTCAGCAGTCTTCTTGTCCACTTTTCATCTGAGCTTCTGGCTACGTGACCTGCCCATTGCCATTTTAGAGTCGCCACCCGGTGGATGATGTCAGTGACCTTTGTTTGTTTTCTCACTTTATCGTTTCTGACTCTGTCTTTTAGGCTTATTCCTAACATGGCTCTTAGGGTCACTTGTAGTTTCTCGGCACTTTGTTTCGACAATATAACAGTTTCAAGACCATAAGTACCGACTGGCAGAATGCAGGCTTCATAGACTTTTCGTTTCCCATTTAATACATTGTATGTTGAAAACCACCAAATATATAATGTTTATTTAAAATATCTTAACGTATATTGTATTGTAGAATAAAAATTTGGAAATGTATATGATACAAGGAAACATATATTAATTTTGTGGAAAGCTGAATTCCTTGAAATATATTAAAAAAGCAATTTGACGTAAATTTCAAAGTATGAATACAATATTGAAAGATATTTCTTTTGAAAACATTATCGAGGTATTTCTTATGCGTGGGTTTTAAATTCAATGTTATGTATTTTTTTCGAAATTGATTGACATGTGCGTTTACCTGAGTATCGTTTACATTATTAAAATAATCACTCATTTTTCTTTCAGAGCTTTCTGACATATATAGCCTAAAATTTAACTATACCTATTCCTAAACATATAAACACTTTATAAAATTTAAAGTTTAAAAAAAAAGTAAATAAGAAAAACGATAAATGGAACCAGAAATAGAGGAAGACCGAGGAAAACGTGGCACGATCAAATAAATCAAATATTGAATTGAATGCCATGTGAGGAGTCAGAGAAATCGACGCGCGTGCATGACACGATGTATGAATGTTGAGGAATCGAGAGAAATATGTCAGGAAAGAAAAGTATGGCAGTCCATTCTTTCTGCCTACCCCTTCGGGGAGACGGCGTGATGGTTAGTTAGTTTTAGTTTTTAGAAAAACGATTTCATAAAGGAATATTATTTTCCTATAAATTTTTTGGAGCGGAAGAAGGTATTATGAACAAAATTATGAAAGGATCGCTGCGATGGTTCGGACATATGGAACGCATGGGTGGAGAAAGAATGGTTAAGAAAGCGTAGGAGTACGGAGTCAAGGAAGACCGAGGAAAACATGGTACCAAATTTATCAAATTTTAAAGGTTGGTCATTTTAGAAATCGGAGGAATCGACGTGCGTGTATCACTCGTTGTATGAATGTGGAGGAAGCTAGAGAGGTTTGCCTGGATAGAGTAGTGTGGCGGTCCATTCTCTCTGCCTACTCCTGCGGCGAAACGGCGTGATGGTTTGTTTGTTTATGTTTGTTTTATTTTATGATGATATTAAGGAGTGACATATTTATTCTTGATATAATATTTTCAATCAAATGTCTGTTAATTAATAATTAAATAAAACGATGTTTTTTAACTACTTCCACTTTTGTCTTTATTTAGACAGCGACCGGTTTCGCCAGGCTCGCTGGCATCGACAGACTGGTAACACTATTGTAAACTTAGTCCTTTATATACATACAGATCAGGGGTGGTAAACATGATTCTATACAAAATAATCTTCAAATATTTATGTAAAATTTTTCTGAATTTAACTATTGGTATTACAGGTATTCTTGGAGGTTCGTGTTTAATACAATGGGTTTTAATTTTTATTATCTCTTACATATTCATATATAATTTTTGAAAAAATGGTAATTTTGTTTAAATTTTTACTGAATTTAAATATTATATGTTATATAAAGGTTTTCATAAATATTAGATTATTTTTTTGTATAGAATCATGTTTACCACCCCTGATCTGTATGTATATAAAGGACTAAGTTTACAATAGTGTTACCAGTCTGTCGATGCCAGCGAGCCTGGCGAAACCGGTCGCTGTCTAAATAAAGACAAAAGTGGAAGTAGTTAAAAAACATCGTTTTATTTAATTATTATTTAAAATGAACTTCCATCAAGAGATTTCAGTAAAATCATTTGATTATCTTAAAAATGTCTGTTAGCTTATTGTTAATGTAACCTTATAACTCTACCATCTCTGAAAGACAAAACATGTAACGCCCTTAAAATAAACAATAATGTTATGTATAGTTTTACGTCATTGTTAAAGAAACAATAAATTGACATTTTATTATGATATGTATATATTCCTATAATTCTCAGTGTTTAGAAATACTGAAATAGCAAAAATAATGTAATGACATGTCAGTACAAAAATATTGTATAGATATTAATTTACAGTACTCACCTGGGTTTGACAAAAAATATATAGGTAAGCGGATATTCGTTTGGTTGTCACCACATATGATAATATGAAAGTATGGCGTAATATTTAATAGTATGCCCCCTACTATAATTGTAACGTCTAAAAAAGTATTCAAAGGTTGTGGGTCCTCGTGTAAATAAATCAACTCAACTAATTCTAGTGCAATCCCTCATATTCCGCAACCAGGACAACTCCCTTCTGACAACTTTCCGCCGTTTCTCTATATTTCCCATGATCATCAGTCAAAGTAGGTGGTATTTTTCTCCCCTAAGCAATTATTTGAGGCTTATACAGCTCTCTATTGGGTCCGGCTCTCTGTATTACATCTGCATTTCTTACCTTATCAGTATACAGAGCACTCTACAGTATATTTATAATTAGTTTAACTAAAACTCGAAAAGTGTGGTTTTGTACGCGTGGTTCTTCCATAAAACTGGAGATGTTTGGTGTCATGTAATTGTCAATTTGAATAATTGCTTTGATCACATTTTGAATTTCTTACCGGAGTTAGATTGTTTTAAGTGCCTTATTACAGTTAATTTAAAAAAAAACGATGGATGCGTGGAATATAAATTAAATAAATATAATAAAGTCCGGATCGTCCAGCTGACATGTGCACCATAAAAAGAACATTATTTGTTTGGTTATTTTTATTTCGTTATTTTATTTTATATCCTTGTATTTTATATTTCGAGTATTTGTTTTAGATTTATTTTGTGGACGTTGGATGATCGAAATGTGCGCGGGAGATGCCTATTGGTGGCGATAAGGTTCGCGACCCAACACACCGCGTCTCTTGCGGGAGCGAAAAGAGAAGGATAGAGTGCCACATCGGTTAAAGACCTCGACCTTCGTGGCAGAGTGGTAAGAGCTCTGACTTCCATACCGAAGGCCCCGGGTTTGATTCCCGGCGATGGCAGTGTGATTGTCACACTGTCTTTGGTCTGGTGTAGAATTCACGTGACAGTAAAATGGCGATAGATTGGCTATTAATCACATGTCATGAGAATCATCTATATAATAGCTAAAAATAATGTGTATACAGTAATTGGGTTCAATCGACTTGTTGTATACACGAAAAAAAATTTAAAAAAATATGGCAGTCCATTCTTTCTAACTACCACATCGAGGAGACGGCGTGGTGGTTAGTTTAACTATTAATTTTTATTTCCTTAATTGAACGAACCCAATAGAACACAAAGAAGAATGACCAAAGACCGGAAATGTGTAATCCGAAATCTACGCTCCTATTTTAAAATTCATAAAAATAGAAATACTTAATAGTGAATCTTAGCGCTTTTGTTTGAGACGCAAATAGAACAACGCCTAGTGTCGAAGATGAACTCAAGGAACAATAATTTGATTGGCTTTAAAATCAAAGGGCAGAGAATAAACACTAAGTGCGAGGGGGCGGTTAGGACCTCTGTGATTTGGCAATTGGAGGCTCGATGAGATAACGGGACCTCCTCTAACAGCTCACGAATAGGTTCTGTAACTGCCGGAGTAATAGTAAAAGCAACATAAAAAGCCCATCAAAATGTTTAACAAAGCCTTGCGAATGCGCGCTGCCTTGCTTCTGGCCGGCGTGCGATGAAGACTAGATGAACTGCTACAAATCTCATTGAATAGATTAATGAATAATATTACTAATGAAAACGTCTGTTTTATAAAAGTTTTATTATATAATATGAGAGTTACATTTTTCGAAATTATTGCCCATAAAATAAAATCAATCTTCTAGAAAACATACACTTTCATTCGTAATAATTTTTTTATGTATTATAGTTTTACATAATTGAAGGTTGGACATTATAAAGGTTCCAAGTGTACCAAAAGTCAAAAATGAGTTTTTAATGCCAATTAGTCTTATACATAAAGGCCAATAACTGTGCAAAATAACGTAATGATTGAAAAACACAGTGTACTTCAAAAGTCAGCCAAAAAATGACACCCGTGATATTTGACATATTATTTTGTCTGCTTTATATTTAAACCACTTTTCACCTTTGTAATGTCTAGCCTTCAATAAGGCAAACAACAATGAATAATAAAATTATATTCTACAAAATAAGGTGAAATAAATATATTATTTAACCACTATGCTTATATCTTATATAATATAATATTTTTAGATAAACTTAAGGCAATAACACTGTAGAATTCCATTATGGAATTTTTTTATGAATTACAATGTGTTTTTTATCACTTTTCAATTTATTTTTCTCGGCAATTTTCGAAGATTTATTATCATCATTATTTGGAGAACAATATAAACTATCAGTTTGTGTCATTCTTCACATGATAAAGTATATGAATTAAAAACAATGACAAAATCTAATAAAATATAAAATAATATTATATTTTTTAAAGAACATTCTGTCTCTGCAAAGGCAACAATTAAATGGTACGTTAGCATCGTTAAGGTTATATTCAAAATACGAATACGTTCAAATTAAATTAAAATAGTTTACTATTTTCAATGAAAAAAACTCTTTCAAATAACAATCTACTATATTTTTGATAACTAGAAGTTAAATATTAATACTAAATATGTATTGAATTATTATTTCTAAATATTAATCAAACGCGTTATTTTCACAATTTTTTTTGTCTGTTTTACGGCATTCCCAGAGAATTATTTATTCTGCTCCTGACTTTATGCCTTTATTACGCGTAATTCCGTAACATCACCTGTGTTCCGGAAAATTGTGTAAATAAAAGGAAACTGAAAAGCGGAGTGCTTTGGGCATTAACTTAGGCCAGTCACCCGGCCTGGATGCCGCTACCTCCCGCCTCGTGCAAAGGGCTAAGGGAGCACAATAAAATCGTCTTCAAAGCCTTACGCGCATTTAATTTTACACGCGAAATACAACACAGACATTACTCTTAAGGGCTGTCCCCTGATCTCCATAATCGTTAGCAACAAGCAACTTTAAAGTTACCGCAACTTTTCCTCTTCTATTGTTAAACTTTTGTTTAGAGTAGTTGCTCAATTTTAAGTTTTCCAATTTTAAATTACTACCTATTGTTTCAGAAATGGATTGCTTAAAACATAAATACTAAATTAATTATGTTATTTTTAAATTTACTATATTACTACTTGCATGACATGGAATCCTCCACTATGAATGTGTCAAATAAATAAATCTAATGATTTTACTGAAATCTCTTGATGGAAGTTCATTTTAAATAATAATTAAATAAAACGATGTTTTTTTAACTACTTCCACTTTTGTCTTTATTTAGACAGCGACCGGTTTCGCCAGGCTCGCTGGCATCGACAGACCAGTCTGATATGAATACAAACAAAAATAAATTAAACATAAAATAATTTTCATAATTTACTGATTAATAGAGTTTTCGCTTCTATGTATTGAAACAAATATGTTCAACACCTTTTTCTCAATCTTTCTCTCCATGCGCCTGAGTGTTTCCAAAATCTGCACTCTTTTTAAATCGGGCACGTATTGGAAACAATTTTAATAATAAATTGAAATTGCTCAAAATCAGATAATTTTGTAAGAAAATCTTTCATAACATTTTTAATAAATTTCTTATATTCGTTTTAGAAAATCGGGTTTTCTCTGGAAAATGAAATAATACTCAGTAAATTAAGTTTTAGAGGTAAAATTTAATTACGTTTTATAGAAATGAAAGTGTAATACCAGGATTCGCTCAATTTGTCTCCCATAAAACTATTATAATTGAAAAATATTCCTGTTTCATCTTATTACTTTCAAATTTTGTATTTTTTATTTTCTTTAAAAAATATTTGTTGGATCAAATATTTTTTAAGAAACTTTTATTGTACGGGTGTGAAACTTACGGGTCTGTTTTATTGTACGGGTGTGAAACTTGTAACCTGAAAGTTAACTCAATGAACAGACTGGAAACATTTGAAATGTGGCTCCATCGCCGAATGCTCAGAGTTCCCTGGACAGACATGGTTACCAATACCGAAGTCCTGAGGCGAGCTAGAGTTGACAGAGAATTGTAATCAACTATCAAGACTCAAAAGATCTCACATCTGGGTCATATACTGCGTGGGGAATAGTACCACCTTTTCCAACTGATGTTAGAGGGAAAAATTGAGTGACAACGAGGGCCCGGAAGGAGTCAAATGTCCTGGCTGCGAAACGTGAGGGAGTGGACCGGCATCCGAAGTGTGGAGGAGCTGTTACGAGTGGCGCAGGACAGGGCAGGTTCTCAGAGATGATCGCCAACGTTGGGGGGACCCGACAGGGCACTTGAAGAAGAAGAAGAAGAGTAGTTTAATGAGATTTTTATAGCAAACATTTCCTTTGTGTTTACAAAATTAAAATATATAGTTAATATAAATGAAAATGTCTATCTTCTAGGTATTTAATTAATTTTTTAAACTCTAAGAAGTAAATTTACCTCATTGTTTAAGAAGCAATAAATAAAACTAATAACTGATCAATACTGCATACCTGTAAAATTTTGGTGAGATTAATAGATTCTTAAGCTGTTTTTACTTCAAAAACGATTTTATTTTTATTTTGTCTCAAGGATTACTTCCTAATAAGATAAATGAAGTCCTTAAAGGAATCCTCATTAATCCCTATGCAAACAATAATCCAATAAAGATCTCATGAAAGGGTTTACGGGGAGTCCTTAACTGGGTAAACTAATTACGATAATAAATTAGTAACAAACTTTCAAGGGTGACAAGGATCGGACCTACAGCACTGACACGCTGCGCTGATTCAACCCTTTCTCATTGAAAAAAATTCTTTCCAAAACATATATATATAAATATCGGTCAACGTATTTTGTAAAAATACAGAAATATTATTTGATCTCGATTGTATTTTTCTCCCGATGATGAAGGTGAAAACCTTCGAAATATGTCGATAATAGTAATCTCAAAAGTGGAAAAACAGTATTTAACTAACCTACTAACTTACCATCACGCCGTCTCCCCGAAAGGGTAGGCAGAAATAATGGACTGTCACACTTTAACCTTTGCTTTTCGCCCCCACGAGAGACGCATTGTGATGGGTTGCGAACCTCATCGTCACCAATAGGCATCTCCCGCGCACACTTCGATCGTCCAACATCCACAAAATAAATCTAAAACAAATTATATAAAATACAATGATACAAAATAAAAATAATTTAACACAAAAAGTTATTCTTAGATGGTGCACATATTGTCTTTTGAATGTATGTACCACGTATCCACCGTTTTTTTTAATTAGCAGTAATTAAGGACTGAAAACAAAACAACACCTGCAAGAACTTAAAAATAATATTGAAGAAATCATTCAAATTGTGATTGGAACAAATGAAAATATTACACCTGTCTAAATTCTTTATATAAACGAAAAAACTTGTATAATTTTTACATCAAAACAGTATTACGTGTAATTAACTATTATAAAGTGCCGCAACAATCGAATTGAACAAAACAATTCATTTATATATAAAACAGTATTTAAAATCATAAAAAACGTTATTATGGAATTTCACAGTGTTAACGCGTTAAGTTTATTTCTTTTAAAATACCAATATAAGTTATTATAAAATGTGACATTTGCTGATACGTAATGTGACAAAGGAAAAACATGTCATTCACATAAATTGTAATAAGACATCTAGAAAACAGACGTTTTCATTTATAAATAATGAAAATAAAAAAAAAATATTAAGAATTTTTCTATGTTTATTTTTAGTGTAAAATCTACTTATTAATTTTCGCCTTCGACCGGTTTCGGCAGCTCGCTGCCATCTTCTGGTACCTACATCAAACTTTGTTGTCCTTATATAGGGGATGCTAATGGTGGGGGTTGAATTGTGAACGATTTGATCTAATCCATTATTTCTAGGTATTTCTAGCTGTGAATTTGTGTATATAATTAAAATGTGAATTATAATATGACTTATGTTGGCAAAGATAAGTTTTCATTTAATATAAATTTTCATTTAAATTGATTTAGAATTTTACGATACATTATAAATTAAATTAATATTTACACTATAATGTATGTTTTGGGAAGTAGAATAATGTTCTTATTCTGGATAAATATACGAAAAGAAGCCACCCGTGGATAGTATTCTGTGAGTGAAAAGCGGAATAATGTGACGTAGCGACGTTTAAAATTTGAAATGTGAACGGATGTTCCATTTCTGAAAACCGCACATTTCCCGCCATTTCAAATGAGGTGCATAATTTAAATCCCTCTACTTCCTTGTTCTTTCACTCGCATTTTACATACTCACTCATCTCTCGCACAAACAATGGCCACTTTGGGTCAGTCCCAACTCTAATTAGATTATGAACATATAGTAGTTTTACACCAGTCTTAATCTGTAGTTAAGAGGATGACTTGTCTTCTTCTAAATATCTTTTTTTAGTAAATGATTCGTTCGTTCGATTAGGCGTGTGCATTTTCCCAATAACAAATTTTATTATGATTTAAAAACCTTTTTGTTTCTACTTATGACTATATTTTTATCGGCATGCTTCGAAGGTTTTATCATCGAGAGAACCACATGAACAATTTATATCAATGAAGGTGTGAAACCTTTGAAATATGTAGAAAAATATAAACTCAAAAGAAGAAAAACAAACAAACCATCACGCCGTTTCACCGGAAGTGTAGGAAGAGAGAATGGACGCCACACTACTCTCTGACACACCTCTCTAGATTCTTCCACATACATACAGCGAGTCATACACACACGTCAATTCTTTAGACTTCTAACATGACCGTTATCTATAAAATTTATTAATTTGGTTATGCCATGTTTTTCTAGGTCTTTCTAGATCCCGTTCTCACATTCACATTGTTAACGAATACTTTCTTACCAATCCATGCGTTCTATGTATCCAAACCATCGCAGTGACCTTTTCATAATTTTGTTCATAATACTCGTACTTTATTCCGCTCTACCTTCCTTCTTGATATCAATATATTTAATTCTGTAGTACATTATTTAATCGCACATATATCTAAGACATCTTATATCTACTACATTTAATCAACTCTCATCCTTCTTCTACAATTTCCGTACTTCGCTTCTATACACTGGGTTGTACCTAAAGCTCCATTTTGAACGGCAAGTGCTTAAAAGTGCATTCATGGAAAAAATCGCTAAATGATTCAAAATTCATACTAATGAAAACGTATGTACGAAGAATGTGAATGTTAGAGATCGGGTGTGAACAACCTCGGTGGATAATATTGATGCATAGGCTAACGTGGAAGGACACCTCGCCAACCCGTCTGGCAAGCATGGCGTTGTAATGCCAACCACTCTCCGTATGACATGTCATACATTGAGAAGCATGGGGGAGGCCTATGTCCAGCAGTGGACGACAACGGCTGTTAAAGAAGAAGAAGGTGTGAATAACATGTTTCGCCTGTCTAAGGCATTATTAAATGGATTTGACAACGTTTAGACAGGTTAATCATGACATTCACATAAAATACAATAAAACCTACGTCTTCATTTGTATGACTTATTTTATATAGAGGTTGAGATTATTGCTCAAGAAACATTAAGTAAATCAAATGATTCACTGTCGAAGTAAAATTCGTCCCCAGATACTTTCATTCTGACTATAAAAATAAGGGTAAAATATCATAAAAGTCAACTAAAGGAAGGACCTGACGTACTAGGAAAAGTTTTATTTTATATTTTTGATCTGCTGGAACAATAGTACAAATATAGGAGCGTGCTTCCAGCCGCCTTATTTGGATCGTGTGAATGGAACCTAACTCCTAACTATAATTGATGGTTTCTTCATTAGGGAAGAGCGGCTCACGCGAAGATTCATTACAGCGAAGATCCACCTTGATGTTTCTCGTTATATCGGGTATACTGAACCCGCTTAATCAACTCCCTCGCCGGGACGTGCGTATCAAATTAATAACTCGTAAATAAGGCGATGCCCACTGGACGCTTGATTTATTCCAGAGTAATATGGATGTTTTCTCTTTCTTCCCCGCGCGCTTTAATGGCTTTTTGATCACTATGTTCCTTTTTGTTTCACCGATTGAATGTTTTTTTTTGTTATTAACCACATAATTATAGTATGATTGATTTTTGTGAATGTATACTTATACTTGTATACGAATCCTGGATTTTCACCCATGGTGGGTGGTTAATTCAAATTTAATTGTATCTCAAATCTACATAGATGGCCAATTGAAACTGATACGTGAAGATAAGTATAGATTTGGAGCATATACGTATACAACTTCCAAAAATTTATCATGCATGATCATAAAAACAAATGTGGAATGGGGAATGTTGTAATTACATAAAGCGTGCGCTTAACCCAACCAATGACAGGTCATAAGTCCTGTAAACACCTTGATCATCCATATTCAGTTTCCAGTTTGCATCTTCGTCTCTATTGAGATACAATTAAATATTATTAATTTTATTCAGTGTATCCTTTTTATAGGCACTATTACTTACTTACAAAGAATTAATAAGACTTGTGTGCGATCCATAGTGACATTTGCAATCAAATGCAGGGCGGACACGTGAAGTGTATGTGTATGGGTCGTTCTTAACCCTGACAAGGCTCCGGCGGGAGCGATACCGGTTGGTTGTTGAAAAGAATAAGGTGTTGTAAATACAAATTCACAAGTGTATTCATATAACATTAAATAATTACACAGCAGTTAGAGTAATTACAATTTCACATGAGTGTTTTCATATTTAATGTCTATAAAATCCATTACAAATTATTTTATTTTATGTTTGTAATAATTAAATTATTCTTTTTTAAATATTTAAACAAATCAATTAGTTCAATAGGTTTATATAAATCCACGGGGTTTTGTGTTAATTACGATTAAAATAAATTATTATCCGTACAAAGTTTGATCTAACTTCGTGAAATTTGTATGAAGCATTTGTGGTCTATCCTTGTTCAGCCAGATCGGCAGTCCTAATTTTCCAGAAGCGGGGTTATTCAAAACACTATCACGGTGAACTCTCTATCTATACAAATTAACCCCCGCTCTATTAAAACAACCCTTACCAGATTATAATATTCCACCACTATCTACAAGGGGATGGGGCTACATGGTTTGAGAACGAACAAAGGATGCATAGTAATATTTGAATGTTTTCATTAATTAATTAATATTTTTTATTTTTACTGTTAAAATTTAAAGCACAATTATAATATCACAATTTATTTACATTCACTGAGACTGTCCCACTTTTATTGTGTTGGCTTATTATAACATTATTTGCAGCTTCTTCACCTAATTAATTTTAGCTGTGACAATACCCTTTATTTCTTGTATGTATAATTGTCCCTTCTAATCACTGTTTTTTTCTCACCTTTGTTATGTTTGTATGTAAAATTGTCAATAGATTACGCATAATTCCTTTTTACTATGACTAACCACAGTAATGAGTTGTTTGCGCTATAAATAGTAGGTCTTCTCATTTTTTATTCCTTTAGTTTATTGTAACACCAGATGATGTCAACAACGGTTGGCGAAACAGCTGTCGTGACAATCTCAATAATAATATTAAAACAGTGTTTTAAACTTTTAAAAGTCTCTCCACACAAGTCAGACTGAATAGACTGAGATGGGCCGGTCATGTGCAGAGGATGCCGTCATCGCGAACCCCAATAAGATTGCTGGAAATTGCCCGAAAGCTGGAGTGGCACCCAGGTGGTAGAAGACCAATTGGACGACCAAGATTGCGATGGGAGGATGAAGTTGAGAGAGATGGGGCAAGATTGTTACGAGTGTCAGATTGGAGGGTCGAAGCGGAGGATAGGAGGAGTTGGAGGCGAAGAATACTGGAGACTAAGGCTCGATATGGGCAGTAGGGCCATCGAAGAAGAAGTTTTAAATTTTAACAGTAAAAATAATTTTTAAGTATTATTAAGATTTTATTATTTTAAATAACAAAGATATATAAATAATTGTTTGTTTGGTAATTAGAATACTAGAAAAGCTTAGAATCTGTTTGAGGCATCAAAACTTATACTCATTTCTCAATCACAAAGCCATGACCGGGCCCCAGTGCTATTTCTATCTGTACTGCTAGGAACACACTTGGTGTATAATATAATGTAGGTAAGTGTTACCATTAAACCAGAATGTTGTGCAAAACACGCCTTTGTTCAAAATTCAGCCTAATTTCCTTTTTAAAATAAGATCAAGTATAGTGCTTCAACGCCTATCACCGTAATTTATCTTTTCAAGACTTATTATTAAGACAGAGCCACACTTTTTCAAAGAAGTTATAATATAGGTTTAAAATATTATTTAATGCAGAATAACCGAGTCTATCCATAAATCTTCTTCTTCTTCTTCTTCGCCAGCCCTTATCGGTCTACTGCTGGACATAGGCCTCCTCCCTTCCCTTCCACTCGTCTCTATCTCCTGGCAGCCGTAGCCTTATTATTTTCTGGGTCCATCTATCCTCACTCTGTCTCGCCACATGACCCGCCCATTGCCACTTCAGTCTCGCTAGTCGTTCCATGATGTCCGTTATTTTTGATCGGCGTCTAATCTCCTCATTTTTGATTCTATCTCGGAGACTGACGCCGAGCATATGTCTTTCCATGGAACGCTTCGTGACTCTCAATCTTTCTACATTTCTCTTAGTGAGGGTCACAGTTTCCATCCCATACGTTATTCGAACCAAAATGCACTCGAATTCTAAATATCCATAAATACTGCAGTAAAATGATTTCGGCTATGAATATAACCTAAATCATTTTCAATCAACAAGAATCAGCCTTTGTTTTATTTGAATAGGTTTTTATTGTACTTTAATTGTTTAAAATTAAATTAAATTTAAATTGGATTTCAAAATAAGTAACGCAAAATTTACTTTGTTTCTCTACTTCCTCTTCTTCAGCTTATCGACGTCCACTCTTGGACGAAAGCCTCCTCCATGTCACTTCATGTCGATCTCTCCTGCGCAGTCTGCATCCATAGCACCCCAGCGTATCGTTCCAGGTCATCCCTCCACCTCTTTTGTGGTCTTCCTACTCTTCTTCTCGTGTCTCTTGGTCTCCAATTCAACAGTATTTTGGTCCATCTTTCGTCTGCAGCTCTAGCGACATGCCCTGCTTATTTCCATTTTAAAGTCGTCACCCGGTGGATCACGTCTGTGACTCTTGTTTTATCCCTCACTGTTTCGTTCCTGACTCTATCTATAAGAGACAGGCCTTTGTTTCTATATGAGGAAAATCTCTTGTGTAAAGGCAAGGAGTATCTGGAGGATTTATTTAAAATGTCGCTAAACGCTCGTCACATAATTATCAGAAAATTTTAAGTTTCTTCCCTGTTCCTTGTATCAGTAAAAATGCCGTATTAATTAAACCATCAGCGTAAACCTTCACAGCGACACGGAGTGGGAGTATTTTTTGTCTGCGCCGTAAATTCTGGCAAATTACTCTTAACGTTGGTAGAACATGACCAACAGGGGTGGAGCAAGACATAACTCCACGAGGCGCCCTTCACCGTAAGTGATTTTAGAGGAACTTATTTCAATATTTTAGGTTATTTTATTTCTATTAGATATCAAATTTAACATATTTTAGTACTAAACCTAGTGAAAATAATTTCTATTTTGTGTAAAGCCCTGACAACCCTGGACGTCCCCCTGCCCGATGGACCGACGATCTGAAGAGGATTGCTGGACATAGATGGATGGGAGCGGCAATGGACAGGGGGCAGTGGCGGGCTTTGAGAGAGGCCTAAATTCAGCAGTGGATGGCAGACGGCTGATGATGAAAGCCCTGAAGAAACTCGCTACGGAATGAAACCGGTTGCTCCAAATTACTCAACATAAAGTGGTTAATACAGAAGAAAAAAAAAAAGGCATTTTATATTTGAAAATAATTTCAACTGTTTAACTGATAAACCGTTTAATATTATATTCTCATACTATCAAGAAAAGTATAAAATATTCAAACAATACAAAAATATAACGAACCAGAAGCAATCATCGAGCCATCGAGGACTCATTCCGCTTAGCAGAAGCTGTTAAATGCGCAGAGGCACCTTTCGTCAGCTTCGCTCGTAAACTTCCTTGATCCGTTGGAAAATTTTGAGATGTGGATATATCGTAGAATACTACGTATACCGTAAACCGATATGAACAATAATGTAGATGTACTACAGAGAGCCCGAGCTAACAGAGAACTGTTGTCGAGTGTGAAGGGTAGAAAGGTCTTATATTTGAGTGATGTGCTAAGGGAAGTCAACAACCTCCTTTGGGCAAGAAAGAGGGATGGCGGGAAATTGGAGGAAGGGAGTTATCCTAGGTGCGGATTATAGGTGATCGGACAGTAATAAGAATTGAAGACCTGTTCCAAGTAGCGCAGAACAGAGTTTTTTTCGCTGCAATGATCGCCAACGTTGGGGGCCCTGACACGATACCAGAAAAAGAGAATGTCTTATTTTAGTAGCCAAAATTCATGCACGGAAAATGTTTTACATTTTTATTTAATAATAATGTTGACGATGCAAATTATATATTGACGATGTAAATGGAACCAGAAATAGAGGGAGACCGAGGAAAACGTGGCACGATCAAATAAATCAAATATTGAATGTCGGCAATGTGAGAAGTCAGAGAAATCGACGCGCGTGCATGACACGATGTATGAATGTTGAGGAAGCGAGAGAAATATGTCAGGAAAGAAAAATGTGGCGGTCCATTATTTCTGCCTACCCTTTTGGAGAGACGGCGTGATGGTTAGTTAGTTAGTTAGTTTATAAAGAAAAAAGTGAATTACTATGCAGCTGATATTGACATACGGACGTCATAAAAATACATGAAACAATCGCTCTTGTTAAAAATAAATATTTGTTTATTTTGAACCCAGTAAGTAAAGTGAATATAAGAATTCAACCCTGGCAGATACTCACTACACCTGGTGAATAAAATGATCTCGTTAGCGAGCGAACACGACGCCAGCACACAGGTGCCATCTAGCGGCGGGGGCCGGTGTTAACGTTCACAAAATGGCCGCCGCAATGGATGGCATAAGCCGATTTTACATCCGCGGCACCCGCGACGTGATCCCTCGGTAATCAGCTGTACTTCGGAAGCCATCGATCGTATCGTGTTTTTGTTGATAATACTAACGTAAATATAAATTTTCCAAAATGTGCCTGGTATTTATGCATTAAAGGAAGTTATCGAATAACCTTTTTCTATTAAACGCGTTATTACTAATATTTTCATATGACCTAATTTAATGACGAGATTTCTTGGTAGAAATTCATTTCAAATAATGAAACCTAAAAAAAAATTATATAAAATTTCTTTATTATTATGTATTTAGTGTGCTTCCACTTGTGTATATGTTCGACCGGTTTCGGCAGCTTGCTGCCATCTTCTGGTGAATACATAATAATAAAGAAATTTTGTATAATTTTTTTTAAGGATTAATTGTATCTCAATAGAGACGAAGATGTCAATTATTTGGAAACAGAATATGGTAGTCGAGGCATTTACAGGACTTATGACCTGTCATTGGTTGGGAAAGCGATCACTTTATGTTTAACAACATTCACCATTCCGTCCTTCTTACGACACCATGTCTGACAATTTTTTGGAATTTGTATATATGTTAATATTTTTTAATAACTTCACTGTTGGTAGGAACATGTACACTAGCGCCATCTATTAAGATAATTGAATAAAAATCCAGTGTTTGTCTACAAGTATTTGTATACGAAAAAACAAATTCTATATAAAAAAAAATGTTTTCATTACCTAATTATATTATTTTCATCACGTCACTTGTCGTATTATGGGCGGCGTAACATCATATTTCCACAATCTTATAAGATTTTCAAATCGCGTTATAATGTTTTTATTTATTATTTTATACGTAATACTATTGTTTTACAAATAAAATAATGAAAATGAATGTAAACTTTTAATGCATAATCTAAAACTCACTTTTTCTTTAGTCGCATTCGACATGACAGGGCCCTGTTCATCCCATAAACTATCCACCATGGCTCGCCATGCACTTCTGTCACCAGGCAGTCTCCAGGCTGCAGCTATTGATAGGCCAGTCAGCACCTGACTTAATCGGACCAATACTCAGTGGCCTTCCTTACATTAAACTCATATGTGACATTAAATTAAATATCTGCTAATTTATTGTTTCTTAAACAATGACGTAAAACTCCACATTAAATAATTAATACGAATGAAGATGTAAGTTTTCTAGAAGTTTTATTATATTTTATGGGAATGACACGTCTCGCCCTTTAAAGGCATTAACAAATGTTCTGAATCTGTTAAGAATCTATAAAACATGCGTGCGACCTATCATGACGTACACTGTAGAGACGCGGGCTGACACTGTGCGAACCAAGGGACTACTAAGAACATCGGAGATGAAGATCCTAAGATCAATTACTGGAAAAACCCTCCGAGATCGTGTCCGCAAAAACCTGCGAAATTGAGGATATCGTTCAGTGAATTAGATCCAGAAGAAGATACTGGAGGGACCATGTAGCCCGAACGGATGGTGACAGACTCGCATATACAGCCGCTTATGAAATCCCTTCCGGACACCGCCCACCTGGAAGACCGCCTAAGAGATGGAGGGACAGCTGGATCTCATCATCCGACGAGATATGATTTCTGTGTTATAGATCGTCAGATCTATTAAAAGAAGAAGAAGAAGAAGAAGAACAAATGTTTGATAATGACTTGGAAGGGCAAAACATGTCATTCCCATAAAATATAATAAAACTTCTAGTAAACTGACGTTTTCATTCGTATTAATTATGAAATATCTGCTTTTAAATTGATAATTTTTAGTATGCGTATAAAAATCCCCTCTATTTTGCGTCGGGACCAATATAAAATTTGGTTATTAACATGAATACACATGACAAAGCTCAGTCATGAACAGTGCCAGTGAATATTTTATCGACTCATCAAAGTTTTTTTACTTTTTTCATTGATATTTAAGAGCCAATCTTTATGTAATAACTTCTTGATGTTACAAAATATATAGTAGTAATAAAACATAGCATAACTAGCCCAAAGTTAGACTTTATTTTTGGCGTTCGTGATTTCATATATTTTGTAAACGTTTTTTGGCAAGCAGCTTAAAAAACAAAACTCCTCTTTCCGTGTCAAATTCCTTGCCAACTAGGCTGGGACAGATTCTTGCGGGATGTAGGCGGAAACTTCTATTAATATCCTCTGTGACAAGAATGGGGGTTGAAAACTTAGAGGAAAATGGTATCTGACCAAAAAGTATTAATTCATCTTAAAACTGTAAAAACAGAGTATTTCCATTTAATAGACATTAATAAAGATATTAAGACAATCAATATATTTTTTTATAAGATTTTAAAATGAAAGTAACGTTGCCTTTTGATTTCGGTAATACCTCATTTTCTTCTTAAAAGCATAAATTAATGATATCCTCTTGATGTACAAAACAGTTCGGATATTTTTTTTTCAAAACTAACTAACTAACCATCACGCCGTCTCTCCGGAGGGGTAAGCAGAAAGAATGGAAAGCCACACTGTTCTGTCCTGACATATTTCTCTCACTTTCTCTACATTCATAAATCTTGTCATGCACGCACATCGATTTCTCCGACCCCTCACGTGACCGACTTTCAATATTTGATTGATTTGATCGTTCCACCTTTTCCTCGGCCGTCCTCTATTTCTATTTCCGTTCACGTCATTTACATATACCTTCTTCATCATTCTGTCTACACTCATTTTTTCCATGTGTCCAAAGCATCTTAACGACCCTTTCATTATTTTGTTCATAACACTTTCATTCGCACCGCATTCACTTCTTATACATACTTGCGTTTGACACTCTATCATATACAGATTAACCACACATTCGTCTTAGAGATCTCATTTCTAGTGCATTTATTCTATTTTCATCCTTCTTTTGCCAGTTCCATGCTTCACATTCATACATAAGGGTCGGCACAAGAACACCATTATGCACTGCCATCTTAGCTTTTTTGGAAAAGCTTTTGTTAGTGATGACAATTTTAAGTATTTTTATTTTTAAATTTTCGAATATTTTTCTTTTCTGATGTAGTTCGTATATCGTATAATTCTTTTAAAAATTTGACTTTTCAAAGATTAATGCAGATTCTATCTTCAGGGAAGTTGACTGCCCAGATATAGAGTGGAGCATATTAATATGAATTTTACAACTATTTCCAAAACTTTGGTCCGAATGGATACCAAGAGACACGGATACGCCCAACATTCTATAATTAACGAATATTTAAAAAAAAACTTAAGAATTTGTTTCGGGTATATAATAGATACTAGAAATACAAAAATGTATGTAATAATTCAGTTACCTCACAAAAAGTATAAAACTAAATACCTTCATTAGAAATTATAGATATTCGGGATATTTACATTTTGACAAAGAACTTTCCCAAAAAAATACAGTAAAAACCTTCTTTTTTCATAAGCAACGTATCAGCGTTATAAAATTTTACCAGAAAATATCAAATAATTGTGTTCTTTGATTCCTAACTGATGTAAATTCCAAATTTAAATTTGAAGAAAACCTCCCTTTTCTAGATATTTTATTACAGACATGTATTGCCTCTTAGGACATTATAACATATTTAATAATCCGCTAGTAAGACGAAATACGTTACATCTTCAAAGTAAATTTGAAACTTCTAGAAAACATTTTTTTTAATAATAAATATTAAACAAATTTCACATAGTAAAGTAACTGAATTCATTTTGCTCGTCAATTACTTTATAAGAAAATGAAATTGTTAATCTTTTACATATACTTTGTAAAATATATGCTAACTTTCCTAAGTATTGCTTAAGCTTTAAAATTATCCCTGAAGATATGGGATCTTTTTTTTATTTTATAAACAAGCAATAGTTTTGTGGGGTCAACAAACCTTGCAGGACTTTGAGAACACACAAGTGGAGGCAATGGACTCAAACTGCTGTACGAGTACCAGCATATTACAATGGTGAAATACTTTGCATGGACAATCAAAACACCTGACACAACAGATTTTTAGCCTAACGAAGTCGATGACCGAGTGCAAAAATGATGAATTAGGGCCCGGGTTCATACCCAAAGGTTACTAAAGGTTGTCCGGCAGAGTATCGTGTGCAAAGGAAGCAAAACACATAAAAGCCGTACAGACAACCATTCTACACGTCAGTCATTATTCTGACTTCAAACCGACACGAGGCTACGTTATCAAGTCTACGTCACGAGGGATCTCGGACTCCCTCCCGCCGATCTATGTAGCCATTTGACTATGTCACGAAGCTTATAGCGAGTCTTCGCTTCAGCTGACCGACACTACCGCCCAGCGTATCATCATCCTCAGCTGCTCACCGCCCGGACTCCGCCCCGCTGCTATCGACACCCTGTGAAGTTACTCCGCCGTCCAGCCACGCTCCATTTCGAGTACATCATACAATTAATGTAGAATTACTTGTGACGAAAAATAAATGTTGAAACTTCCACTGTCATCCAACTCTCACCACATAACCCAAAAGTTTTATTGTATTTCCATGTTGGAACTAAAGACTTGGTAATTATTTTCATTTTTATACGATTTATTAACGAACATGTGATTGCAAAATCATCAGATGAGGCAGTATAGTTTAAAGGAGCGTTAGCCCACGGAGAAACCCGCAGATATTGCTCAGTCACCCCCAAAAAAATAGGCTCGCGGCGTGTCTCGGATTATTCCATCACTTAAGGGGCGCTGTGATTGATTCATCCCTTATATTATGATGAAAAATGAAACACCCAACTTTGATACGTTTAGATGTTCGCGCCGTGAGTTGTGAGTTCCTGAGTGAGAATTTGTCTGTATATATGTTTTACATTTCACATTATCGCTTCGCGTATATAATTTTTCTATGTCAGATTCGCGATTAGGGTTTACTGTTAAACTGCTGAGAACATTATTTTCATGAACCTATTGTAGATACTTTTAGAGTACGGGGTTGATAATACCGAGGAAAACTTAGCATGACCAAAGTAATCAAATTTTAAAGGTCGACCACGTACGAAGTCGGAAGAATCGACGAGGGTTTATAACTCAGTATATGAATGTGGAAAAAGCTAGAGAGGTATGTTAGGATATTATAACGTGGCGGTCCGTTTTCTCTACCTACCCTTCCGTAGAAACGACATGATTGCAGTTGTAATTGCTAATTAATGTTATTAGATTGAGTAAAGTATTTATTGCTCATTATTTTCATATTTACAACACAAGTGCGATTATGACATATCGTTGATGATCTGGCAGAAAGTCCTATCTCCACTTTGTACATTTTATATGTCATTTTATACTATCTTTCATAACTCCATTATAAGAATAGTTTTTCAATTTCAATCGACATTTTTTTAAATAAACGAAAAAAAAAATTGTACCTGCTTTTTTTAATATTGTGTGACCCTTAAGTTCTCAACAAAACGGTTTTACGTCTCTCTTGAAAAATTGTCATTTTCGAGATAGAACTTTCTGCCAGATCACCAATGATAAAATATAATATTATATTATATTAACTGGTATTATGATTTGGTCACATATAATTTTTACAGTGATCAGTTTTGTAAATCTCATAGTTTACCACATACGTCTAAGGGATCTCATGTCTGCGCATTTATTCTGCTCTTATCTTTCTTCTGTCAGTTATATGCTTCATTTCCATACATCAGGGTTCACTGAAACTCTATTGTTATTGCTCATTTGTGCATTCATGGTTTTCAATTTTAAATACGTTTGAAATTGTATTAATTATTCAATACGTAGTTTTACACCAGAGTTAAAAAGAAATAAAGAGATATTTATCATATTTATTGTTCCTTGATAAAAAAAAAACTCCGCATTAAATAATTATTACGAATAAAATATGTCATTTACATAAAATATTATATAATATAATAAAACTTTTAGAAAACATACGTTTTCATTCATATGACGGTTTTTATAGTATTACTTTTTCAGAGTTTTTTTTTGCCATTTTAATGTTGTAATCCACAGGGGTTGAACTTTGGATATATCCCCTACCACCTATGACAGTCGTACGTCTCTTGCATAAATCTTAGTTCATGCACCGCCGAGTATGTAACTCCAGATCTTTATCTAAATCTACTGAAATATGTCGTGATTTTGAATAATATCCAAACTATAAGCAGGGGACATCAGCTCCAGGGGCGGCTTCTTTACTTTTTGAAGTTTATTTATTTATTAAACGGCATTTAATTTAAAAATGCTTTAAATTTGTACACATATTTTTAATGTATGTAAAATATATTTTAAATAATAAAAACATTTCTTCTATGTTCGCCATACTTTTTGTTGAAGATGCTTTATTTCTCTTTTTCTTTTTTATATACTTTGTATATACATCACATACATTAAACTTTTTTAATAACATAGACATACATATTTCGGACAACTAGTCCTTCAGTGATACATATTATAAAAATACATATTTAAAATATTATAAAATTGTTTACATGTTCTGACAGATGTTATAAAGATATAACATCTGGCAGATAATGTAAACAATTTTATGATATTTTAAATATGTATCCTTATAATATGTATCACTGAAGAAGGACCGGTTGTCCGAAACACACCTTCATCGATGGAAGGACACTACTTTGACGAAGGGCTTCTGAGTCTCATGTATGTTTTTGTGTTTATTTTTTATTTTATTTTATATCTTAAATAGTATTATGTTACAAAGAAAAAATAATTTTGTTAAAAATTTTATTCACAACACAAAATATTGGTAAATATAAGATAATAAAATAATTTTACTGAAATCTCTTGATGGAAGTTTATTTTAAATAATAATTAAATAAAACTATGTTTTTAACTACTTCCACTTTTGTCTTTATTTCGACTGCAACCGGTTTCGCCAGGCTCGCTCGCATCGAAAGACTGGTCCTGGTCCCAGTCTGTCGATGCCAGCGAGCCTGGCGAAACCGGTCGCTGTCGAAATCTCGATGATGTTTTGCAGTTGTATCATTTAATATATACGATTATATCGTTTTTATAAAGTTGAAGGTACTCGTATATTAAGAAAACGTCGAAACTTGTCGAGAAAAGCCAAAAAATGTGTTTCAATTTAAATAAAATTCGTAATCATGGAATCCCAAAGAGTCAACGCCTTAAGTTTATAAAAAATTTAAGGTTTGTTTGGTCAAATCAAGTTTTTTCTTTATTCCTTACCGATCATGCTAATTTGTTTGTGATATTTTCAAACAGTTGTAACGCCAAAAAGAGTCACGGTGCTTAACATTAAAAATGGTTCAAGCGGTATAAACGAGGCGCAGCGAAAATGTAGTAATAGCGTTTTAAAAATGTTCACGCGGCACCCTTGCGGAACACAGCTTTCACATGCCAGTGACGCGCGAGTAATTCCCGAAGGTTCTATTGCTATAGTTTTAGGGGTCGTGTCATGACAACTGATTTATAACGCCCGACATAAACCCCCGCATTACGAAGCAGCAATTCCGTCGGAAGACCTCCGCACAGACATTTCGTATAATGCGGGATTTCCACGCAAATGAGTGGTGGGGGTAGATAAAGTTCGCACGCAGTAAAACGTCACCAAGTCGTTAGACCTTATTGGATCTTTGATTCTTTGCTGTATGATAACGCACGTATTTTCACGTCAGTAGAAATACTACAGATATCCATGATATATTTTATTATACCACTGTTATAATCTCGCTCCCATTATATATTATTAAGAGAAATCATTTCTGGCTTTTCTTTCATAGCATTATTTAACTTTCCGTATCATTTCTGATTGCTAAATGTTGACTTTCACTTAGCTATAACAACTTGTACATAGTTATAGCATGGAGTAGATAATTCCCTCAACAGAATGAATGTTAATTAATAGCTGATGGTGCCAAGCACGAAAAAAGTTTAAAAAAACAGAGTTTTTGATCCCAATTGGTGTTAAACATTAATAATTGTGAAAGGTGCAAAGCGATTTCATTATTTAAAGTTTAAAAAACTTAGCACCTTTGTTATAAGCAGCCTTCAATTATATCCAGATAATACAGAAAATTTGAAACTAGAAGAGTTTTAGAGCAGAAAGATTTGCCAGAATCTTTATACATCTTTGAATATGTTCAGTAACACACTTTTCTGGAATACATCCATATTCTAGTTGCAGTGAAGGAGAAATATTCACTTGAGAGTTCACTTCTTTCAGCTGATTGGCGGCCGTATACAGAACTCGGATGTCCTGAGTGATGTAGGTCTATTTGTCCCTGATAATTACCTTCGTCAAAGACAGCACAGATTGTTTTATTTGGCACGCTGCAGAACCAACCTGCCAATGGTTATGCCTGTGGGTAGGGCAATCTTATTGCTTAATCAGGTCGCCTTGGAGGTCGACATATTTCGTGATAGTGTGAGTTGCCTCAGGGTTGCAATATCAATGTTATGATTCTTTCTAATTATTAAGCTTAATTTTTTATATATTTTTTTTTAGGCTTCTCTTATAAATTCTAATAATGTAATTGCAAACGATCTGGAATTATATGTCTGTAATCTTTGTGATTTGTATTAAAATAAATGAAATAAATGAAAATGAATTAATAAGGTACATGTAATTATTTCAAAATACCAATCAAAAACATCTAACTAACTTACTAACTTATCAGCCCTTGTCCACTGCCACTGAATATAGCCTCTTTCAAATCACGTCCCTACCCCCTACCCATTGCCACTCTCATCCACCCACGTTCAGCAATCCTTACATTATCGTCGGTCCAAAAGATAGAGGGACGTCCAACTCTACAGAAGTTATTACGCAAGAACCCATATTCCCCATCAGCTGTCGGTTCTTCCGACAAATATGGCCAGTCTACCACCACTTCAGCCCGCCTAATTATATAGCCACCTCACTCATCTTGATTTGTTGTAGAATAGATACAATGTCCCTAAAGGTAATTCGAAGTATGGCTCTTTCCATGGAAAATATTATCCTGGAACCAGTAACCGTCAATGACTCGGCTATCCAAGTGGTACACGAATATACATGTCTTAGCCAAATCATACAATTAGGCAGGAACAACTTAGAGAAGGAAGACAATAGAAGACTTAAGTTGGGATGGGCGTCCTTTGAGATATTTTGTCATATTTTCACCACTGAAATACCACAATGCCTCAAGACCAAAGTCTAGCCAGTCCTCACATACGCAGCCGAAACGTGATTACAGTCAAAACGTTTAGTATATCAGTTCTGAATCGCCCAACGCACCATGGAAAGAACCAAATGACATGTTAATAATTCTCAAGAATTGCGCTATTGTCACGCTAATCCGTATATTTAAGATATAATCGTTTATTAATCTTCAGCTCTTTCTCGTACTTTTGATGGCCTCATGATTCTTAATTCAATCCGGATAAAATCACATATATTTTTATTAATGGTGGCATCAGTTTTTAAAATAAAAATTATCAATATATGTGTATTGTATTGTGATTATTATTCTGGATAATAAAACTCCATTAAAAAATATAACCAAAAACCCAATTGTTTTGTAGATTTTACAGAGATTTATTGATTAATATATAGAAATAGAAATACTTTTTACTTTTGCCTTTTTTTACGAAGGTTTGTGTATATAATATAAATAAAAAAAATCTCTATAAAACCTAAAAAACTAATCGCGTTGACATTATAATTTATGTTGAATTGATCAATTTAAGTGCTTCATTAAGTTATAATTCCTTTTCGATGTAACATTTGCTTTGAGTATTTTTTTCTATGTTAATATTATCCTAGGTAAGCTTTGTCGCTGCTGAAGAAGAAAAATCAAATTACTCCCTTAAATGAAATTGTGCTTCGCTTATGATTTGATAAAAAAATTCCCGAAAACGTACACATTTACTAAACGAATTTATTATTATGTCAAAGGAATAGCAGATTTTTCGCGTTCCCGGTTATGTTTAGACTAATTCCCGGCATAAACATTCGGCTAATGTACCTATTATGTATCGCACATAGCGCTTAGCATTGTTAAGGGAATATTATACATTCTATGCGCACAAAAAACGTTTTGCTTTCAAAAAGGACAAAGATAATAACATTTATTTTGTTCGCAATAAAATATATGGCGTTGTGTCCGACTGGTAGCATTAAATAAAAACTCTCTTCCGCTCCGCCAAAACATAATATCTCTTTTTATTACGAGAACGCTTGAAACGGGGATAAATTAATATATTACTATACGAAAGATCATATCCTATTCAGAGCTTTTTGTCCTAATTATTATAGGGGTCCTTTACCACCGATGATTAATATATGACAATAGTGAAAGCGGCAAGGCTTTAAAAATATATTCCTATTTAGGAAATTTTGAAAGCACACTTGCAATATCATGAGTAGATA
The DNA here is from genome assembly GCA_022606425.2 of Lepidostoma basale. Taxonomy (NCBI): domain Eukaryota; kingdom Metazoa; phylum Arthropoda; class Insecta; order Trichoptera; family Lepidostomatidae; genus Lepidostoma; species Lepidostoma basale. The sequence continues at coordinate 177,527 of JAHDVF020001389.1, read as the reverse complement.
CAGATTTTTTATTTGTTCGCCGAGTGAACATATTAAAAATTTATTTTCCCCAGCACGTTATTAAGTTTAAGAATTAATCATCAAATTAAAGAGAATCCTGCTTATCATAATATTTTTACTGAAACGTTCATCTTTAATTGAGATTTTCAAAATTTTATAATATTTATTTGTTTCAAATGCTTATTATAATCATGTAAAATAAAAATAAAATAAATGCGTATTTATTTATATTTTTCTTTTTTATACACTTTGTATATACAACACTTTTAATTAAAAAAAATTAAATTATATAAGCATGTTTCGGACAAATAGTCCTTTTTTTTTAATTTTTATTAAAAAAGTGGTCTAAACAATGTTTAATTAATTCCCAAAGTAAATATTTATTTATTTTGTTTTTATTTTACATGATTATAATAAACATTTGATAAAAAAAGTTTATGGTGTGTACCTATCACACTTGGCATGGCCTGTATCGTGACAACTACATCATAAGAGCATATTAATTGAATGGTAATGGAATTGTTAGTAACATAGCGGTTTGTGTTTGTTAGTAATCTCATGCTGACATTGTGAGCGGCTTGTGATAACATGATGATATAATTAAGTTTGTATACTTTCCTTCTCGTGTTATAGTTTACTAGTTGTCTGTATTGTGACCGATTTATTGACTAACCTCAATATACTGGTCTCTCTGTCGCTTTGTTGGTGTATTTTAATCACTGATCAGTCTTACTGCCGAACAATTATTATACTATTTATATATTTTTCAGGATGATCGCGTTAATATATCGTCTTGAGAATATCACCATAATAAAGAAACTTAGTTAATTGTCTTTATATTGGGCTAATGCCTAATTTCACCTGATTTGACCAGACATCTGCTTACGCTGAAGGGTGACGCATAATAATTGACCTTCCAGCATTCCTTCCAGTTACGAACGTGTACACATCTAATTAGATAAAATATATTTTTTGTTACTTAAACGCCCTACCTCCAGGTAAGTTTCCGAGAAAAGTGCAAAGAAAAATACGTTTTTTATTAATTAAATTGAATTGTATATTTATTTAATATTTTTAAATTACGAAACGCCAAAAACTTGACCGCACACTTAGCCTGCCCCTTGTTAAACTATGATACTTGTGAAGACTTGTACTCAATTGCTGTTGGCACACGCGAGTATCTCTAAGAGTTTTTACCTTTTAGGTACATTACTTTTTCTCAAGCGCGTACGTGATACGGGATAACGCAGAATAGTACAGTCAATGTGTGCGTATCACGTACGTTCATATGCATAGGGTGGTTAGTACTGTTATATATTAGATGTTTTGTTTGTGTACCAATAAAAAATAATTAAATGAATATCAGATGAAATTAAGAAGATGGTGATGGTCATAGTTGATCATCATTTTTGGTATAGCTGAAGTATGAGATAGATTACACGATATGGCTATTTGATTACTGTCCTTTACAAACTAAATAACCGTAAAATTGAATATTCCAGAACAGATTTGATTTGATTCCGTGCGGATAGAATCTGTGATGTCAGAGCGCTAATTTACATAGAAGGCAAGTCGGATTGGATTCGCCCTTTGAAATACGAAGCTAGGCTCACTAATTAGTAGGATATTCCTCAACTAGGATCAACTGCGGTGACTAGATTCTACTCTAGCGTTATCCATTGCGCATTTACCAAAACAACCAGGTTTCTATCAACTTCGATAACCCATAGTTATTACATTTTTTTAATTCAAGTACGTGCCTCTGGAATTATTTATAATCGTTATCCTCTGAGCATGCATTGCTTTATAAATAAAAACAAATATAGAGACATGTTGCTCGCGATCCAGATGAAAAGTGGACAAGGCGACTGCTGTGCTGGTGGCCAAGGACGGCAAAGCGTGGAGTTGGGCGCCCACAGTTGCGTTGGCGCGATGTTATCCGGAGAAGTGCGGGAAGTGCCTGGATGCGGATGGCTCAGAATAGAAGAGAATGGAAAATGCGAGAGGAGGCCTACGTCCAGGAGTGGAGGTCAATACAGGCTGAAGAAGAAGAAGAAGAAAATAGAGAGATTATAATCTTTTAGCTTTTATCAAATAGGATTTTATCAAATAGGAGAACTGAACTGGAGAATCCAGAACAATCAAGACCCTATACGGAAAAAGACTTGGAGGCCGTAGACGGAAAAGGAAAGCACAGAGCGACCGCAACTACGGTGGAAGGATGACTTGAACAGATATGTTGGAATAACCTGAATGCAGTCTACACAAGACAGTGACGTGTAAGCAAATGGAGGAGGCCTTTATCCAAGAGTGGACGGGAATAGGCTGAAGAAGAAGAATAAGAGAATTATTCTTCTTTAGGTGCCGCTGCGCTACTTGGAACATGTTCTGAACTCTTGTTATTCTTGTCCACTCTATGATATTCCGCAGCCGGGACAGCTGCCTTCTTTCAACTCCCCGAAGTCCCTCTACTTTACCCATTAATATCTGTAGAAGGAGGTGTTATTTTTCTCCCCTTAGCCATTACCCAAATATGAGACCTTTCTAATTTTCACACTCGACAACAGTTCTCTATTGGCTATGGCTATCTGTAGTACGTTTGCATTACTGACCTTTTCGGTCCACGGTATACGGAGCATTCTGCGGTATATTCACATCTCGGTATATCACGCTTCCAACCGGTTCATTACATTCACTTTCAGAGTCCAGGTTTTGCAGCCATATAGTAGAACAGACCATAATCGTGGGTATACTGGCAAAAAACGTTAAGTCTAAAATCGCTGTTTTGAGAAATCAATCATTTAAGTTTTCTTTAAATTTGAAACATATAAGTGTCGTTGTCAAAAGTCAATCGAGGGAATTTTTTTCAGCCGAAGACAATAAGTAGAGTTAACGTTTTTTTCCAGTACAAAAATGTTCAACAAGACTCTTCGAAAAATATTAAGTTTTTTGAAGCTTTTAGCCTGTATGAAATACCTTTTGTACGATTTAACGTTAAATTTATTTTTAAAACTAGAGAAAAAATCTGTTTCATTCGACTTCGTGTATTTTGCCAATTTGTAGAGCATTGTAAACTTTACAATACTGCATCACTAAGTCAAAACTGACAATTTTAGACTTAACGTTTTTTGCCAGTATACCCACGATATATAATATGTAATGATTAACTTTGCAAAATAATGTTCTCATTTTATTGAATGCAGCTCGTGCAACTTCAATACTGTATTTTATTTCAATGTCCGCAAGTAATAATGCTACCAAGGTATTTAAGAAAATGATAATATTATGTATGGAAGCGAAGCATGAAACTGGCAAAAGAAGGATGAAAGTAGAATAAATGCAATAGAAATGAGATCTCTTAGACGAAAGTGTGGATACTCTGTGTATGATAGAGTGTCGAATGAAAATATAAGAAGTGAATGCGGTGCGAATGATGGTGTTATGAACAAAATAATGAAAGGATCATTAAGATGGTTTGGACGTATGGAAAGAATGAATGAATAAAGAATGGTAAAAAAATTATATGTAAACGATGCAAATGGAACCAGAAATAGAGGAAGAGCGAGGAAAACGTGGCACGATCAAATAAATCAAATATTGAATGTCGGCCATGTGAGGAGTCAGAGAAATCGACGCGCGTGCATGACACGATGTATGAATGTTGAGGAAGCGAGAGAAATATGTCAGGAAAGAAAAGTGTGGCAGTCCATTCTTTCTGCTTACCCCTTTGGAGAGACGGCGTGATGGTTGGTTAGTGAGTTAGTTAGATAATATTATACAATACATCAAATGTATGCAGTAAAAAACAAACAACTTGACAGTTGACGTCACTGTTCGGGAATCAGTGAAAAAAATCGCACACTGAAATATGAGAATAACTTTTGATAATATAACACTAAAGCTATCGGAAGGCGTATACGTATGAATGAAACGAAAGAGAAATTCAAAACTTTTGACTTCAGCGCTTCGCGTCTCGTCGCAAGAATACAGATAAGGGCCTATGGATATTCCAGTTATAGACCGCCGTTTACTATGCATATGGAGGCGTGGGAGGAAGGCGCTGGAATGTTTCCAAGGGGCGACCATTAGGGGCTGCAGGGGCGCGGGGCAGGGCGCTCCATTGTTAGTGGTTTATATCGAACACGTTGCCGGAATACTTATTTTTAAGACAGTGATCTTGATTTATTATCGAAATATCTCCCAGACTATAAAATTTCAAAAGCATGCCACGCTAATCTGGATATTGCGTACGACCATAAACGTTATTGGTATAGCATAAATAATATTTCCGTTTTCTTCTTTTCTTATTTGGTATTGTATATTATGTATATCATTGAAGATTAGTTGAGACAAAGCGTTGCCCTAGTACAAATTTCGGGGATCGAGCGTTTGCGGTAGCCGGTCTAACAGCTTGGAACCATCTTCCTTCACACCTCAGATGCATAAATGATCCGACAGACTTTAGATCTAAGCCGAAAAAACATATTTTTCATATTTTATACCCAATTTAAAACTTGCATATTTTGTTCTATTATACTCTTTAATCGATCGCGAATATCAATCAGATGCAGCGTTCACATTTAGATTTAAAACACGTCTTAATTCGCCATTTATTATTATTTATAACATCACAAAAACGGCGCTTTAAAAGTTAGCATATCAGTATTATTATTATTATTATTTAATACAAAGCTGTTCGATGAACAATCAATGTTTTTTTTATTCATATGATTATTGCGCGATAAACATAATTTCTAAAAATCGTTAGCTTCCTGCCTAAAGTAAAAACCTTCTGTCGCTTGTTACCAGCAAGAAAAGCCTCGGACCCGGATTGATCTCTAAGATAACCAAAATGAGACCGTGGAAGAGATGGAGAGATGGCGGACCCCATCATCCCAGAATTCACCGTCACATACAAGTCACACGACCTTGACCGAGGGGTAGAATTTGTTTTTGTTACCGTGCATTATTTCAAGGATCATTATTTAATTTATTGAAAGTTAAGGCATTAACACTGTGGAATTCTATTGTAATACAATTTGATATTAAAAAATAACGTTATTAATTTTCCATTTAAACATTAAATATCACGACATATTTTGAGTTACATATTTATACCTGAAGATGGTGGTCTCCTCCGAAACACGTCGTAATTGGGAACCTACTGAACTGTTGCTATATATTTTAATTATTGTTGCTTTATATTTTTATAATTTGGGGGTGTTTGAGAGAGGACGAGGGGAGGGCTGGCAGCTGGAGTAAGTAGAAAACAATTGAAAATTTTTGCAAAAAAACTGGTAAAATTTATCATTTTTAATGATTTTTTTACAATTTAAGGGATCCTAAATATCCTCCTTACTACAAATGTTCATGTTTTAGAACTCTACACCTATCTAATCCCTCATAAGAAACGTAAAGGCAAAATTAGCCTTTTTATTCCTCAAAATTATGGCAAAGTGATAAAATAGGTGTGGCGGGGGGGGGCATTTCCCAAAAACAGTGGGTAATGGGGCAAAACTGAGGTGATATTTGAATTTAATAGGTAATTTTACATAAGAATCAGCATAAATGGTGTCAGGGGCAGATTTTTTTTTTGCCGACCAGTGTAATGTCACGCCACACATTAATTGCTTCATAGGAAAGTTTATTATTATATTTAGTTAACCCGCTCCTAAGGGAGGGGTTAACTAAAGTAAACTAAGATAGGTTTTATTATCAAATTTTGTGTACTTCATTTAAATTACTGTTCTTTTTATTTTTTTAAGTCTTTGTACAATATTTATGTTTTTTTTCAGTTTATTCTCTCACCCAGACAAAGCTCCGGCGGGAGCAAAACCGGTTGGTGTTACCAAATAATGTGGTGTTAAAACAAATTACTTAAAGTGTATTATTATTTTATTTAATGATTATGTTGTTGCTAAATATTCTCCCAGTGGACTATTTTTAGTTGATTTATTTAATTATCTGTATTTTACCTTCATTTTATAAACGAGTGGGCTCAATAACAACAAATTCTATTTTCATACAGCCCACGCACTGAATGTATATATAGGTAAAATAAATGTCTCGATTAAATTAATAAATAGCAACATTGTTTAGTCCACGGATATCCAAAAATAAATTTAATGATATTTTGTTTTTCTTTACTTCAACCCTGGGGATTTTTTTCCCAGCAAAGCCTAATATTTTTGCTGGTTCATGAGATGACAAATTTTTGTTTACAACGGGTTATTTGAACCCAATTACTGGATTCAATTTTTAACTATTAATTTTCATATCATGTGATAGGCAGATAGTATACCGTCATTTTTATTGTCATGTGAATACCATGAAACCAAAGACCATTTTCAGAAACATATATTAAAAGTCACGACATGTTTTGGAGGATACCTCCATCTTCAGGTGTAAAAATATAATAAAAAATAAACAAAGAAATGAAATTTAATTGTATCTCAATAGAGACGAAGATGCAAACTGGAAACTGAATATGGTTGATCAGTTGGTTGGTTGAAAATGGTTGACTGTAAAGTAGTTCTGCTAAATGCTAAAAATTAATCTACATAGATGGCGTTAGTGTGGGATTATATAGATTGATCTTAAAAAGATTAACATATGTAATCAAAATCTACATAGATGGCATGTTTAAACTGACATGTGAAGTAAAGCATAGATTTGTAACATATATACAACCTCCAAAAATTTGTCTTACATGGTCATAAAGAAATAGGTGGAATGAGGAATGTTGTAATTACATAAAGCTTGCGCTTAACCCAACCAATGACAGGTCATAAGTCCTGCAAACACCTTGATCAACCATATTCAGTTTCCAGTGACATGTGACAATAAAATGGCGATAGAATAGCTACCTATCGCATGTCTAAAAATTAACAAAATGTTTACCGTTATTGAATTCAAACGACCCGTTGGATTCAAAAATAATAATTATATTTAAAAAATAATTAGAATTTATTTTTTTGTATACAAATACTGGATTTTTACCCATTGTGGGTTAATTATCTTAATAGATGGCGCTAGTGTAGATGGACCTACCAACAGTGAAGTTATTAAAAATATTAACATATATACAAGTTCCAAAAAATTGTCAGACGTGGTGTCGTAAGAAGAACGGGTGGTAAATATTGTTAAACATAAAGTGATCGCTTAACCCAACCAATGACAGGTCATAGGTCCTGTAAACGCCTCGACTATCACATTCTATTTCCAAATAATGTACATCTTCGTCTCAATTGAGATACAATTAATCCTTAAAAAATAATTATATTGATAACCATTTAACGATGTTAGTTGCAAAATATCTATTAAGTTTATTTATTAAAAAGGATAAAATTCATCTGTATAATCTTTGTTGGTTTAGTCACTTACTGAAAATACATTTTCAAAGCATATTATCTATATTATGAATAAGCCCTAAAAATAACAGAGGGGAATTATTTCCTCCAAATACCAAAGAAAGTTTTCCCCATTATAATAACATTCATAACCCATTGAGTGAGATATAATACTGTATTTTTAGTTTTTTTTTCTGGAGTTTTCTTTTCTCGATGGTTCTCTCGCATCCGCTTTTCCCTCCGCAAGGGAAAACAGTATCTCCAATAATATTATGTAAAAGTCTCTAGCTCTTTTCTCGAGATCAAATCGACGCCTCGAGTTCTTTTGCAAAAATGTTACTTAGAAAGAAATAGAATTGCGACGTTATTTCAAGATTGTACTATCATTTAATAATTGCAAGTAAAATGTTAGTATGAACTTGGTGTGTGGTAAATTTAATTTCATTTTATTTTATTTTTCGATTTTTTTAAGAATCTAATGAAAATTATCTAGAGCAGATTTTTTTTAATAGAGCATAGCTAATTTTTAATAAACTTAAGACGTTAACACCGTGGAAATCTCAGATTTTTTTATGACTTTAAACACTGCTTTTGCTTTCAATGGAATTATTATTAGATTATCGGGGAATAAATTTAAAAGTAGAAAAAAAAATGTTTTAACTAACTATCGATCACGCCATTTCCCCGGAGGGGTAGGCAGAGGGGAAGGATAGCCACAATGCTCTGTCCTGGCATACCTCTCGGGCTTCCTCTACATTCACACATCGTACCATGCACGCACTTAGATTATTCCGGCTTTGAATGTGGCGGCCTTTTAGTAAGTGATTAATTTGGTCATGTCATGTTTTCCTCGGTCGTCCTCAGCTTCTTTTTACACTCATGTTGCTTTTGTACAACTTTTTAACCATTCTATATGTTTTTAACCATTCTATAATAATATTATAATTCGTAAAATAAACGTTGTAAGCTTATTAATAAATTATTGATCAACTTGAGTTAACAAATAAATTTGAAAAATGGGAGTTATAGATAAAAATAGATAAAATGTATTAAATATTAATATTTTTGTGAATGAATACTTATACTTGTATACGAATACTGGATTTCACCCACGGTGGGTGGTGGGCTAAAATGGGCTAAAATTAATCTCCATAGATGGCGTTAGTATGTTGATTATATAGAGTAATCTTAAAAAGACTAACATATGTAATCAAAATCTACATAGATGGCATATTGATACTGACATGTGAAGTTAGGCATAGATTTGTAACATATATATGCAACTTCCAAAAATTTGCCTTACATGGTCATAAAGAAAAAAAAGGTGGAATGGGGAATGTTGTAATTACATAAAGCGTGCACTTAACCCAACCAATGACAGGTCATAAGTCCTGTAAACACCTTGATCAACCATATTCAGTTTCCAGTTTGCATCTTCGTCTCTATTGAGATACAATTAAAAGTATTAAATATTTGTTGCCAAAATACTTGCATTTATGTTTTTAATTTATTTTTGGCCGAAGATTGTATTAAAAATGAAAAAATAAATTAATAAATTAATTTATGAAATAAATTTAATTTATTCCGAATTTAATGATTTCCATCGGTTATTTGTTATTGTTGGTTGCTACCAAAACCAACTGTTTTGTCCTGACACACTTCTCTCGCTTTCTCTATATTCTTGTCATGCACGCACGTCGATTTCTCCGACTCCTCACGTGACCGACATTTAATATTTGATTGATTTGATCGCGCCACGTTTTCTTCGAGCTTCCTCGATTTCTAGCTCTGTTCACGTCGTTTACATATACCTTCTTCACCATTCTGTCTTCACTCATTCTTTCCATGTGTCTAAACCATCTTAACGACCCTTTTATTATTTTGTTCATAACACTTTCATTCGCACCACACTCACTTCTTATACTTGCATTTGACACTCTATCATATTCAGATTTACCACACATTCGTCTTAGAGATCTCATTTCTACTACATTTTTTCTACTTTCATCCTTCTTTTGACAGTTTCATGCTTCAGTTTCATACATAAGGGTCGGCACAAGAACACCATTATGCACTGCCACATAACATGTTAGAAAAATTAAAATATTATATTTAGTTTCTGGGTGATGTGCTGTTTTCCTGGCAGTGCCTACGCTGTAAAGAATTTGAGAAAACCACGTCATACATTATATGATTCGCGGTATTTTAAATTAGTTATGTAGCTAATCACTTGTGTCAAGCACAGTTCAAAGACTTTCATTAGATCCACAAAAGTTTTTAATTATAAAAGTTTCTAAAATAAAATATTTTGGTACATCAGCAAAATACTAGAAGTCGTTAGCAGAAATATTATGAAAATTAGTTTTGTTTTTGAATACTTCAATATATTTCTTTACTTAGTGTTTATTCGAGATCATGGCTTTGGATGTAAAATAGGTTTATGTTTTAAAACCAATATCCTCAACTAAGCCTCAAATACTTGTGAGATGTTTATATTTTATAAGGATTATTGTATTTCAATAGAGACGAAGATGTAAATTGTTTTTCTGGGAACAAAATATGGTGGCCGAGGCGCTTACAGGACTTATGACCTGTCGTTGGTTGGGTTGATCGATTGCTTTATGTTTAACAACATTCCCCATTCCGCCCTTCTTATGACCACCACGTCTGACAGACTGGTGCCAGTGAGCCTGGCGTAACCGGTCGCTGTCGAAATAAAGACAAAAGTGGAAGTTGTTAAAAAACATCGTTTTATTTTATTATTATTTAAAATGAACATCCATCAAGAGATTTCAGTAAACTCATTTGATTATCTATATTTTATTAGTATGACTTTTTATACATTATCAATTTGGAATATTAAGACAAGACAAATGTAAAAAGATATTTGAAATGCCTTAATAAGGATAAACACGTCATTTCAATTCAAAATTATAAATTTTCTAGAAAACAGAAGATTCTATCCCTATCAATTATTTAATGTGGAGTTTTGCATAATTTTTTAAGAAACAATAAATAATAATTTATTAAGATAATCAAATGACTTTACATTTGTCTTGTCTTAATATTCCAAATTGATGATGTCTAAAAAGTCATACTAATAAAATATAGATAATCAAATAAGTTTACTGAAATCTCTTGATGGAAGTTCATTTTAAAAAATAATTTAATAAAACGATGTTTTTTAACTACTTCCACTTTTGTCATTATTTCGATAGCAACCAGTTTTGCCAGGCTCGCTGGTATCAACAGACTGCTTTATATACAGTCTTGCATGTTTCTGCGATGATATATCGTCTAATCCTGCCCAGAAGTGATATTTTTCCTCATGATTAAGGGTCGTGTCCATCCTGTATACCATTGACTATGGTACATCATGTTTTACTGTCACCTGTCAGTCTCCATACCAGTCTGTCAATGCCAGCGGCTTGGCGAAACCGGTCGCTGTCGAAATAAAAACAAAAGTGAAAGTAGTTAAAAAAAATCGTTTTATTTAATTATTATAATTTATTAACTATATTGGCTAATTATAATAGATCCAAATTATGATCTTTAACTACATACTCGTATAATGAATTTTCTGTTTTCATGTTAAACTCAAAATGGCTAGATAAAATTGCTTCGAATATTTGTATCCACGCTTTGAAACTTATTTTCAAAGATAAATGATGTTACATTTGGACCTTTTTCAACCAAAATGATCGACTTTGTTATATCAGAACCCTTTTTTATCGCAATGATCTACTCCGCGTGCCATCAGGTCGGCGTATTGACTGGGAATATTTTGAAATCATAGGCGACAGTCTGTTCCCGGCTGGTTCTCCTACACTGAAGCCGACGCCCGCATGCAAATGACGTCACGAAACGATCGAGCGTCGGAACGCCGTTGAGTTCATGCCAAAACGTCGATTAGGGCACGTTTGTAAGATCGTGAAAGCTGTGACCGAATAAACAGCTTTCGTCTTTTACTTTACGGTTCAATGTAAAACACCCGAAACTATTTGTCGTTTATCCTAATTTTCAATAAAATGCATTGTTGTATACAAAGAGTTTGAGTGGAGTCGGAAAAATCGACGTGCCTGCATGTATGAATATAGAGGAATCTAGAAAAATATGCCGGGACAGAACGCCTAGGAAATGGCGTGATGGTAACTAAGTTAGTTAGTATTAACAAAATTACACACAGAGCTATATTTGGGGATGCAATTTGACAAAAACGTATTTTTCTAGTTAGATAAATTTATGAAAAATGTAAGCAGTTTTGTTAAAAATACGTGAATTTGAATATTGAAATATTTTATTGATTTTCAAAACAATATACAACAATAATAAATATGAAATCGTCCGTTATTTTGACGTTTCATTATATATTAAAGGGTTGATATGCTATGCTTTCCTCGATCATTATCAAATGTTTTTGTTTGACTTTTAAGCATTATCAACGATAATTCCCTAGCAAGGCAAATCTATTATTCCCAAACAATATATCAAAATATCAAATAGTAGCATTTAAAAACCGATACATGTGTCATCTTAAATATTTTTGTATAATTTTATACAAATATCTTATGTATTGTGTAAATCGTGAACAATAAACGTGCAATATCCCAATTAAATACAAATATACGAGTATATTATTTTATCAAACATCAGGGTAATAAAATCTGTTTTAAAGTTAACATGCTAAAGATTAGTTGACGTGGTGTTGGGCTAGAGAAATATCCTGACATAGCCTGACAGGTTTGTACCATATCGGACATCCAGAATACTTCAATGGAAGCCTTGTACAAAGAAAAGGGAGGCATCGGGAGGCCACCTAAAAGATGAACTGACGGCATTGCTAGAATATCTGGAACGACCTGGATTCGGAAGGAATAAGTCAGAGACGAATGAAGAAAAACGGAAGAGGACTGGAAGTAAGAAGTTTGAAGAAGAAGACTTGCTTAAAAAGACAAAATTTGGTAACTCAAATGCGTTTCTTTTTGTTTAAATAAGATCAATTTATATCCGTCAAAACTTGATTCGCTTATCAATTTATAAACATAGACACTTTGAATGACTTAATTTATTTTGTTCCGTACAAAGCAAGAGAAAATTTGGAGGAACATTGTGAAACCTATGGGCGTACCATGGGGGTACATTATATGTGAATTAAGGGTGGTTCCTCGCAAGGGGAGGATACGGGCTTCATGTTTTAAAGTACACACGTACAAGTAACAACAACAGAGTATTCCGGAAATGAGTTTTCGTAACTGGTTCAGGGTAAACTGATTATTTTTAAATTTTATGCAACCATTTTTTCTTTGATACTCTTTCTTTGAAAACATAAAAAAATATTTTCCTATGGTTTAGGTTGAAAAATGTTTTCTAAAGGCTTTATTTTACTTATACTCGTATAAATGCCATATTTCGCATTTAGTTTTACTATGTTTTGCCAAGGGATTATCATTTACTCATTATAATGATTTAGGTAAGTGAAACATGTCATTTCCATTTAATATAACAACACTTTGGGAAATAAATCTTTTGAATTCTTATGACATGGAAAACTTATACATATTCTGTCAGTCTTAACCAACTTATGAAGAGACTGGTGGGAACAGCAATCTCCTCGGAAATCGACGTCTTTCATATTAGTGTAGGATAACCTTGAAGAGGTCATCACCATGGGCAAAGTGGGGGTAAGGCGATTCCAGGGTCAACTACCGAGCCGCTGGTCCGATCAAATCAGGGATTTGATAGATCTCTCATTAGCTGCAGCCTGAAGATTGACAGGTGTCAAGAGCGCATGGCGTGTCATGGTCAATGGTTTACAGAATTGACACGACCCTCAATCATGAGGAATACGACTGTGAAGAAGACATATTAGTGTAGTACGTTCAGAAAACGAATGCTCTTGACTTTAGAAAGCATATTGTCTTCCCATAGTCTAACCATCCGTCATGCATTCCTGGTATTTTGTATTATATATTATATGTTTTCAATAGGTGCCATAAATTTTAATTTTGTTTAAAATATCTTTTAAGAAAATGAATTGATTGATTAGTTGTTGAAAAATAGACTCCCAAAGAAAATACTTTATTCTCAGCTGACCCAAGGAAAACGTTCGCGTGGAAATCAGAGAAAACTCTTCAAAAACCCCCTAAAAACGAACCTCCAAAAACTTAACATTGATAGTGAACGCTGGGAAACGACTGCAGAAGATAATGCTAGAAAAAAGGAGGAGACGAAAGGAGAGACCATCGGGAGATGGTGTCGGTTTTAATACCAATGTCTTCCACTGCTCTAGATGCCCCACAGTGTTTGAATTCAGGATTGAACTTAATAGTCACATGAGAAACACATCCGTGAGAGACAGTCTTTCTCGGATATAAGGGATAGCCGGTGTTTTTGATGAAGAAAACTTCTATAAAATATAAGTTTTTATTCGTTATAATTATTTAATAAAGAAATTAATATCTTTGTTCTAAAATAGAGGAAATGAAATTTAAATTGTTTCTCCAATATCCTCTACATTTATACACCGTAACATAAACGTTTAGTATGTATCAAAACTATTCAGTCATCGAATGATTTAAAAACGTTTTAATAATTAAATACATTTTTTCTGTTATGTTGATAAATATGTAATTTAAATCCAATAATTACACATGGCGCCGACCAAAAGAGTTTTGAGGACTTCCGAAATGAAGACACTGAGGACGATAGCAGGCAAGACACTAAGAGATTGCGTGAAGAACACCAGAATAAGAGAGATATGTGAGGTTGAGGATATTATAACATGGAGCAGACAGCGAAAAAGGGACTATTACGGGCATGTTCAAAGAATGGACCAGACTCGCCTATATTGCATTGCATAATCAGCCTCATGGGACTCGTCCTCGTGGAAGACCTCCTAAAATGAAAGGACAGCTGGGAATCTACCTCACAAGAGAAGCAACACTCTGGAGGACAGACCACATAGGTCTACAATAAGGAAGAAGAAGAAAAAGAAGATGTTGATCTTCTTCGTCTTCTTCTTCTTCTTTTAATAGATCTAACGATCTGTGACACAGAAATCATGTCTCGTCGGATGATGAGATCCAGCTGTCCCTCCTCTTAGGCGGTCTTCCAGGTTAACGATGTCCGTAGGGGATTTCATAAGCGGCTGTATATGCGAGTCTGTCACCATCCATTCGGGCTACATGGTCCCTTCAGTATCTTCTTCTGGATCTACTCCACTGAACGATATCCTGTATTTCGCAAGTTTTTCTTATATCTACGTTGCTGACACGATCTCGAAGGGTTTTACCAGTGATTGATTTTAGGACCTTCATCTCCGATGTTCTTAGTAGTCCCTTGGTTCGCACAGTGTCAGCCCGCGTCTCTACAGCGTACGTCATGTCGCTCGCAGGTCGCACGCATGTTTTATAGATTCTGTCGCAAGATATTGATAAATGCGTTAATTGGTATAAGTATTTAGTTGAAGTAATTCTCTTCTCAACCGTGTTTGCTAGACGGAGTGTCACTGTTTGCACGAACACCCTGTAGCGACGTAGTTCCAGGGCGCAGATAAGATCTCAGCCGGCCAATTAAAGCGACACGGCCAACTCCCCACTGACATGTTCGCGAAAGTTCTGCATTGATCCCCGCATTATTTTCCCGATACCCGCTACGGGATCGTTCCGAATACGCTGTTCAATTATGCGCTCCTGTATTAAGGAAGAGTAAAGGTTATTTGCATGCGAGGAATATAAAGATAACAGAAAATCTTGGCTGGTTTGCAAAAGAAAGATATTTTTAAGGCAAGTATAAGTAGGCCTGATTCTATAATCGTAGCATTATTCTCTTAACTTGAAGCCATGCGATCTGTCACATAAATTCCAGTCATACATGTAATAGAAGAAAATATAACCATATTTTAATTATTATATCGAATAACGTTTTTACAAAAAACGATCCAAAAAATACCATTATTTTATTTTTTAATAAATATTTTAACACTTGTTATTACAACACTTTGTTTCACTTAAAATATACATGTTTCGGTTATACTCGTAATATAACCTATATCAATCTACACAACACTACACTACATTTCACTTAACATTGTCTGTATTAAGTGGTGGCCTGGCTCAATGAAGGTGATGAAGAATATTATAACATACCAGGCTACAAATGTTGTTTCACATCTAGAAAATCAAAAAAAGGTGGTGGAGTGGGTGTATATATTAAGAACTCTTTAAATTTTACAATAATAAACAGCACGTGCATCAGTGATAAAGACTGCTTTCTAGGTATTAAGATCGAGTGTAATGGTATGAATCCATTTAAATTGTTTGTAATATATAGAACACCAAATAATGATGTTAACACCTTTCTTAACTCTCTTGAAAAAATTCTTAAAAGGTGCCGCAGTGAAACGTTAATTATAGGAGATATGAATATAGACATTTCAAAACAAAGCGACTCCCTAAAAAAATACGAATCTACGCTCAGTTCATACCATTTCAATATCTGCAACAAAAAATATACAACCCGTGACTCACCTAACAGTCGATCCTTAATAGACCATATTATTACTAATAATGTAGATATAGCTGGTCGAATATCAAATATCGACGAGGAATTAAGCGATCACAACTTACTTATCCTCGACGTTTTAAAAAATATTCAAAAACTTAAAAATAACAGAATCCTTTTACCAGCACTGAGTAAAAGAACAGACATAACTGGAATTAAAACTGATCTAAGTTGTAATAAATATACTCACGGAAGTGACATTAACAAAAACTATAATGATTTCCAGAACTACATAAAAAATATCATAGATAATAATACGCACGAATTCATACCAAGAAGAAAAGATAAAAATAAATTTGGTAATACACCGTGGTTCGATACTAAACTCAATGAATTAATCAAAATTAGACAATTCTGGGTACAAAAGTGGAAAAACAACCCCAACGCTACAAATCTCCAACTAAAAAATAAATCTCGTAATACCGTCACTAACTACAGAAGAAGCCTCAAAAAAAAATATCTATCAAATATTTTTGAAGAAAGCCTACATGACTCTAGAAAAACTTGGATTAACATTAACTCTGTTCTTAAAAATAATGTAAATAATAAACGTGAAAAAATTGAATCTATAATATCTAACGATATTGAAATTAATGATAAAACACAAATTGCACATACCTTCAATACATACTTTACCTCAGTTGGACATAATCTTGCCTCTAAAATTCCGTCGAAAATAACAGATACAAATTCTATATCTAACTCTAAAAATAATCAGCAATCACTCTACATGTCCCGCACTAATAAAAAAGAAATAAAGCACATAATATCAAAAATAAAGACAAAAGCCGCACCTGGTGTTGATAAACTATCAGCTCGGATACTAAAGACATGCAGTGATGAAGTAACTAATGACCTCGTCATATTAATTAATAATACTTTACTCTCTGGAATTTTTCCAGACCAATTAAAAATAGCTCAAGTTACTCCAATTCACAAAGCAGACTCAAAACAAAATATACAAAACTACCGACCCATTTCTGTTCTCCCTGTAATCTCAAAAATATTCGAAAATGTTATGAAAATTAGACTAACAAAATACTTAGACAAAATAAACTTTCTTTCGACAACCCAATACGGATTCACGAAAAAATCCACGACAAAAAGTGCAACCTTCGATATAATAGCTTCACTACAACGACAAATAGACAATAAGGAATTCACATCTGCAATTTTTATTGACTTGCAAAAAGCTTTTGACACAGTTGACCATAAAATACTACTCGTAAAACTTGAATACATTGGAATAACCGACAAATACCTAAATCTTTTTAGAAGCTACTTAACCAATAGACAACAATTAGTCGACATAGACCAATACCAAAGCACAACTCAAACAATTACATGTGGTGTTCCACAAGGATCCGTTCTAGGTCCACTACTCTTTTTGATAAATATAAATGACATAACCGATCTTAAGTTACATGGTACCATACAGCTTTATGCCGATGACACGGTTATCTTCTATCACAACAAAAGTTTACAACAACTGAAAACGGAAATGCAGAATGACCTGACTAAACTTACAGAGTGGCTTAGACTAAACAAATTAACAGTAAACGAAAAAAAAACTCATTTCTTAATTTTTAATAATAAGTCAAATTGTAATATTGAAATAAAAATGAATGGACATATTCTTCACAAGCAAAACTTTACGAAATACCTTGGTCTTATAATCGATGACAAATTATCCTGGAATCTACACATAGAAAAGATAATTTCAAAGATTTCACCCGTAATTGGAATTCTGTATAGATTCCAAGGAATATTAAATATAAATACATTATTGGCAATCTATTATGCATTTGTTCACTCTCACATATCGTATCTCTCGTGTATCTGGGGATTTGCTACAAAAGAATACATTAATCAATTACAAGTTTTACAAAATAGAGCAATCAGAAATTGACTTAAACTACCACTTGATACCCATACTAAAGATATATATAAAAGGACAAATATTTTACCAATAAATATACTTCCTTTATATGAAATAACCTGTACAATAAAACAAATCGTTGATAAATCCTACCATTATAATACAACCTTTCAACTTAATAATGATATTCATAACCACAACACAAGACAAGCAAAAAATATAAATATCCCTAAAGTTAACACCACTAAATACGGAATCAAATCCTTACAATATATAGCCTTCAATGCTTTAAATAACTTACCAGAACATTTAAAACTAGCTCCCAATATGAAAATAAAAAAATATTACTCTCAACTATATTCCAATAATCCCTCCTAAGTTTCGTTTCACTAACAATAATTTATGTAATTATTTTACTTCAGTGTCCTCATTTTCCTATTGTATATTATTATTATTATTGTTTATTTACCTTTATGATGTGTTTTTCTTTTTTTCCTTAAGTTCCAATGTGTTAGTTTTTTTCTTTTATTTTATACTATGTGTCTACTATGTTACTTAAGATATAATATGTTTGTTATTCTCTCATACTGCTTTTATTTACATTTATGATGTGTTTTTCCCTTAGGTGATAATGTATTTGTCTCTCTTTTATACTACTGTTTATATACCTTTATAATGTGCTCTTTCCCTTAAGCTATAATATGTTTGTATTATTTTTATAAATCCAATGTAACAATTTTTGGGATCTCAAAAATGAGTGTTCACAACACTCACGAGACTCCTATACAAAATAAAGAGAAAAAAAAAAAAAAAGTATAATAAAGTGTTGTAATACCAAGTGTAATTATATTCATTCAGATATAAATCCACAATACAAAATGCGAATATAGAAAAAAATATTATCATTTTGTTAAATCGCTATTTACATCATTACAGCGCTAGCTAATAGGTGTAAAGGGTATAGCTATCGTATTGATTCTCATGACATGTGATAGGTAGCTAAAATATTGCCATTATATTATCTACACTAGACCAAAGACAGTGTGACTATCATACTGCCATCGCCGATTATCGAACCCGGAACCTTCGATATGGCAGTCAAAACATTTACGACTTGGCCACGAAGGTCGTCTTGTACACTTTAATATTAATAGTTATCATTGAATTTACGAGTATCAAATTCTCAGACAGTACATATACCGAAATTTGTAAAACTCAGTTTAGGACAGAAGCCATTGCCGATATTTAGAGGACTAATAACCTTCTCAGAGTGACAAAAATGAGAATCCTTCGCTCAATCGCAGGCAGAACTCTCAGAAATTGGATTAGAAATTAGATGATATGGAACGTCTATGTTGTTAAAGAAACCGTGAGGTGGTCGAAATGCAGACGCTTTTGGAGGAACCATGCAAACTGCATGGAAGACACAAGACTTAAAAATTAAAAACAAAAAAAAACAGCAGCAAGAGACTACCAAGAAGGTCGCCGAAGAGATGAAAGGACATTATCTTCCTATGACTGTTTACTATCACAAACAGAATAATACATTTTCTTAAAACTACTGACTAAATATTGCTCTCAGCAATGGAAAATATATCGGATCTACACTAAAAATCACAAAACATTGCCACAAACACACAACTTCAAATACAGTGAAAGTTATTTGATGTAACATTTCAATTTAATTATACATAGTTTCTGTAACAATCATGTAAAATCCCCATATAAAATAAATAAAAATATGTAAATATTACATTATTTTTCACGGAAATAACATGTTTTACCTAGCTAAGACATTGTAGGTCATTAGGGCAAAATCAAGGCCTCATCAAGGCAAAATATGTCATTATTATAAAAAAAATCATACTTCTAAATACGATTTCATTCGTATTAATCGCACATTTATTCTTTGTTACTAAAAAAACATTTATAATAAAACACGATTAATATTGCTATTCAAAAGATATTGGTAGACGCTTATATATGAAACTAAAATATTAAATATTTTCAATAATTTATATCCGAGAACTTGTAAAAAGTCATTAAAAAAACAGTTTCAACTTTAACCTTATTTATTATTAAGTCAAATATGCTTCCCCATATTTTTGCTACGAATGAAACGTCTTAAATATTTATAAGGGTTCAAATCCAATTAAAAGGGGATTTTCTTTACAAAAAATACTCTGGAAGATCAAAATTAATACTTCAGAATATCCATCATGTTTTTTGATAAATGATAATAGTTCACATTCGTATAAAACGTATTTCAGAGTTTTCTTAAATAATGTATTTATAAAAGTTTTGTTTTATGAGAAATTTATTTTAATTGATTAAATTTAATGCGTACGAGTACTTTTTTATATAAAGAAACATAGAAGTTCCCGCCACAAACCCGAGGTTGTTATAGGGCGTAGCGGCGCCTTTTTGTCAGCCTCGCTCGTACATTCCCTGGGCCAGTCCCCGGTACATCTGGGACTTACATTTAAAGGCGGCAACAACAAGGGGGTGCCAGACCACATTTAATCTACCATATCTTACTTCTATGCTCCGCTGTTCTTTATTAAATAAATTAGCAAAACATATAATACATGAATATTTCAGAAACATTGTATAAAAGATTAAGAGAAAAATACATCACGGGTATTTACAGCGGAAAGCACAGGAGAGGCAGATGAGATAAATGCGGGATGGAAAAAAATGTGGAGTAGAGTTTTTTGTCATGTAGGACAAAGGACGAGGTTAAGGAAGCATTTCAAAACATTAAATTAAAATCACTGCAAAAATTATTATAATAGCTGAGAGGGAGAGGCACGAGGCCGTCACAGCGGTGCAACACCCTCCTCCCAGAAAAAAACAGCGACACTCAGAGGGCAAGAAACAAGCACAAATTGTGGTGAATTCCGGTGGGGTGGACAACCGCAGAAACCACTCTAACCACGAGCAGCAGATTGAGGGTCATCATGATTGAGGGTCGTGTTCATCTTGTAAACCATTGACCATGGCACGCCATGTGCTCCTGGCACCAGTCAGTCTCAGGTTGTAGCTAATGAGAGACCAGTCAGTTTCCTTATTAGATCGGACCAGCGACTTGGTAGTCGTCCCTTTGGCCACTTTTCCAAGGTTGTTTTGATTTCACCGGGCTATGTTCCCAAAGTACTTGTACCGCGTACTTGTACCAAAGTACTTGTACCAAAGTACCGCGAGAGTCTTGCACTAATATTTAATAACAAAAAATAAATTTTACCGTGCCTACTTACAAACTCCATATCGGGTTTCCTTTTCATATAGCATTTTAATATTGTGAAATTAACATTTAAGTAATACAAATAACTTTTTTTTCGTTTTCTGCAAATAAACTAATATCTAAAATTATAATTATACAATGTTTGTCGAAATCAGAAGTCGGTATCTTGGAAAAATTACTTCTACTTTTTTAACCATCATTTTGTGCTAGGAGTGAATAAAATATCATTTTCTCTAGCTAGGGCATTATAAAATTTCAAAAGATAAAGCGTCCCTCAGGTGAAACATATCATTCACAAAACATGTAAAATAAACTTATATTTTCATAAACAGATATTTTCATTAATATTCAAAACTTTTTAACGGAAACATGTTTCGTAATAATATGTGTATTTATTCAAACTACACTTTTTACAATGAAAAATGTAGAATTTTTTGATAAATTTTTATTTTCTAGTTTCCCGAGAAAACATTAAACTCTACATAATTACTTCTATATTCACCATACTTTGCGTTGTAATTGCTTTATTTCTTTTTTATACACTTTGTTTACACAACACTTACATCAAAAAAATTAAAATGATGTAGAAAAGATTAACATAGACATGTTTCGGACAACCAATTTGCTACCCAACTTAATCGGGTCTCTGGACAGCGAATCTACATAATTGATGTGAACTAACCAAAACATAAATTTCAACAAATATGTGATCCGAAAATTTTGTTCGTTTGTTAGTTAATAAATAAAGTGTTATGTTACAAAGTATAATTTTATATTACAGAATTAATAACATTATGTTATATGATTTATGTATATAGGAATATTTCGACTTATTAACGTTATTAACTTATCTCTTAATAATCTTATACGCCGCAATATTATTGGTGTGAGATTAAAGTAACAGACCTAAAGCTGTGTGGTTAAATTTCTAAATTTCCAACAATTTTCTACCTAACTTAATAGTGTCTAAGGATAGTGTCAATCTTAATAGTGTCAATCTTCAAGTATTCCTCCATGTAAGTTCAGGAACTCGGGTCTCTGGGCAGCGAATCATCAATTAATTAAAATCAATATTTAACCCAAGTAGTATGTGTGGTTTTCGAGATAAATAATATATTTTATTATTTCCTGAGCAATGATCTAAAACCCTACATTAAATAATTACCACGGATTAAAACATTTCATAATGCCTTAAAAAGGCGGAATATTTCATTCTCATAAATTCTAATAAAACTTCTAGAAAACAGATGTCTTCATTCGTAATAAATATAACTTATTTAAGTATTAGAAACATATGTATAAATAAATGTTTGGAAGGAGGTTTTTCCAAGCTGATTTTCCAGCTACCTTAAAAGCTTGATCTCTGAAATTTCCGGGCAACGTATCGACCAACTAATATACTTATTGCGGAAGAGTATGCCGGGAAAAGTGTGGATTTCCTTGAACTTAAGCTGCTGGTTTTACAGAACTTTGCGCCATTCTATGTTTCAAATTATAAAACTTATCCTCTAATATTTATGGATTGAAGTACACGAGATTATTGATCTAGCCAAAGTGAAACAACTTAGAATTTAGAATTATTGATGTTGTTGATTGAAATTTCTTGGTAGAAGTTCATTGTAAATAATGAAAAAAAAAAATGTATGTAGAATTTTTCTATGTTTATTTTTAGTGTAAAATCTACTTATTAATTTTCTTCTTTGACCGGTTTCGGCAGCTCGCTGCCATCTTCTGTTTGATGCATATCCTTAGCATCCAGAAGATGGCAGCGAGCTGCCGAAACCGGTCGAAGATTAAAATTAATAAGTAGATTTTAAAATAAACATAGAAAAATTCTTAATAATTTTTTTTTATTTTCATTATTTAGAATTTAGAAGTTATTTAGTGAAATGTTGGATTATTTAAAATAACAAATATTATATTTTCTATTAATATGTGATATCAATATTCACACATGTGATTGTCATACTGTATTTGGCCTGGTGTAGTATTTATGTGCAAATCAAATAGCGATAGATTAGCTACAAAATATGTATTATTTCGTGTCATAAGAATCAAAATGAAAAAAAAAATATGCAGTAATTGGGTTCAAATAACTTTTTTGTTTACACATATGAAAAGCACCGGGAAACTACCACATTAAATAAAATAAAATCAAATCAGTTTATTCTCAACTCAACAGACATTACAAACAACATGAATGTTTAAGGCACCCACTGAGTACAGATAAAATATTACACGTATGCAACATAATACCAGAAATGCATGAGAGATGGTTCGACATTAGGAAGATAAGATACTCTCTAAAGGCCCAAGTGACATCTAGAGAACAGGCACTTTGCAGCAAACCTATTCCACGGATTAAAACTAGTAAAGCGCTCAATATGCACATATTTTTTTTTATCACTATACAATGATTTTTAAGTGACCTTATTAAATTAATTAAATTATAACACACATTTAGTTACAAGACATTTATTTAAAAAAAAATTAAACCCATAATAATTCAATCCCTATCTACATTAAAAAGGATATTGGTTACTATTCAAAACATATCGGATATGAAATATGATTTGAAGTATTTTATTCTTACAAAATCCATTTCAATTATATGAAAATTAATGTGAATATTATTTTTCAATGGAAAAATATTAAAATTAGAACAAAACGTGTCTCTTTATATCCTTGATACAATTTGACGAGACCTGAAAAAAAAAATTAATAAATTTTAAAATGAAAACTCATACTAAAAAAAACATATGAACTCGTATATTATCATAAAAGAATTTCACACCCAAAACTTTCGGAGTTTGAAAAAGAGGAAGACCGAGGACAACGTGGCACGATTAAATCAATCAAATATTGTATGTCGGTCACGTGAGGAGTCGGAGAAATCGACGTGCGTGCATGACACGATTTATGAATGTATTGAAATTTTACAATCACGATATCTTCGACAGTTATTTAAATATTCCGCGCTCAGCTCAACTTCATTCAAATCCCTAGTTCATCGTTTAACCGCCAGATCGCTACCCTTCATTTGAATTTTCTCTTACGCCCGCTTCGCGAATTTAACTCTAAATTCACTCCTATGCGCGCGCCCTCTGCGGAACACTGTTCTCAGCCCTTTGCGCAACGCGCTCGGGTACACTTCACTCTTGTCTGACCTGTCAACATGGCCTATCTATTGAAGGATCCCCGCTTTGATCCGTGATTTTCACGACCATGAAATAATCCGGCTTCATCCAGGAACATCCGCCGTGGAATAAACTTGATTGAGGTATTTCTGGTATTTTTCATCGTGCCTATAAAATCTGTGGCGTTATTTCAGACTTGCACTCACTTCACTGCGATTCACCACGCTCGATCTTGCGACAGCTGATACCATACGCCGCGATCCGAGCCATCCTAGTATGTTTCCGTGTATTGACACGTGTTGTCCACCATGTTTAGACAGCGTGAATAACTTTGCTGCTTCACATCGGACATCAGCCTCGTTCAAAATGTCAGGTGACTCTATTAGCATTAAATTTGTGCCTCCCTAACCCTCAAGATGGACCTCGTGGTAATTCTGCCACGTGATTATCCAACCTCATGGTAATCGTGCGTCGTGGTAATCGAGCCCCGTGGTAGCGAATTGAATTTGTTGTACCATTGTATCGAATGACATCTCAAGCTCTAGATTATTGCTAAAATTTAAACTTTTGTCAATGTTTGGGAATTAAAAAAAAAACCTTGTTTAAACCACTTTTTCAATAAAATAATATTAAAATACACGACATTTTTTTAGAGGATACCTCCATCTTCAGGTGTAAAAATATAACAAAAACTAAACAATTAAAGACTAATAAAAAACGCATTTAAAATTCGATACGAAAATTCCAATTTTAAAATTAAGTTGGGCTATTTGTTATAAGTAGGTACTAACAATTATTTTTTTACAGTAAAATAATAAATAACATTAAATTATAATAATACATGATAATAATATAATTAAGAAAAAACATACATTTGAAAATATATAATTTATATAGAAATTCATAAATGATTAATATGCATTTGATTGGGAATAGGAGCTTGAGAATCCTCTGAAACATGTGCATTTTAATATATTTTTTATTAAAAAGGGGTTTAAACAATGTTTTTTTTTTAAATTCCCAAAGTAGATTAGTATGGAATTCCACAGTGTTAATGCCTTAAAATTCAATAAAAACCATAATGTATTTATCCAGTTCTTTAATTGTTTTACCCGTCCCTAATCGAATTACAGCAGAAATAAGGAATCCCACGTGTAATCCCTGAGATGGAAGGTCCGCTCTCTGCGACTAGCTGGGATAAAAGAGGGAGATATTACTGTACGAATTTCAATATAAAATATTTTAATGGTTTTCTATCAGGGTAAAATATACATAAATTAGCATGAATGAATCTATGTAATTGGTTGATTTTGTCGGTGAAAATCGTAATATTATATCACGTCGCGTTCTAACTAACTAACTAACTAACTAACCATCACGCCGTCTCCCCGAAGGAGTAGGCAGAAAGAATGGACTGCCACACTTTTCTTTCCTGACATATTTCTCTCGCATCCTCAACATTCATACATCGTGTCATGCACGCGCGTCGATTTCTCTGACTCCTCACATGGCCGACATTCGATATTTGATTTATTTGATCGTGCCACGTTTTCCTCGGTCTTCCTCTACTTCTGATTCCATTTACATCATTAACATATATTTTTTTTACCATTCTTTCTTCATTCATTCTTTCAATATGTCCAAACCATCTTAATGATCCTTTCATTATTTTGTTGACACCATCATTCGCACCGCATTCACTTCTTATATTTTTTAATTCGGCACTCTATCATACACAGAGTATCCACACATTATTCTAAGACTTCTCATTTCAATTGCATTTATTCTACTTTCATCCTTCTTTTGCCAGTTCCATGCTTCGCTTCCATACATAAGGGTCGCGTTCTAAAAATATTATAATGATAGAAGAGTGAGGTAGAAGAATATGAGTGGGAGACAGGTGGGATAATTTGCGCAGTATCAAATTTCATTCGACGCCCACCATTTTATTATGATAATAAATATGAACGTTGTGATTTATAAGTCAAATTTGTATCTGTCTTCAAAAATATGTAAAACTATTTTTCCTTTTTTTTTTCAAAAATGAAATCAAAGAAATTCGTAACCTTACTAAAAGAGTATAATATTCTCAAATATCAAAAACTTATATAGTATCCTTCACCGGGTAAAATTGTTAGGATCCTGTCACGCCCACGAGTGTGCGTTCTTGAATGTAAAACCCTTTGAAGTAAAATGTGAAAATTGTTTTTTGGAAGTATGATACATAATTAGCCCTTAGAACTAGTCGAATGGAGCAGGCAGCAGTGTGAACATTGCTTACATCTTAGGCTAGAACCGCTCTCGAAATATGTAATTTAATCGTTTGTTTTTTAAATATAATTAGTTCTGAATTAAACTAATTGACAAAACGATTTGATGTTTAATTCAACGTGACAATGAAAAACAGATTTTTCTTCTTCTTCGGGTGCCATGTCAGGTCTCCTCAACTTTGGCGATCACTACAGCAAAGGCATCTCTGTCCTACGCCACTTGGAACAAGTTGTGAGCTCTGCTCATTCTTGTCCATTCTTTTATATTTCGCAACCAGAACACCTGCCTTCCACCAACTCCCAGACGACCCTCTATTTTACCAATTTTCATCAGGCGGAGAAGGTGGTATTTTTCTCCCCTTAGCACATGACCCAAATATGAGACCTTTCTAATTTTCACACTTGACAACAGCTCTCTGTTGGCTCTGGCTCTCTGTAGTATGATACTTCTGCATTACTAACCCTATCGATCCATTGTATACGGAGCATTCTGCGGTATATCGACATCTCAAACACACCCATTCGGTTCATTACGTTAACCTTCAGAGTCCAAGTTTCGCAGCCATATAGTAGAACAGGCCATATATAACATTTAATCATTATTTGTCAGGGTTTCAGGTTAAGAAATCTTTACTAATTTTTATTTCATTTTCTTGGATGAATTTAAAATAAAAGTAAAGTAAAGTCAAGATATACGAGGCATGCGTTCGCCCCATCATGACGTATGGAATAGAGGTCAGAGCTGATACCAATAGAACTAATAACCTTCTTAGAGTAGCAGAAATGCGAACCCTACGCTCCATCGCAGGCAAAACCCTCAGAGATCGGATCGGAAATGAAACGATAAGGTCTGTCTGTGGTGTTGAAGACATAGTGAGATGGGGAAGAAGCAGAAGGCGCTTTTGGAGAGACCACGTGGTCCGCATGGAGAATACAAGAATTGCAAAAACTGTTAAAGATGAAAACCCAAGCAGCAATAGATTACCAGGAAGGCCGCCGTAGAGATGAAGATATTGATTGATGGTTGAGGTATTAGTTTTGTAAACTCCATAATAATTTTATAACAGTAAACACGATTGTTGAATGGTTTTACTTGGATTTAATTTATATAAATTAAATAAATTGTGACAAATATGTTTTGCCTTGCGAGGGCATTCTCAAACTGTTTAAGAATGCCCTCGCAAGGCGAAACAAATTTGCCACAATTTATATAAATTAAATTCAATTAAACCACTAAACAATCGTGTTTACTCTGATTAAATTCAGATGGAGAGATGACTGGACATCATCATTCTAGGACAGCCCACTGTCACAAATAGGTCATACAACTAAGAGGAAAAAGAAGAAGAAGAATAATAATTTAAAATCTATTGATAATAATGAAAAATAAAAAAAACGTTTAGTTTTTGTTACTGATAAAAATTTATATAAAGGTTTAAGAAACATCAGATAAATATTAACTATTTTGTTGTATTTGTGTGAAACAATAAAAACGAGTTCTTACAAAGTAAATTCATTACGATCTGGAGAAGAAGACATAAACCATAATGATTTCATGATTGTACGTAAACAATTTTTATGTTCATTCATAATCAGCAATTCATTAATAGAATGCTAGCGATACAATCGTTAAGAAATTTATGATTTTTTTGTTTTTCTCCTAATAATGAGCGTTCATAAATAATATGTCGGTTTGAAATATTTTATTTTTTCGATTAAATACCTGTTCCAAGCAGCTGATTTAATCTACGTGTTATTGAAAACGTGTGTACGATTACTGTACGAGTATATCTCGTAATACGTTATGGTATCAAATTGTTAATCTTGCTGGGACTTAATAACGTAAATACGTTCTCGCGGCGCAAGATTAATATTCTCGCAGTAACTTTATTGCCCGGTATTGAGCGATTTCGTGTGTAAATAAGGAAAAACCAGGCTTGCTCTGGGCATAGGTTGTTACAAACATTATGTGATGGTAATTCCAAAAAGATATTCAATGTGTAAATGTTACTTATAAGTAACAAAAAATATGTAATTATTCTTATGAAATGCATGTTATTTTTAAATAGTCCATTGTTTTGGCCGAAACACTATGATACCTTTACATTTTAAAACTGTTAAATTAAAATAACTTTGTTTTTTTATATCACAATTGTATTTTATTTTACGCGACAACTGTTTCATCAACCTATGTTGACATCATCAGGTGTCACATATTTGTCAAATGTCAAATTTTCGTGGTTTTTCGAATCTAATAAAACGAATACACATAAAGATTCGAAAAATCACGAAAAGTTGACATTTGATATATTATTGCAACACTTGATGTCAACATTGATTGATGAAACAGCTGTCTCGTAAAATAAAATACAATTGTGATACAAAAAACAAATTTATTTTAATTTAACCGTTTAAACGTGTTGTTTTTATTTATGATCAATATTAAGAGAAGCTTTTATGATGAAAAACGTCCTTAAAGTGAATCTCTCAATAAAATCGCCCTATGAAAATCATCATCATTCTTAGATATATTAGAATCAATAAAATTAAACACTTTCAAAATAGTCAATTGTTTTGGCCAAAACAATATGATACCTTAACATTTTAAACTGTTAATGAATAAACTGTGTTTTTATGTATCATAATTATATTTTATTTTAAATTTCTATAAATAGTAACTAACCGTTCTTTTAATTTAAATATTTAGGTACCTAACTCAATTTCAGCAAGAACATCAAAAATATATCAAAGAAATTATTCAAATTGACATAGGAACAAATACACATAATGATTCGAAAAATCAAGAAAATTTTACATTTGATATATTATTGAAACACCTGATGATGTCAACATTGGTTGATGAAAGAGCTGTCGCGTAAAATAAAATATAATTATGAAATGCAAAAAACTAAGTTTATTCATTAACATTTTAAACTTGTTTTCACTTAGTATTAACCACTTTGAGTTATTAGGGCCAACCGGTTGTTGAACCTTCTCTTTCTAAAATAGACACCCCTCTCCTCCTGCATTACACTTTGTAACTTTTTATTTAATTGTAGTTTAGTTTGTGTATAACCCTGGGGAAATCCGCTACAGAAATAAATCGACTGACGCTCCTAACTCGAATAAAGTGGATTATACTAAGTGAAAAGGTGTTTAATATTATTTTTAAATGTGTCAAATCACCAAGTTACGCCTTCGTATCAAACAATAGTAAGACCTGACGAAGCTAACATCGGTTAGCGAAACAGCTGTCGCGACAAAATATAATCCCTTGTGATATTTATAACAAAGTTTTTAATTTAAACAGTTAATAATTTTGAAATATCAAAGTTTCTCCGCCAAAACAATTGATTATCTATTATATATACTTAGGAAATCGAAAATAACTTTGTTCAATCCACAAAAAAATTATATAAAAAACACAACATGAGGATACTTTTATTTTCAGGTCAGGTCTCTAATACCTGAAGATAGAGGTATCCTCCGAAACATGTCGTGTTTTTTAATATTTTTTTGTAATATTTTGAGGATTAAACAAAGTTATTTTCATTTCCTAAGTATATTACTATGGAATTCTAATTGCACAACGCCTTAGCGTTCAATAAGTTGATTATTTATATAAAAATGAGTACATATGTTACTCACTTAGAATATGCATCAGTAGTCTGGTCTCCATACTATGAAATTCACATTTCCAATATTGAGTCCGTACAGCATCGTTTTCTTAGGAAAATTGGTCGAATGCTAAGACTCGATAGAGAAGACTATTCCTACTCCGACCTGGAAAGACTACTGAATATTTCACCACTAGTTAATTGCAGAAGTAATTATGACTTAATCTCTTTTTTTCAAAATTATAAACTCACACTTTGATGCACCCTGTCTACTCGACAGTATAAAATTTAATATACCAACCCGAAATTTAAGGAATTTTAAACTTTTCCGCGAAAACCTACATAAAACCAACTATGGATATAATGCACCTATACCGAGAATGACTATACTGGCAAATTCTTGTCATGACTTAGATTTTTTTGGAATAAATCTAAATTCCTTTATTTCTACACTTAAAAAGTATCGACCTCTACCAAACCCTTAATTTATTTTTATTTTTAAACCAGTTCAAGTTCAATAGCTAATTGTCAGCCATGTTCACATTGTTAATCTAAAGTACATTATGTATAAGTATTAATGTACGTGATTTTTCGAACCTTCTGTTTCTATGTCGATTTGAATAAGTCCTTTGTAATCTTTTTGTAGTTCTTAAATAATCTATATACCTACCTGCAGTCTAAGTTTTATAATTGTACTTCTCCCGTTAATAATCTTATACCTGTATTCCTAATTTTAACTATGTCCTTTCTTTATTACTCAACATACCTGTATTCTCATTTATAATAGTGTCCTTTTTTCATCAAAAACCTATTACAATACTTACCTGTATTATTAAGACATCACAGACTTAACTCGTCTTTTTACCGTTGCTCATAAAATGTTCATAGATTTAAGTAAACTGTCTGTAATAAAAAAATGTTTTGGAATTTATTCCGTTTATAACAATAAATAAATAAAATAAATAAAT
This sequence comes from Lepidostoma basale, assembly GCA_022606425.2. Classification (NCBI taxonomy): domain Eukaryota; kingdom Metazoa; phylum Arthropoda; class Insecta; order Trichoptera; family Lepidostomatidae; genus Lepidostoma; species Lepidostoma basale. Next base: position 146,501 of record JAHDVF020001389.1, on the reverse strand, counting down.
ATATTAGAACGATTAAAAAAAAGGTATATACAGAAAATACCTAAGTAAGAAATTCTAGGTTAATTAGCTTATTTGAAGTGTAATCCTTTCGATTAAATCGTAACATTTAAGTAGCGCATTACTTTTTATGAAACTGCATTGCCGACCGGCAACAGGATAACTTTAATTTTGTCACATCCTGTGATCACACGTGGAGCGCGCGTGCCCATCTACGGGGGAATTTACGAAAATAAACACGCGAGCTTAAAGCATTCGTAATTAAGGTTTTCCCGCGGTTTTGTTACGTAGCCATTTGAGCACCGACGGATTAGTCAAACGGGAAACTTTATACTGGCCACTGAAACAAATTTGGGTGTTCTGTTTTTTGAACAGTATTATTGAAAAAATAATTTTGCATCCACGAAACTCTACCCATAACCAATGGTAATATTTGTATTGATCTTATTTTAAATACATATTTTAGCGCGTTTTCAAAGAAGTATAACTTCTTGCGTGCGTACATAACTACACATTCCTTTATTTTAATTAATTATGTAGACATTTTACGTAATAATACATTTATTTATTGTATATACTCGTATATACTTTATTTTATTACAAAAGGGAAAAGAAGGAATTGGCTGACTTTGTCTCGTTTCCAGGGAAACCAGTTGTTATGGTAACATCACATGTAGACACACCAGTTGTTATGGTAACATCACATGTAGAAGCACCAGTTGTTATGGTAACATCACATGTAGAGGCACCAGTTGTTATGGTAACATCACATGTAGACACACTAGTTGTTATGGTAAGGTCACATGTAAAGGCACCAGTTGATATGGTAACATTACATGTAGAGGCACCCTCGTTTTCCCCAAAATCGTTTATGAGCTTCGTACAAGGCTTGTTTTGTTATTATTCAAATATTATATATATAAACATGAATATTTTTCTTTAAATACGAAAAATAAAATATTTATATAACATAAAACGAAGTCAAACATTGCGAAAGGAGAAATACATACTTAAACACACTTATATATTTGCCCGAAAGAAAAAATACAAGAACCGAATTTTTATATTCACGTTCCAGTATCCCGAGTACACTTTCGTGTTTGTATTGTTTTCGGTTTTATTTTATTCCTTCTCGCAAAGCGTCACATATGTACGCAACGTAGTCATCTCTATTTAACCCTTATTTGACGTATTTGGGGTCCAAACGACTCGGGGCCGGAGGAAAGTTGTTCCCTGACTCAGCAAATGGATTTTCAGAACAAATTGAATATCAACCCTTGCGCGCTACCCCTAATAGGCAATGACTCTTCAAATTCCACCCCCGGCGAACGGTTCCCAAAATTATCGATAAAGTTCGGCCATGTGGAACAATCGCTTAAAATAATTGGATATCTTCATATTTGACATTTCATCTGGCTCTCATTTCATCTGACCCATTTTGCCATTTACATTTCAAAATTTTACACTTTTATAATTAAAAATTATCAACATATTTGCTCTGATGTCATTGATATTATTCATCGAATTTGTTGGTAAATCGTTCTAAGTTGCTTTCAACGAATGTTTTACTAGCATGTAAATGATATGTCTTTTATTGTTTCTTGAACAATGATGTGAAACCCCATATTCAATTATTCATATGACAGTGTTTTTAAAAATATTTTTAAACGAATCAAAACCTCTTTTTTCCAGAAGTTTTATTATATTATGATTTATTTTATGTGAATAAAATGTTTCGCTTACCTAAGCCATTATCAAATATTTTTGATAATGCTATTATACATGTCATTTCAATAAAATATGACAAAACTTCTAGACAGACGTTTTCATTCGTATTATATATAATTACATTATTGTTAAAGGAACAACAAATCACTTTTCATCTTTCTAAGGCATTATCAAATATGTAAAATTGAATAATGCCTTAGAAATGCAAAACATACCATTCCCATAAAATATCTTGAAAACAGACGTTTCTATTAGTATTTATTTTTAAATGACATCTGCGAATTCCGTATAAAACGTATATTTTTTAGAAAAATAACGCTTCAGAGAATCAAAAAGCAAATTAATATTTGAATAGAGCGATTACGGGTAAGATCCGAATTCTGCATCATTAATAAAACGGGAAATTATTCCATATTATTTAATTAATATAAATAAAACGTTTGCAAAAATTGTAAAAAATGAAAACCCAACCTGCAAGAGATTAGGCCGCCAAAAAAAATGAAGAGAGGGCTGGACATCATTATCCCAGGACAGCCCACCGTCATAAACAGGTCATACGACCTAAACTAAGAGGGAGAAGAAGAAGAAGAAGAAACGTCTGTTTTCTAGAAGTTTTATCATATGTGAATGGCATGTTTCGCCTGTCTTAGGCAATATCAAATATCTTTCTCACATACATGTCACATCTGGCAATGCCTTCTCATGGCTAAAAATGTTACACAAAATATTTAAAAAAACTTCTGGAAAACAGACGTTATCATTCTTATTAAAATTCTAATAATTCAAAATCCAAATTTTTTTTAATTTTTCAAAATCCTACATTATGGTAACGAAATTTCATTAAAACTTTCTTATTCGAGTATACAGATATAATTTTAAAATATAACTTGATTGCTCCCGGACATAATTTTATAAACAGTTTAATTAGGTTTTCCTTGTTTTTTTTCCTGGAAAAAGTGTATTCCTGAATATTAATACAAAACTGACAGAAAAAAATTATAATTATAAATCCTTCGTGGAATGGATTTCTGGTAGGGAGAAACAATAGACCGCTCTAATTTTCTTGTTTGACATACTTCCCTCGATGCTCAACAATCATATTACGTGTCGTATACCTACGTCAATTTCTCCGACTCCTCACGTGGGCGACATAAATCATGTCACGTTTAACTCGGTCTTCCACAAGTTCTTGTTTCATTCACACCGTTAAAGTATAGTTAAGACGATTTTTTATATATATTAATACTTCATTATCGAGTAGAACCTTCAAGGACCAATTCGCTCGTCCATAATATTTTTGTGTTGAAAAAAACAGCAGATATAAGTCATTTGTATAGTCCGCTTGACGTAAGTGGGACGTGATATGATTTATGAGTTTCTTATGGGTTTATTTTACGATTCTCGGTAAATAAAACGGCCGAAATACTTATCACAGACGAGCTTTCGTGGCTTAATGTGTGTTTAAATGACGGTGCACTTTAGGAGCTTTCTCGTTGCTGTCTCTTTCCAAAATTAAAAACTTTTTAATGTTTGTGTGGTGGGATCATAAACAAATTATGAATTATTTGATATGCGTAAACGATAATGGAATTGTTGAATACAGCTAATAATTGAAAACGTAAGATGGTTAAAAATATATAAATACCGTTAATCATATACGAGTATCTTGGTAGAAGTTCATTGTAAATAATGAAAACAACACACAAAATCCTTTAAAACGTTCATTTATTTTAATGTCTTTTACCGGTTTCGGCAACTGACTGCCATTTTCTGGATGGCAGCTAACCACTGGAATTGGAATGAAACTAAATATACATTATTGATTTTTATTATACATTTTTCCCTACTCAATTATAATTTAAACATTTATGGTTATTAATAAACGTTAAATTCTTAAATGATTATTTAAAAAATTTAACAGTCTGAATTATTTTTTAAAGAAATCTTGTTTTCAAAGAGTGTACATGTTTTGTTTTAAGTATTTTGTAAAATTAAAATTAAAAAAACTAATTAGAAATCATTATATTCAGTTTTTTTTCATTTTCTATAAGCGAAATACTTAATCAAACCCTATTATATTTTATATTAAAATGTATTTGGGAATAAAAAAGGACACGTTTCGAATATAGTTATACTAGCTAATCTGAACCTATTACGAATATTTTTATTACACATTTTTATTAATTTTTCATTCAAATCTTTTTTGATTTTGGACTATTCGTTGAAACATGTTTTTTTATTATTTATAAGGGACGATTTTTAATAAAAAATATTATGTTTCATAATACAATATAATGTAATCTTATGATATGACTGAAATCTCTAGATTCAAGTTATTTTTAAAAAAATAATAAAATGTATATTTTTTAATCACGATATTTCCAAGTTTGTCTTTATTTCGCCAGCGCACTGAGGTGCCAAAGTCAATTCTAGCGGGAAATTGGGTATTTATTCACTATTTTTAATTCCAATTATTTCTTACATAATATCTTAAAACATAAATGGAGCATCATAAACCAAGTCAATTAACCACATGGCAATGGTGTTAACGCAATGCGAGGTTCCCAAAGTTGATAAGTAACGCACCATACATTTCTCATTGTTTTAGTAGCGTTTGCATTCCCAAGTTGATGACACATTTTTAGCAAAGTGTTAGCATTATTGCTTGGTTTTACATTATGAATATTTTGATTGAAGGTATGTTCTTAATAATTCACTTTATTATATTATTTTGCTTTTTTATTTCATGTGTTTGAGGGGAAATAATTAAACAATGAATTATCGGATTATAAAAGTTTATCATTTAAGTTTGTGAAGGCCTACAAAAAAATCCCCGAGACACCCGATCAATTTTATTATTTTATTTTGTGTAATGATATATATGTTATAAAATCCGTAAGAAATTAGCTGCCGGAAATTGCCTATTTAGAATGTATGTTACTTTTTATTTCAGATGGCTCAATTTCTCGAAGAATCTTGTTTGACATTTGGCGAAGGGGAAATAATAAAACTAAAGTAAAATATATGTTTCTCAGAAATTTCAACTAGAAATGTTTAATAAAGAGATTATTATGCTTATAAACAAACAAAAAAGTGCGTTTTTGTGGCACATTAAGATCGAAATGGGTCGAAAGTAACAGAACACAAAAATATTTATGAAAAAAATTTCTAAGTGGTTGGATGCTGAAATATCTTTTCCTGAATTGACTTCCAAAGAGATTCAAGATATATCAGAGGTACCATCTACTTCTGGAAATACCAGCAGGAACAAATCTTTTGGTAATTATACGAAAAAACGTAGCGAAAAATAGCCTATACTTGAGTTGGCGTCTGGCGACGAGTTAATGTACGCTGCACAAATTAGTTTAAGATCTGCGGGAAGAAGAGATGCTGCAAAATGAGGAGATTACGTTTTCTCCAAAGAGAGCAACTAGTTGCTTTTTATTCTAGAATAAAAAAAACATATAGAAAGTCTCCTAGGTCGGCTAAAATGTACTCACGTGAAAAAGCACTAGCTTTGTTTGGTGATGCAAAACTTACTAAATATGCTCATTCAATCAGAAGCTAAAGCTCTAGGTGCTAATATTTACCCATCTTACAAACATATTTTGGAAGCAAAAAAAGTGCTATCCAGTCAATTCAATTAAAATAACTGAAAATTGTGCAGAAGTAAATTTACAAAAGATATTGGACCATATAATGGAATGCTCACATGCTCCTCATTTCCTCTGACCCTTTAATAACTTCCTACAGAAGTAACTCTCAAAAGCCTAAGGGTAGTTTTAATCCAGAGGTTATAAAATTGCTACAAAATCCGCAACCACCATAATCTATCTGAGATAACATGGTTATTATGATTCTACTTAATTTTCATTTTTGTCCTTATTTTACTTCACGTTTTTTTAATAATATTTTTACTACTTATACCTTCGAACAAGAATTACTTGTACATATGAATTTTACGGTATATCAATAGTTTAATTTCGTCTTAGATAAATGCATTTTCTAACAATAATTAGTAGATTTATCTACATAATAATTTCGATGATTTACTGAATTTTGATATTTCTAATATAAGTTGAAATATATTATGTATTCACATTTCTTTAATAAAACAAGTATTTTATACAACAAATGTTGCAGTTTTTGTGTTAAAAAAAATTTTAAACCATTAATTACCATTTTATTACATATTTGAGAAATTTCCCGTCAGATTTGAATTTGGGACCTCTGTGCAGCGACTGGTTTCGTAGGCTGGTTGATATCGAAACACCAGTCTGTCGATGGCAACTAGCCTGACATTAAAACATTTTAATCAGTGCGAGTTTTTTTTAAATATATTGAAAAGCAAGGGTTACAAAATGTAGCCCTGTCGGACTCCTCTTAGTATTTCAATATCATTTTTTGTTTCATCTTCTGTTATGTTGTTGATTGATAATAATTATTACATTAATATAATATATTATTTTCATTAGCTCGAGATTTCTTTTTTAAGTTCATATATTTTTATAAAGAGAATGTTGAGTGTTTTCGACTCAGTATTTCTATTTTTCACCGTTTTCCAACGTTGCCAAATCATTCCCAACGTTTTTACTGCGGTACTTAAGATTCTTACGAACCACTATTAATATTTTACTCCGAAAATTCCATCACGTTTTTTGGCTGTCTTTAAATCAAGGTCACTGTTGAAATGTTAATACTAGTTAGCAAAAAAAATTGTAACATAAAAAATGTAATATTCGTGGCTGAGTGGTAGGAGCTATGACTACCACCCCGAAGGTCCCGAGTTCGATTTTCACAATGTATTTGGTCTGGTGTAGAATTCACGTGGTAATAAAATAGCAATAGATTAGCTACCTATCACATGTCATGATAATTGATATACGTCAATACCTAAAAACAAATTGTTTACAATAATTGGATACAAACAACCCGTTGCATACAGAATAATAATAATAATTATAATATTGCCTGGCTATAATCATTAGATCACAAAGATTTTTTTTTTAATAAACTTAAAGCTAATGCGGTAAAATTCCATTATGACGATTTTTTATGAATTAAAACACTGTGCGTTATAATTTTGAATTTATTTTTTCTCGAAGAGTTTCGAAGGTTTAACACCTTCATCAGCGGGAGAACGATACATTATAGATCATTCTTCCGATTATGAAGGTGTGTGATGTAGAGAAAAAAATATCAAAATTATAAAAAAAGTGTTTTAACTAATTTAAAAGATTAATTTTACCTGATTTTCTATTAAACAATTATAATTTATATCTATATTAATTCACATCCATGTTGATAAAGGTATAACTTGCGAACGGTGAGCATAATTAATCTTCGTTTCTGGTATGTATGAATTATTAAACTGAATTTACAGTTTTAGCTGGTTTCATTGTTTTAAAGAAATTAGTCATATTTAGTTGAATGCAACGTAATGTATAGAAGGCGATACGTGACCGCACGTGCGCGGCACGTGGTCTCGCAACTCATCACGTCTCACAAAACCAATTTATTGTATTTACCGAAGCACGTAACTTGCTCATATCAATTTTCTGGAACTTAATTGATTATGACGCATCAGAATTATACTCGATAAAACGTATTCTCTTCTGAATTAGTTACTTCTCTCATAATTTATAACTAATCTACAAACTGACCATCACGCCGTCTCCCCAAAAGGAAAGCCACAATGTACCACAACACTGTTCTTTCCTGACATACTTTTCTCGCTTCCTTAAAATTCATTAAATCGTGACACGTCGCACGTCAATTTCTTCGATTCTTAATGTTGCCGACATTTAATAAATTGAAGCATGGAACTGCAAAAGATTGGTGAAAGCAGAAAAATTCGGTATAAAGGAAAAAAACTCTTAGATGAAATTGTCATAAACCTGTATATGATAAAGTGTCAAATGCAAAATGAAAATATAAAAAAAAAATGGAAAGGGTCATAAGGAAGGTTTGGACACTTGGAAAACAATAAATTAAGAAAACACGATGAAGATAGTACATGTTTACGTTGATAAGAAACAAACAATAAGGAAGGTCTAGAAAAGTGTGGCTCAATCTAATCAATCTAATATGTATAATTGGTCACACGAATTGTCATTGAAATCAAAATCATAGAAGTATATCAGGAAAAAACAGTGTGGGGGTTCAATCTTTTACCTACCCCTTCGAAGAGATGGTGGAAAGCTATGTAGTTACTTAGTTCGAAAAGTATTTAAAACTATTAAAAAACAACAACATAAAATACTTTTTTCATTATAAATACCAACATATAAGAATTAAATACAAAACCAATATTTTCCCAAAATACAAGAAAAAAAACATATGTTAAATATTATATATCGGATAAATGAAAATGATCCGATAAACCGAGCCAATAGAGACCTGTTGTCAAGTGTGTAGGTTAGAAAGATCTCATATTTGGGTCACATGCTAAGGAGAGAGAGATACCACCTCTTTTGGCTGATAATCATGGGCAAAATAGAGGGACGTTGGGGAGTTGGTAAAAGGCAGTTGTTCTGGCTGCGATATATTCAAGAATAAGCAAAAATGAGCAGAGCTCAAAATCTGTTCCAAGTGGCGCAGAACAGATCGCCATCTTTGGGGGGACCTGACACGGCACAATAAGAAGAGTAATGAAAATGTTATAATATTTGATATATGATTCTGCAGACGAATTCCTTATCATTTTAGAATATCATTTGGCAATTCGAAAATAATATGTGTAAGTAAATTCCTATATAAATTGCGTAGATTTTTACAATTGGTAGCAATATGTTTTTAGGGATCTTGGGGAAATCCGTGTATTTCGTCTTTCTGGACCAACATTTCGGAGATCGTTGCAATATCTACCTTCAGAGTGATTATAAATATGTGGTGGGTATTGTATGCTTAACTAGAAACAATAAATATACCTAACTCTTCCTACGCTGTGATAGTGAAGAGGACATATCCGAGTTTTGAAGGCTTTGCTCCTCTAGCTTGTTAGGTTAGGTTAGGTACCCGTCACTAATTCATAATCACTCTAAAGATGGAGAATGCAACGATATTTGAATCGTCGGTCCAGAAAGACGAGTTACACGGATTTTCGCAAGATCCCAAAAAACAAAATGCTTTTGTTTACTTTGTGTATATAAAAGCATTTTATTTTAATTGTAGAAGGGTCAAATGAGTATTTACAAAAATGTTATTCCATTTAAAAAGAGAAATATATATTTCATACAGACACAAACAAGAATTTAATTAGCCATTCAACCCATTAACGCAAATTTTACAAATGAATATAAATATATGTTAAGTAAGTTGTTTTAAAGCGAATGAGATGAACGAAAAATTCTGCACGTTGTTTGGAGCTTACAACTCCAGAAAAAACAAAGGTAGAGCTTACATCTAAATTAAAATATCGTAAATAAAGGTCCCGGACATTCGCTCAGGCGGAGGACTAGGGGTCGGTGGGGTTAAGCCCAATCTAATTAGCTACAACCTGACATTTCATTTACAAATTTCTCTAATTATCGCTTTATTTAACGAAGGTTTTTCCTGGAAATTGGCTGGAAAATAATTTGACAATTATTTTCGTAGTGGAAAATACTCCCTCAAGTGATCAATAAGTTGTGATGGTTCGGAAATGAATTAAATATTCTGATGTACTTAATTAAAATGATTGTACAAATTTACCATAGGATCATTTCTTGTTTCTTGTGATGTAAAACTCCATATTGAATTATTATTATAATAAAAATGAAAACGTCTGTTTCTAGTAGTTTTAATATATTTTATGGAAATTAAATGTTCCCTTGAATTAAGTATTGATTTGCATCGTGAAACATGTCTCTTTCTTCTCTTTCCCTTTGCCAATGCCCATCATTTGGCGTCAGCCCTCCTCGTACGGAAACGCCTAACTTTTCTATTTTGACTCATCTCTACTGTAAGGTTCTTGCGTTGGAGCTCCTTTTCTATGTTGGCCCTCCATGTTGCCATTGGGCGACCTCTTGTCCTTGGTTTTGTTGGAATGCTGAGGGCTTTTTGGACAATATGTTCGCTATCTCTTCGGCCTGCCGACGTTTCTCCTATTCTCCCATGGTCTCCACCTTATTATTTTCTGGATCCATCTATCCTCACTCTGTCTCGCCACATGACCCGCCCATTGCCACTTCAGTATGGTATATAAAATCTTATTTTCTGAATCATTGATATATTCCCATTGTCTATAATAGAATCCTGTTTAAATAAAAAATTACCTCATAACAATCTCTTACACATTTTTGTTTAGTAAATAAATATTAATTTATCTCATTTTATTATTAAAATTTCGATACTGAGGAGAAATGTTCGTGGCCTGAAACATGTACAATAAAGTGTTTTGAAAATACAATGTTTGCTTAACCCAACCAATGACAGGTCATAAGTCCTGTAAACACCTTGATCATCCATGTTCAGTTTCCAGTTTGCGTCTTCGTCTCTATTGAGATACAATTAAAATTTGAATTAACCACCCTTTGATGTAAATCCAGGATTTGTATACAGGTATAAGTATACATTCACAAATATTTGGTCTTCAAATATTCTGGTCAAAATTCTTTGGCATATAGAATGGAATAATACTCCTAGCGGCTTCTAACAATATGTTGGTCAACAGCCTTCACATTGTGTTAATAAGGTAGTTTGCTAAATGCCGAAAATCATTCTCCATAGATGGCGTTAGTGGGTCGGTTGTATAGGTTAATTCTTGAAAAAATTCACTAGTGCAACCAAATCTACATAGATGGCTGACTGAAACTGCCACGTGAAGATAAATATGGATTTTGAAGTATATATACATCTTCCAAAAATTTGTCATGCATGATCACAAATAACAAAGGTGGAATGGGGAATGTTGTAATTACATAAAGCGTGCGCTTAACCCAACCAATGACAGGTCATAAGTCCTGTAAACACCTTGATCATCCATGTTCAGTTTCCAGTTTGCGTCTTCGTCTCTATTGAGATACAAGTAAAACCCTCAATTATTATTTGTTTTGAATATTGGCGATTTTAGTTTGATTGTAATTAACGGGTTCAATATAATGATTTCACAATAAATGATCAAGTAATCATTTTGAATCCACGCCCCTCCTATTCAGGTTATTGACTCCCACACGGGCGGTATTTTCGATACGAAAAGGCTTCAACAAGGTAATTTTAGGAAATATCTAACAAACAACATCATTTCAATATCCCCTTGTTAGTACATTTATTATATTTTATGACATTTCATTTAGCTTTTACAATATAATGTTCCTCAAAAATCTTTCCCGATTGAATAATTATATATTAATATTAAGCATAAGCTTGGTAAAATCTAGGAATATACAAGATAAGCGGAAAAAAACAACATGTTTTCAATTGTCCCCATTAGGAAATTTTGTTTTAAATTTCATGTAGAAATCATATATACTCTTTTACATTTTCAAAATATAATTATTTTAATATAGTACGGACTAGACATTCAAACATGTTTATGTTTTTTGTAAGATGATTGTTTTTACATTGCAAAAAAATGACTAACTCACCACCACGCCGTCTCCCCGAAGGGCTAGGCAGAAAGAATAAATTGCCACACATTTCTTTCCTGACATATTTCTCTCGCTTTCTCAACATACATACATCGCGTCATGCACGCGCGTCGATATCTCTGACTCCTCACGTGGCCGACATTCAATATTTGATTTATTTGATCATGACACGTTTTCTTCGACCTTCTTCTATTTATAGTTCCTATTACATCGTTAACATATACTTTTTTACCATTCTTTCTTCATTCATTCTTTCTATGTGTCCAAACCATCTTAATGATCCTTTCATTATTTAGTTCATAACACCATCATTCGCACCGCATTCACTTCTTATATTTTCATTTGACACTCTATCATACACAGAGTATCACACATTCATCTATGAGATCTCATTTCTACCGCATTTATTCTACTTTCATCCTTCTTTTGCCAGTTCCATGCTTCGCTTCCATACATACGGGTCGGTACAAGAACACCATTGTGTACTGCCATTTGAGCTTTTTTGGATTGGTTTTTGTTTGCGATGACAACTCGAGGTGCACCATTCACTCTGTTGCCTGCCCCAACCCTTCTTTTAATATCCCTCTCCACTCTCCCATATTTTGTAAACACACTACCCAAATACACGAACTCATCGACTTGCTCCAAACTTAAAAAAAAAAGTTAATCTACATTAAGCGTAACAAATAAAAAATAAATACTCGTATATTAAGGATTGAATTGATTGCGTTTATTGGAGTGTAATTAGTAAGGGACGAAGGCTTATTTTTTTTTTAGAATGCTTTTCTCGAATACATTACAATTCATTGTACATAAGGAATGTAAAATTTGTGATTTTTTTTGTTGCTCGTAAATACTTTGAGGTACGTTATAGTCGAAATCATATGGCATAAGGGCTAAAAACAAATTCACAGAGAGAAAATATTTTCAGAGTTGGACTTTAAAGGATCGTAAAAAAATACTTATCTCTGACTTTTAATCTTAGACTTTGTAAACGTGACACTATGACAAGCACGGAAAAAAATCGTCACCCCTCAATACATGCGATACAATATACAGCCGTAATAGTTAAAATTTTCTGGTCTAAACTTAATTTGAACCAAGCAAATTTAACTGTCTAGCTCTCAGTCGACTTCCTTTAATTTGTAGGACACCTTCTCTTAATAAAATTGAATAGCTCAGGCCGCGACAATTAGATTTACATAACCCAAGCTGAAACCCGCATTGAGCGTTTCTCGCTTACTATTAGCTTGGTCATCTCTCTCCCACTTTCCCGAGAAACTCGACGAATTCGTCACACTTTAGTCTAAAGGAAAATTCAATTACAAAATCACAGTCTTTGCTAAAATCTATCAGATTACAAGTAATAATTGAAATCTTCCGAATGTAACTAGATAATCTGACGACGACTTAAATACATTTTCAAACAACTAGATTTATATCAAATTAATTTACTTGAGAAATTGAAAATAACTTTGTTTAATCCACAAAATATTTAAAAAAAAAACACGACATGCTACGGAGGATACCTCCATCTTCAGGTGAAAAAAGATTAATTTAAATTCCAGCTATCAATGATTTATATTAGATTTACATATTGTAGATCTGCTGTCAAAAAATGCTATTGAGATTTATCGGAATTACATATTTCGCGTTACTAATTAATATATCCTAGCAAGGCAAAATAATGTATGTTATGGCCAAAAAGATAATCATTGAAATAATAAATTTTTAAAGATATAAAAAATGGACAGAATTAATTAACATAGATGATCCAAATAACCTCAATAAAGATTTATAAATATGGTGTATGACTGCTAAGATATTATAATACCATTTTTGTTTTTGGGTGTGTTTTATTATTTTTTCTTCGTAAACAATTTTATAAAACTATACATTCGGTTTTTTCTTTTTTGTATTCTTTGTATACAATACTCACATTTATAAAAAAAAGTTAAATTAAAAATCAAACATGTTTCGGACTAACCAGCCCTTAATCAGTGATATTACGAGTATATACGAGTATAATAAATATTTTTAATTGTTTACAAATATGGTCAGTTTGTACAGATGTCATAAAAAAATCACATTCAGCGTTTGAAATTATACAAAAAAATGTTTTCTAGAAGTTTCTATTTATATCGGAGTAATATTTAAGGGGGCAGGAAGGAGAAAAAAAACACTCATATAATATAAGATGCCTTCTAGAAATTTGTTTTTGTTTTTTTGTATTATGTACAAAGTTTAATTGCAATCACCATAATACTATAATTTTATTTTAACGAGATGAAAACTATCATGATTGTGTAGTCTCATCACCGCTATATGTCATTTGGAATTTCCAAAATCAAATCATTAAATTTTATAAAACACGAATTATACGTATCTTTTTACGTAGCTAATGAAACATATTAATAATAGAGATCAAAGAAAAATCGACTCACCCAGTTCTGGCAAAGTTGGATAAGAAAGAGATGTAAGTCTCGCAAAGGGCGATCTCCGACTTGGTGTAGTTTTTGGGGAAGTGGTTAAAACCCTCCACCAAGGGCGCACCAAATAGATATGGAAGTTCCTCTCCATGGACTGATCCCATACGCTGAAAAATAAGAATAAAAATAATATTTTTGAAGACTTACTAACTAACTAACAATCACACTGTCCACCCGAAGGGGTAGAGGGAAAGAACTGATAACCACACTTTTTGGACGCTTCCCCAACATTCATACATCGTGTCATAAAAGCACGTCAATTTCTCCAACTCCTCACGTATACAATTTTTCTCATTTGGTTACAATTCAAATATATTTTATTTCATAATCTAAAGACAAAAAAAATTTGGATTTACATAATAAAATTTATTTTGAACAATTATAGAAAAAATTAATACGAATGAAAACGTGAGTTTTCTGGACGTTCGTTATCAAACATTTGATAATGATTTAGAAGGGCGAGATATGTCATTCCCATAAAATATAATAAAACTTCTGGAAAACTGACCTTTTCATTCGTATTAATTATTTAATATGCGGTTTCACATCATGGTTCAAGAAACAATAAATAATTACAGAATTGACATGTTTCGTTCGTCAAATTTAATAATGTTTTAGTAAGGCAAAACATGCCATTCCCATAAGGGATAATAAAATTTTTAGAAAACGGACTTCAATTCTATCAATTACTTAGTATGGAATTTTAAGTCGCTATTCAAGAAGCAATAAATATTATTGAGTTCAGAGTGAAATATAAATTTCTGTGAATCTCAAACAAAATGGGTTTTATTTTTAAACATCGCGCATGTTTTAAGCTGTATTCTAATAACGCGATCTTTTCCACGAGCTTGTAGGAAATAATCACAGAGGGCTTATTCAAACGTCAATCTGATACAATTCATTTATCATTTCCGCCCGAGCTTTAAGCGAAACGGCGAAAAATATCCGACACCTCCGATCCGCAGTTATACCGTGCTTGTTGCATTACTTAAAAAATTCAGGCGTGTACACAAATATTTCACAGGCATTCATTGTGGCTGAAAAAGGACTGCTGTACTTGAAAAGCACTTAGAATAATCCCACACATTGTGCTAGCGTTTCTCACCCCTGCTTGTCGGGTTAATGTAGACCCTACCCTAGCCGTGTTCTGTGCGAGCTTTTAGGCCAGGGGTCCGAAATTCCGTTTGGTGATCGTTTTATTTTCTATTTTTAGATTATTACATTTTCAGCTAATAAAATGTGTTCACTTTATCTCGTAGGATTGGCCTGCTAAACCAGATTATCCACATTCTAGAGCTTTTATTAATTGATTACAAAGAACCATAAATACATTTATCAAATTTTGTGTACACATGCACTCGTTGTTCTTCTTAATTAATATCAATGAAAACGTCTGTTTTATAGAAGTTTTATTTTATTTAATGAGAATCACATACATCGCCTTGCTAAGGCATTATTAAATGTAGCGAGAATTAAACGCGTTGCTGTTTTTATAACAAGTCATTTCCATTAAATATCATATAATACTTCCACAAAGCAAACATTTTAATTTTAATTTATTTATTTTAAACTTTGGAAAGAAGCTATTACTTGGTGGTTTGACGTACTTAAAATTAGAATTAAGCACATTTAAAACGTTGAATAAAACCACTTTATTTTGAGTCAGGAGCGCCAACCGGTTTCACTCTGTAATGAACTTCGTCAGGGCTATACACAAACTATTTGTGTCATCATAATCGGCTGTCCCTCGTGCCCGAGGAAGACTGTCCTTCACGGTTATACGTCCTTATATGACTGAAGAGCTCGATCCTGGACCCACATATTTTGGGGCATCTGGAGCAGGGAAAAGCGCCTGTAATGGAGTCGTCACCGTCTCCCAGTGGTCTCTCCTTTCTCCTCCTCCTCCTCTTAGTGTGTTGTGTATAGCTCTGACGAAGTTCTTTACTGACTCAAAACACAGTGTTTTTTTACAACGTTTTAAAAGTGTTTAATTCTAATTTAAATTCATTTTAATTAATTAATATGGAGTTTTATATCCTTGTTCAAGAAACAATACATAAGACTCAATGGCAATACGCTATTCTTGCATATGTTCCACGTGGACAATTATTTTAATTTGTATTTTAAGCGAAACACCAAAATGGAGCTTTCCATGTATGCGTATTATTCATAAATAAGCTAAAATGTTCGCTACAAACTACGCGGGGAACAGCTCTGGGGTGGGCTACCCCTGAGTAAAAGAGCAGAAAGGTGTTTAAATATTTACGAAACGAAACACACGGTGTTAATTTATACTTTTTACAAGCAGCAATTGTTTTATATTTAGATACACTAAAACACTCATTAGTCTCAGGAAAATATCACCACGCTATTTTTAACTACAACGATAAAGTTGTGGAACAATTTTTTAAATTGAAAACGTTCCATCATTTATTTTTTTTAAATAATTAAATTAAAACTAACTAACACACCGTCTCTCAGGAGGAAGGGGAGTTTGATGGTTGGACACATTTAACACTTAATTAAACACTTTGTACTTGGTATACAGCCACTTTATTTGTAAGGATGAGGGCCTATCGGTTTCGCTCTATGCGAGCTTTTTCAGGGCTTTACACATACATATGTGTAAAGCCCTGAAGAAGCTCGCATAAAGCAAAACTGGTAAGCCCTCATCCCCACAAATAAAATGGTTGTATGCTAAGTACAAAAGTGTTTAATTAAGTGTTAAACAAATAATGCAATTAAAAATAAGTCTTCGGTATAATTTCGTTGATTATGAGAACTAATTAATATTTGATTACATAAAAGAATCAAGTATTAACTAAATATTGTATATTTTATTGTAAATAAACTCCTAAGCTCTCTTACTGGTGTGTTGGGATGATAATTGGATTTTAAAGTTTTACCGAATTTTAGAAACAACATATTGGAAAGGGTTGGGAATATTCGTATCTGGAGTATTATTATTAAAATAAAAAGATTAATTAAAATATTTATTTCTCTTTACCTGGGGATAATCTCCGTCCTTGGTCTGGTAGTCGAAAACGTAGAAGAAGGTCCTTGGGCCTACGTCGTTAGTCCCTTTGGTGACGCTCAGGAAGTCTCCCGTTTGCACCAATGGAGCCACAAACTGGGCGTCGCTGAGGGCTGCTACAGCAGCGTCACGCGTATTGATCGGATGCTGTTATAAAAAAAAGCATCGATTACCTTAAAGCACACATTTTTTTTAGTAAGCATTGGCAAAAACATCCATTTTCTAGAGGTTTTTTTTCATTTCATCTATTTTGATAAAAATCACAAACATTACGGACATATAATTCCAGATCGTTTGCAAATACATTACGAGAAGAATAGCATTAACATAATTAAGCTTAAGAATAAAAAGAAATCATTACATTGATATTGCATCCCCGAGGCAACTCACACTATCACGAAATATGTCGACATCCGAGGTGACCTCATTAAGCAATAAGATTTCCCTACCCACGGGCATAACCATTAGCAAGTTGGTTCTGCAGCGCAGCAAATAAAACAAGCTGTCTTTGACGAAGGTTATTATCAGGAACATATAGACCTACATCACTCAGGACATCTGAGTTATGTATACGGCCGCCAATCAACTGAAAGAAGTGAACTCCCAAGTGGATATTCCTCCTTGTCTCCAATGATTGGTAGCTTAGCATGCCTAGCAAATTTTTGTATTTCATGTAAGTTTCATATTTCTATCTTGCTATGGCATTATGAAATGTTAAGGACATTTGATATTGCTCTAGCATGACAAATTTTTTTTATTAAACTGACGTTTACATCAATATATCAATAAAACTTTAACGGAGTTGTAAATTGGCGAATGTGGATGACGAACTGGGGATAAATTGTCGAAAAAAAAATCTGAAGGAGGCCAATGCTCGTAGTGGGCTGTAGCGCCACTGATGTATGAATGTGTGAAATATAATAATAACAAAAAATATTTGCTTATAGACTTGTAATATTTGCTAAGACAAATGTGTGAATACTCTGTATATATTAGAGTGTCTAATGAAAATATAATATAAGAAGTGAAAGCGGTGCGAATGATGGTGTTATTAACAAAATAATGAAAGGATCATTAAGTTGGTTTGAACACATGGAAAGAATGAAAAGGAAGAATGAAGTAAATGGAACTAGAAATAGAGGAAGACCATATAAATCAAATATTGAATGTCGACCACGTGAAGAGTCAGAGAAATCGGCGCGCTTGCATGAATGTTGAATAAGCGAGAGAAATATGTCAGGAAAAAAAGTGTGGCAGTCCATTCTTTCTGCCTACCCCTTCGGGTAGACGGCGTGATGGTAAGTTAGTTAGTTTAGTTATTTGCTTATACCAATAAAACTATATCTGAGATATATTAAATGATTGATCTTTTATAATTCATTTGAATATTTACACTATTGTTTTCAATATTATTAAAAATATTTTCAATGATTAAAAATAAATAAATTGAGTATAAACGAGCGATGTATAATATTAAACCGTGAAACAGAGAAATCGAAACTAAGAAAACGAATATAACTTAGTTTACTTTTGTCGATCCTGCGTTATACATTATGCAGTCCTCTATCTTTATAAACTCATTTCAAGGCATGGCTTTATCATTTGTTAAGTTATTGCAAAAGTGTCTTTAGCATGACAATTAAAAGATAACAGCGATTCAGTTGGTTTCGATCAAATCGATCTCGAATAGTGTGTTCGTTCTCTAGTCAGTAACTGCCTCCCCTAGCCGTAACTCAGCTCTGTGGTACTCGTATAAATGCTCGAAACGTTGTCGCACTTATCTTCGCGATGCATTTACCCTTTATTTATCGAACTAAAATGGAATCTTTAAGCCGCGGAATGGCTGGAGCTGTCCCCAAGCTTAGCTGGAGTGGAAGTAACGGGACTCTAGTCTACCATTCAGGGCTACCAACCTTTGCGGTATGGTTTCAAAGCGAGAAAACTATAATAATAAATTAGCGAATAAAGAGGCGGTACGGTTGACAAAGTTTCCAACAGCCAAAAACCTTAATTAATATTGCGTGTTTCGGAGTGTATGGTACGTTTTTTTGTATGAAAATCGCATTAATTTAAAAGGTAAAATAAAATTAGAGATCAATCAAAATATTTTTCATCGTAAACCACTACTTTTTCCATCTTTCTTGCAATTGATGAAACCATAGTCGAAAAAACACCTCATCTTTCGAGGTTATCCAGGCATAGACCTAATTCTTGACATCTGCATACGAATGGAATTGCTGCTCTTCTAAGGCATGCGTCATGGATCTGAACAAGTGGTAGTCCGATGGTGCCAAGTCTGGTGAATAAGGCGGGTGCGATATAATCTCCCAACCCACATTTTGTCTGTAGTTTTTGACCACGACTGTCATGTGAGGTCGAGCGTTGTTGTGTTGAAAAATCGCTGATCGAGTCCATTCTGTTTGTTTTTCAACCGGTGCCTGCTTTGATCGCATTAGTTGTTATCGGTAGACTTCTTCCGAGACTTTTTCATCCGGTCTTCCAGTTTTTTCCAGTCTTTATTTAGACAGCGAGAAGTTTCTGCAGACTTGCTGGCATAGACAGACTGGGTGTTACCAAGCCTGGGAATATCGGTCGCTTTCGAAATAAAGGGGAAAGTGGAAGTAGTTCTTAAAAAAACATCGTTTAGTTTAATGATTATGACCTTTTTAAAATAATATAAACAAGTGGTAAAGTTATGGAGTAGGCATTAGACAGTAAAGCTTAAGTTGAAGTGATGGCTAACATCAGAGATACCTGATATGGCATAAGAAGCTTAATTCAAAATGTTCCATACGGTATTCATCAATTCTTCATTTTTATGGTGTGGTTAAGATTAATTTTACAGAATTCACTTAATTATATATATTTAAAAAAAATCTATACTAATAATAAGATGATCAAATACTATTATTCAATTTATATATTGTAGGATATTTCATTTTTATGTCTATGGTTTTAGTATTTCCTGGATATCCTATTGTATATGTATATAAAATAATATAACTTACATAATAAAATAAAAACTCTTGTATGTTTATAAATATCACCATTAATTGAATTTCACAATCTTTATAGGTACATTATTATGTACACGATATTTCCCAAGAGATCATAAAAAAGTTTTCTTGTACCCAAAGAAAGATTTTTTTCATTACGAGTGAAACGAAATGAAAAGGTTGACGACCCTACAACCAACCCTTGTTTGCAGCTGGCTATTGTTTAATAAGCCCACCTCTCCATCCCTAGACGCGAACTGTCGCATTGTCAATATTGTTCTTTCGGCTTAATGTGAAAATTCCTATAAGTTTTATTCTAGTTCCAGTTCTGGTAGAACAAACAAACGCTGAAATATACGTCGATATTAAATTCCTAGAAAATTGTGGGTTTTACACAGTTTTGAACATAAATTAAAAAAATAAATGCCAAAATATTATCGACTTTGTTAAACAAGCACTCATTAAATTGAAAAAAATAATTTTTTTTAAATACTATAAAATATTAATTGTTATAAAATACTCCTTGTTTTAATGCTTTTAATACGATCGACAAAAATCAATAATCTATAGATAGGTTTTATTTTACAAAATCGATTACATAACCATGTGAAGCTTCTATTACTCACACTGTGGAATTTCATTAATTCGACTTGTTTTTTAATCAAATTAGTTTTTTTTATTCATATAGCAATGAAAAATCGAGGAAGGTGCCATCATGTGTGGTGTTACCATAACAGTAATACCCGGCGCCCCTGGAAACGACACGATATTTCAAGAAAAAAAGGGGAATAAAAACATTTTGTTTATGAATGTATACAAATATTTGTAGACAAATACTGGATTTTACCCATTGCGGGTTAATCATAAAGAGATCGCTTAACCCAACCAATAACAGGTCATAAGTCCTGTAAACGCCTCGAACACCATATTCTGTTTCCAAAAACAATTTACATCTTCGTCTCTATTGATATACAAATAATCCTTAAAGGAATAAAAACAGTTTTATTAATTCTATTCTAAATTGCTTCAAACAAACATTACATTCAAATATCTCAACTAGACATTTTTGGACATCACATTGGGACATTTGAAATATGTGCTTTTATTACAGCTGATTCAAACAAAATCGTCTTATGTTTGGCGGCGATGTCAGCAAGTTTACTTTCCTAAATAACTTTATCTCAGAACTGCTTTACAAACGGAATATTTTAATACGAAATTATACAAAGTGTATTGTCCCAAGTACATTACAAGTTGGTTAGATTCGGGAAGGGGGGGGGGGGGGTCTTGGATTTTGTTAAAAACTTAGAACAAAGAGGGGCGAGCAAAGTTGGCAAGGATCCGGCCTCCGTGGTCAGCGCACAGGGCAGGGGGCCCCGCGTGCGCTCATCTTAGGCCAACTCTAAGCCCCCGATAAGCTTGTCTGTCCGGGAATAATCTTAGACCTTTTTCCTTCATTCGTTTCATTTTTTCCATTTTCAACAAGGGTGCTATTCTAAGATAAGTTAACCCTCGCCATGTTAACAAGGTTGTTAATAAAATAAATTATAAATTTCTAAAGTAAAAATATAATAAGACCAATTAGATGATTTGAACATATTAGGTTCTTACATATGAAATTGGCGTTTTGTATGGGAGGAACATAAAGTTGATTTTTTTTTAATGTAATATATTTATTTAATCAAAGTATGTACCATTGCTATCTATGCACTTTTGCCATATCATAGGTAGTTCATCGATCCCTTTACTAAAAAAACCATTCGGACAGGAATCAATAAAATCTTTGAAGTCGGTTTGGACTGCCCCATCGGAGTTGAATTTTTTCCCTTGCAAGAAGTTATCCAAATTTCGAAAAAAAATGTAATCTGTTGGGGCAAGGTCCGGAGAGTACGGTGGATGTCTTAGACATTCCAATTGAAGCTCTTCTAATTTGGTAGCCGTCTGTTGTGCAGTGTGTGGTCTAGCGTTATCATGAAGCAGCAGTGGCCTAGAGCGATTAACCAGCCTCGGTTGTTTAGCAGCTAGCTTTTCCATCATGGTTTGCAGTTGCTGACAATAGACATCTGCCGTAATCGTCTGGTCAGATTTAAGAAAGCTGTAGTGAACGACACCAGCACTAGTCCACCAAACGCTCACAAGTAACTTTTTTGGAGTCAATTTTCGCTTGGGGCATGGTTTGGCTGGTTTGGCAGGGTTCAACCATTGCGATGAGCGCTTCCGATTATCATACAGGATCCACTTTTCATCACAGGTAATGATTCGATTCAAAATCCCTTCATTATTGTGCCGGTTAAGTAATGCAACGCAGCAGTCAACGCGCGTTTGTTGATTTGCTTCACTCAATTCGTGAGGTACCCACCTTTTAAGCTTTTTCACCTTCCCAATTTGCTTCAAGTGGATTAAAACAGTTTTATCACTAACACCGCAGCCTGCAGCTAACTCGGACGTGGTTTGCGATGGATCCCCTCCAACAATAGCCTTCAATTCTTTATTATCAACTTTGGTCTCCGGCCGTCCACGGGGCTTGTTCTGAAGGTCGAAATTTCCAGAACGAAAACGTTGGAACCAAAAACGCACTGTGTTTTCTTTTGCGGCACCGTCGCCATACACATCATTAATCCTTCGAGCCGTTTCTGCAGCACTGGTGCCACGGTGGAACTCGTACTCGTAAATAACGCGATATTTCAAGTTTTCCATTTTGTAAACTGAGTGACGCAAATAAAAAAACAATTGAGGAAAAAAACAAATGAATTATAATTTTCAAAACACAAACACTTGAGTAAATAGCTGTATAAATTTGAATTTGGAATTCCTAACCAAAGAGAAGATATTTGAGATCAAAGTTGCCAGTACGGCAAAACGCCAATTTCATATGTAAGGACCTAATATTTTATAAAACAAATGGATAAGAAAATATTAAACTCATAATTACAAAATTATAAAACACTTTGTATCAAACAACTAAATATAATAAATGGAATTATTATATTTCCCAGATGAAACTTTGGTCCAACAAAATTCATCAATTATAGTAACCATATCTCTATAGGAAAAACAAAATGTATGACCTTTTCCAAAACACCCAAAACATGTAACCTGGTTATAGAAAATCAATCCATAGAACAGGTCACAACCTTCAAGTATCTAGGCATACATCTGGTGGGAGGAGCTGATCTGCGAGAAGAATTACAAGCCCAAGTAAACAAGGCAGCTGCGATCTCTGGCGCTCTAAAATCCACAATATGGAAAAACAACGACATGTCCATTCAGAGTAAGATGAGAATCTAAAAAGCATGCGTAAGACCAATAATAACATATGGCGTTGAAGCAAGGGCAGACACAATAAGGATCAAACAAGTTGAGGACTTCCGAAATGAAGACACTGAGGACGATAGCAGGCAAGACGCTGAGAGATCACAAGAGGAACACCATAATAAGAAAGATATGTGTGGTTGAGGATATTATAAGATGGAACAGACAGCAAAAAAGGGACTGGTACGGCCATGTTCAAAGAATGGACACCACCAGACACACCTATATTGCACTACATAATCAACCTCGTCCTTGTGAAAAACCTTCTCAAATATGGAAGGACAGCTGGGAGACTACCTCACAGGAGGAGCAACACTCTGGAGAACAGACCACATAGGTCTACAAAAATGGAGAAGAAGAAGAAGAATAATAATAATCAAATCGTCGTTAAATACTAAGTGTTTAAGTATTTTGTGTCATATGTTTATAATTCCTGTTGTTAGTTAGTTAGTTAGTTGTTATATTGATGATTGAAGTCTGATTGGAAATGGTTTATAATATAGTATATTTAGCTCAAGCAGGGATAGAAAATAACAGGTGAGTTTTGGCTCACCACAAATTACATGCAAGGGCCAATGTAACCTTACAGCTAGAAATTTTATGTATTCCGTACAAAAAAGAAAGATATCACACGGGGGTGTGATAGGATAACAAGAAGACGAATATTCAAAATTACATTTAATTAAATTCCTACCTAGAAATTTCAATATTTATCTAAAGCAGTTTTTCATAATAGCAAGAAGTACAGCAGACGTAAGTGTGCAGAATAAATATGAGAAATAGTGCTACTGACCATTTAGAACATTTTAAAGCTTTCATTCTTCAACGGCAATTAAGCGAAACCGTTTCGCGTATTTTTAGTTAGTAATATTTAATCCCGAGGGCGAGGCCTGCAAGGGTGGAATGAACCCTCTCGCCCTCCGCCGGTTAGGATCGCCGGGATCCCGCTTTACGACCTTTCAAAGGCCGTCGGTGATTCTTAGATAACGCCTCCGAACGATTCCTGGTCATTCGATTTATGTCTCTGATTTATGTCGGCCATTCTTCCCGCTTGGAAGCGGGGGCTATTACTTGCTCGGGGAATGCGAAATTAAAATGGAAATCTATGGATTCGGTCGCCGGGCCGAAATTATAACACTCATTGAAATTCGAGATGTGATAACATTTTATTGTGCTCCTTGCCATCGCAATGTTTTAAGGGCTATAAATATTGCGCGCAATGTGGTTCACTCCGCCAGGGACGACAGGGAAATACAATGTCACGATGTGGGTCCTGCCCGGAGGTTCGCAGAAATGTTTTTGAATTGCCGATTCATTGTAAGTCGTTTTCTAAACTGTTTTATCTCTGTTCGATTAATGTTATCTATAACCATTAAATCTCTATACTACCAATAAGATCTGATCATGTTGTTCATACATGTTTTGCTGAATAATTAATTCCTTTCGTAATCTTCTTCATTCAATTTTGCATTTGAAATTATGTCGTGTATTTTTTTGCCTCACATACCTTCGAATTGAACATCAGGTGGACTCTTATATAAAAGTGGCATAAACGCAGTGTAATTAATTCAATTCCAATAAAAAATACATCCGAAACACACAATAGAGGTCTTGGACAAATGAAAGGAGTGTCGGGAGGCCACCAAGCAGATGGACTGACGATATTGTCGGAATAGTTAGGACGACCTGGATGCGGAAGAGATAAGATAGAGATGAATGGAAGAAAATAGAAGGGCCCAAGAAGGAAGAAAACTGAAGACGAAGAAGAAGACTTGCTTAAAATGACGAAATTTGGTAACTAAAAAGAAGAAAAGATATGAAAGTGTAATAAAAACAGTGTTGCTAATTTAGTACCAAGGTTATATCAATGGAATTTCATAATGTTATCGCATTAACCATTCATATAATTATCACTAATACGTATAAGTGGTATCTCTACCGCATATATTCTGCTCTCCCGTCAATTGTATGATCCACTTCCATACTCTAGGGTTAGTACTTCATTTAAAAATATATTTTATAACTGTTAATGCAAAAACTTTGTTTTATTTCACGATTGTATTTTTTTTTTTTTTTTTTTTATTATTATTTTTTTTTTGTAACAACTGATGGTATCAACATTGGTTGATAAAAAAGCTGTAGTAATATAAAAACAATTATGATATAAAACAAAGTTTTTGTATTAACAGTTATAAAATGTTAAAGTATCCGTGTTTCGGCCAAAACAATGGACTATTTTATATTTAATATGCTTTAGTTATGAACGAAAATTAGTTCAAATGGAATGCAAACTTCTTAATTTATAACTAATTTCTATTAAATGATAGAAAGATAGTAAAGTTTGTAGAAATTTATTTGTTAAACCATTATTCCTTATGAGCCCCCAAACGTTCAAAATAACTATTATACTTCAAGTAACGAAGCGGCTTTGTCAAGAGAATCTCGTAAATATCACAACTATTATCATAACTTAGCCTGACAAAAAAGGAGTAGATTTTTTGATTGTTGGCTAAGATAAATCCGGGTATAAGACGAGGATGGAGTCGGAATACGACAGAAGTTATAAAAGATTTGTCGATAAGCAGCGCTGAAAGGTGACTTGGGCGAAAGTTTTATGAATATTGAGGCCGTTACATTATTTTCTTAAATATTTTCTTGGGTTTATTGAGTATAATCATGCTCACTGCAGGTGCACTGCCCGGGATACCGGCTTTATTGACTTAATCGTCGATTTTTTTTTCATTTCTAATGTAATTTAAAAAAAACAATGCTTAACCATCACCATGCGAATTGAATGACGTTCGCTACAATGTTCTATTGTAACTCACCATTATTTTTTACAAAATACGGAAATAAGACATCGAACCAAAGTTGGCGACATCTTGGATCTTACAGATGATTTGAAGTGGCTTTGAACAGGACATATAGCTAGACGGGGCAATACCCGATGGATATCCAGAATACTCCAATGGAGGCCATGGACAAAGAAAAGGAGTGTTGGAAGGCCACCTTAAAGATGGACTGATGACATTGCCCGGAGGGACAAGACAGGATAAGTATAAAAAAATGTGAAAAGGTCTATATCCAGCAGTGGAAAAAGGTGGCTGAAAAAGAAGATTCTTAATTCAGATATCGTGACACAAACGTGAATTCTTAATTCGAAAATTCTCACATTTAACTTATTATTTTATTTGATTTGGCACATTAATTCGAATAAACATACTACCATAATTGCAAGGGAAAGGGGAGAAAGAAGCCATTTTAGCACCATCGCTGCAATATTTAAGATTTTCTTGCCATTGATAAGAAGAATACGAAGAAGTAAACACTTTAAGTTTATCAAATCTAAATATATATATATATATATATATATATATATATATATATATATATATATATATATATATATATATATATATATATATATATATATATATATATATATATATATATATATATATATATATATATATATATATATATATATATATATATATATATATATATATATATATATATATATATATATATATATATATATATATATATATATATATATATATATATATATATATATATATATATATATATATATATATATATATATATATTAGGTCCTTACATATGAAATTGGCGTTTTGCCGTACTGGCAACTTTGATCTCAAATATCTTCTCTTTGGTTAGGAATTCCAATTTCAAATTTATACAGCTATTTACTCAAGTATTTGTGTTTCGAAAATTATAATTCATTTGTTTTTTTCTCAATTGTTTTTTTTCCTTGCGTCACTCAGTTTACAAAATGGAAAACTTGAAATATCGCGTTATTTACGAGTACGAGTTCCACCGTGGCACTAGTGCTGCAGAAACGGCTCGAAGGATTAATGATGTGTATGGCGACGGTGCCGCAAAAGAAAACACAGTGCGTTTTTGGTTCCAACGTTTTCGTTCTGGAAATTTCGACCTGCAGAACAAGCCCCGTGGACGGCCGGAGACCAAAGTTGATAATGAAGAATTGAAGGCTATTGTGGAAGCGGATCCATCGCAAACCACGTCCGAGTTAGCTGCAGGCTGCGGTGTTAGTGATAAAACTGTTTTAATCCACTTGAAGCAAATTGGGAAGGTGAAAAAGCTTGAAAGGTGGGTACCTCACGAATTGAGTGAAGCAAATCAACAAACGCGCGTTGACTGCTGCGTTGCATTACTCAACCGGCACAATAATGAAGGGATTTTGAATCGAATCATTACCTGTGATGAAAAGTGGATCCTGTATGATAATCGGAAGCGCTCATCGCAATGGCTGAACCCTGCCGAACTAGCCAAACCATGCCCCAAGCGAAAATTGACTCCAAAAAAGTTACTTGTGAGCGTTTGGTGGACTAGTGCTGGTGTCGTTCACTACAGCTTACTTAAATCTGGCCAGACGATTACCGCAGATGTCTATTGTCAACAACTGCAAACCATGATGGAAAAGCTAGCTGCTAAACAACCGAGGCTGGTTAATCGCTCTAGGCCACTGCTGCTTCATGAAAACGCTAGACCACACACTGCACAACAGACGGCTACCAAATTAGAAGAGCTTCAATTGGAATGTCTAAGACATCCACCGTACTCTCCGGACCTTGCCCCAACAGATTACTATTTTTTTCGAAATTTGGATAACTTCTTGCAAGGGAAAAAATTCAACTCCGATGGGGCAGTCCAAACCGACTTCAAAGATTTTATTGATTCCCGTCCGAATGGTTTTTTAGTAAAGGGATCGATGAACTACCTATGAGATGGCAAAAGTGCATAGATAGCAATGGTACATACTTTGATTAAATAAATATATTATATTTAAAAAAAATCAACTTTATGTTTCTCCCATACAAAACGCCAATTTCATATGTAAGGACCTAATATATATATATATATATATATATATATATATATATATATATATATATATATATATATATATATATATATATATATATATATATATATATATATATATATATATATATATATATATATATATATATATATATATATATATATATATATATATATATATATATATATATATATATATATATATATATATATATATATATATATATATATATATATATATATATATATATATATATATATATATATGTATATATATATACTCGTATATACAAATCATCAAGTTTTGTTGAAAAAATAACAACAAAACAGAATTTTTTTATCTATAGAAGGAAAGTTATTTTGTTTTGCTTGAATTCTTCGTTTATCACTGTTATAGAAAATATAAGAAATAATAAGATATGAATAATCTTACCTGAACGGTTCTCTCCCAGTCAGTGTATTCGTTTACAACAGTAAAGAATATTTCACTCAGGTGATATGTATAGGCGTTTCTGACATAGGTCCTGTAAAATAAAATAAATAAACAAATTAATACACTAAAAGTATTAGAAATTGCCTTCAACATTCTTTCATTTATTTACTTTTATTTCTCTTATTATTTTTTTTCTTTCGATAGATTTTCGCAACTCGCTGCCATTGTCTAGTCCAGTCTAGACGATAGCAACGAGCTGCTGAAACCTGTCGTAAATTGAAAATGTAATAGAATAAATCGACCATTTTAAAAAAAAATTATGAATTAAAACAGTGTTTTTTCCACTTTTCAGTCAATTTTTTTTCCACATGTTTCGAAGGCTTCCACCTTCATCATCGGCAGAACGATACAAACTAACCAAAATTATAACAAACTGAGTGCAAGAACCTAGAATTTTCATTACAGAAAAAATCGTCATTATGGAATTCCACAGTGTGAACGCCTTAAGTTTATCTAAAATTAAAAAAATCAAAAATATTTACCAAACCAACATAAATATTTTCGATTAAAACGAATAAAAACGTCTGTTTTCTAGAAATTTTATAACATAATAATTTATGTAAATGACACGTTTCACCTATCTAAGACATTATCAAATGTTATGTCATTTGCATAAATTATAATAAAACTTGTATGAAACAGACGTTTTTATTTGTATAAATTATTTAATATCTAGTTTTACATCACTAATCAAGAAACAATAAATAAATATATTTTGACTTATATTACTGAAGTCATGGGTAGGAATCGAGGGACGGTGACAGGGCATGGGGGCTGGTTCGTCCTGGGTAGGGAACCGAATAGGACGTGAGTGGCCTTGGATGTGGGCCGGTGGTAGTGAGTGAATATGATGGTCAGGAACTATGATGATAGAACGGAAGGCGAGCAGATTGCGCATTGGCTGGCTGGCAGAAAGCAGTGCAGAGTTAAACACGACATGGATATGCGAGTATACACCGCGTTATATTTCTTCCAAGAAGCCCTATAAAAAAACACTTAACTTCACACAGTGATACGCATACATGTATTTGGAACTTTTAAAAACCCTCTTACATTCCGAAAAGTATTTAAACAATATCTAAACGGTAGAAAACTGTTTTTTTGTGAGATATTCAAATGACAGCTGCCTACGGCCGCCATCTTATTGCTACGTATTTGCCATTTTTTGACGTACTAGAACTCGTTAAATATTACACCACAATTATTGTATTAAAATATAAGGTACACAAATGTTCTAAATTTTACCAAAGCATTACTTAACTTTTGACAAAACAATTTTCTTTTTCTAAGAAATTATACATATTTGTAAATATTATACTACTGTTTCATTAAACCGACATAGGTATCAGTCACTTTACAGTTGTTGTGAGTTTTTCAAAAAATTTCCGGTTTCCGAGCAGCCGGAAAATACCGATCTACCTGAAACGATAAGTCTATGAAGCCTGCTTTCTGCCAGTTGGTACCTATGGTCTTGAAACTGTAAAATTGTCCAAACAAAGTGCCAAGAAACTACGAGTGACCCAAAGAGCCATGGAAAGAGTCATATAAGGAATAAGCCTAAGAGACAAAGTCAGAAACGATACGGTGAGAGAAAAAACAAAGGTCACTGACATCATCCACCGGGTGGCGACTCTTAAATGGCAATGGGCAGGTCACGTAGCCAGAAGCTCAGATGAAAAGTGGACAAAAAGACCGCTGACTTGGAGACCGTGGACGGCAAAGAGAAGTGCAGGGCGACCGCAACTACGGTGGAAGGATGATCTGAATGCAGTCTGCACAGGACAGAGTGACATGGAAGCGATTGCAGGAGGCCTTTGTCCAGGAGTGGACAAGAATATACTGAGGAGGAAGAAGATTCAAAAGTTATATTTTAACTGATTTTGTGGTTTTAATTAACTATAAATATCTAGGAAAATATGTTATTACCAAATTATACAGTAGAAGAATTGTTAGAAATAGGAACATTCGTTTTAAAATTATGAATATTTAAGAAACATAACATGGACATTTGCAAAGCAAGAATATGGTATTAACTATTTAATATGGAGTTTTACATCATAGTTCAAGAAACATAAATAAGGTCTTTCACTAATATCAAAGACGTCGATCTCCTAGAAGATCATGTTTAGCAGACTTATTGCTCTCACATCAGTGTTCCCAAGGCAGTTTTTTTTCATGTATATATTTATTGTTATTGATGATAAATATTAAAAATAATTATAAATACGAACTTTGTACAAACGTTGATATTTTAATCACAATTTTCCTGTGCTAATGTTTCACCGATTAAAAATATCAAGAAAATAATTAAGCAAGCCGTCCATAATGGTTCTAATACAAATAACGAATACTAAGAACGGAGTGGAGTACTGATAAACGTTAATATAATCCTAAACGTGAGCCCCATTAAAAGTTTTAATTAAAACGATGGCTAGTCAAATATTTCACGAGAAAAACGACTGTATTCTTGACAAATTAACTCTTGTTACAAGTAAAAATTATTAATAACTTCTAAACTCCATTCCCTCATTCCGCCTAACAACTTTAAACTGTTTAATGGCGCTTCAATTAAAAAGTTTCCACGGCAAAATGACAATTCTCGCGAAGAGTCGATGAAAATATAGTAAATGATTTTTCTTTCAAAGTTCCGCATTGGATTTTCCCGTATTGTCATCGCTGGGGTCTGATTCCTTTCACGAACTTTGCGACATCATATTGGAAAATGTCATTGAGCTTACCTCCAGCGGACATACAAACATCCAATACCACCGAGCGCGAGCCGTCTGTTCTGTTTGCCGTCTCTGACTACCGGGGGTTCCTAACATCTCAAGCCAAAACATGCACACGTTGTATTGTTCGAAACTCAGATATTCAAGTAACATAAATCGTAATTAATATGAATGAAAACGTCTGTTTCTTAGAAGTTTCGTTATACTCGTAGTTTATGGTAATGACACTTTCGCCTTTTTAAGGAATTATCTTATTTCCAAATTCACATTTGAAAATGTCAAATTATATATTTTACAAAACCTTACAAAGCCGAAATATGTCATTCCCAAGAACCATAATTAAACTTCTAGAAAACATACGTCTTCATTCGTATTAAATATTTAATCGTAAGAGTTCAACATCAACAGTCACAATTATCAGTTTAATTTTTAATATTAAACACGATTGTTTAGTGGTTTAACTTGGATCTAATTTAAATAAATTGTGACAAATTTGTTTCGCCTTGCGAGGGCATTCTCAAACTTTTTGTTCAAAAGACGTTTAAGAATGCCCTTGCAAAGCGAACCAAATTTGTCGCAATTTATAAAAATAAATCCAAGTAAAACCACTGTTTAGTGATTAGTAAATTAATAATCGATTTTTACAAAACTAATACATCAATCATCAATTAATACAAAAAACTAACTAAATAACCATCACGCCGTCTCCCTTAAGGGGTAGGCGGAAAGAATGAACTGCCACACTTTTCTTTCCTGACATATTTCTCTCGCTTTCTCAACATTCATACATCGTGTCATGCACGCGCGTCGATTTCTCTGACTCCTCACATGGCCGACATTCAATATTTGATTTATTTGATCGTGCCACGTTTTCCTCGGTCTTCCTCTATTTCTGGTTTATTTTGTGTGCTGGATAACCAATCATTGTAAATTAGACGAACTATCCATTTGGTTGTTCATTTTTATCAACTGATTCGTGGTCGAATACATAACTCAGATATTTCGATTGACTGGACTTTGTTTTTCCCTGACAATTTATTATCTGTGTCAATCGCAACATAGATTATTACACCTGTCACTGTGTAGAACCAATCCCCCTAAGGAAATGTCCGTGGGCAGGGAAATAATCCTTTTAAACGGCATCTCTTCGGATGTGGACAATTTTTACGATAGTAGTCTACCCTCAGAAAGCTTCTATCTCTTATATTTATATACATAATATTATATTTAAATGGTATTTAAGCTTTTCTTTGTTTTTCTAATTGTTTAACATTATTTCTTTTTTTTATGTTATTATTAGATTTTTCTAACAAAATTTCAAATTAAAAATAATTGTGATAAAGTGTTTTTTAATAAATTGAATTGAATCATATCGTCGTCTTTCATATGTTTCTTGTTCCGTTTAAATTTAATTTCGCTATCATTCTTTCTTCATTTATTCTTTCCATTTATCCACTCCATTATATACATTAAACAAAAACTAACGCAGTCTTTGGTCTTTAAGAATTCACGTGACAATAAAAATTGCTTAAATATGGCAATGGCAATAGACTAGCTTCCTAACACATGGCACGAGAAACAATTAGTAGTAAACAGTTATTGGGATTAAATAAACTGTTGTATTAAAAAATGTTGAAAGCAATGGTAAACTACCACATTAAATAGGTCGAAGTGGCATCCCAAGAACCATGAAAGATGTAAGTAGACTTCGCTGCAAATCAATCCCTATGATACAAAACTAAAAAAACGCATTATGAATAATTTACGGACGGTTAGACTACAGTGGGTCAGTATTGCATCTGAACGGCCGTAACGTTGAAAGGGTGGGAAAATTTAAATACCTAGGCAGCATAATAACGCAATCTCTTAACCCAGATGTAGTGATAAAATGCAGAATTGAGGCAGCAAGAGCTACGTTTAATAAAATGAAATCACTATTCTGCAATGATAACATAAACTTGAAACACCGCCAGAGAAAGATAAAATGCTACGTGTGGTCTGTTTTATTGTATGGATGTGAAACGTAGACCTTAAAAGTTAACTCAATGAACAGACTAGAAGCAGTTGAAATGTGTCTCCATCGCCAAATGCTCAGAATTCCCTGGACAGACATGGTTACCAATACCTTAGTCCTGAGGCGAGCTAGAGTTGACAGGGAACTGTTGTCAACTATCAAGGTTCAGAAAATTTTACATCTGGGTCATATACTGCATGGGGAAAAGTACCAACTTCTCCAACTGATATTGGGGGGGAAAGTTGAGGGACGCCGAGGGCCCGGTAGGAGACAAATGTCCTGGCTGCGAAACGTGAGGGAGTGGACCGACATCCGAAGTGTGGAGTAGCTGTTCCGGGCAGCAGGACAGGGACAGATTTGCTGAGGTGATCGCCAACGTTGAGGGGACCCGACATGGCACTTGAAGAAGAAGAAGAAATAATAATTTGTAAGATCACTTATTACATATTATTATTAAAATCCTATAACTCAAATAACAGAAAAATAATGACGTTATTTATTTGATTACGTTGTCCATTTAAAGAAAAATTAATTGATACACAATGACTACAATTTTCACAAGTTCGAATTGAAATGAACTAAATGGTTAAGAATTCTTATAATTAAGCAATTAATTTTAAATATCCTGTCCGGGAACCACTCTGTACCGCCCCTGTGTCTTGGAAAAAGGAAGTTAGGGACACAGGTAAGATGGTTATTTGTAAAGTTGCCGATAAAGTTTTAATTGATATCGAAACTGGCGCCGCCTCCGCCAAGAAATCATAAATTGGATATTGATACCGCGGTGCTATCATGGTGACAAGATACAATCTTATTAGGGATGTTTTCCGCCTTCTCTTGGTATAGTTTGCGCTAACTAACAACTAACTCGCCTACAGTCTATAAGTTCGCGTTCTACTTTCTTAATGTAATAATGATTTCATTAACATTATAATTTTTGATAGGAGGAGAAAGGAGAGACAATCGGGAGACGGTGGTGGCGCCACTTCCCCTGTATTATTTTTGATTATGATACCCAGATGCCCCAAAATGTTTGTGTTCAGAGTTAGGCTCTTTCGTCACATGCAGACCCACAACCATGAAAGACAGTCTTCCTTGCCCCCAAAGACAAAATTAAATTTCAAATTATTTATTGATTTACCGTCGAAGCTTATATGATAATAACTACTACATTTCTGGTGTATATGTTGGTGTATATGTATATACAGATGCAGCCCTCGTACCAAATGTGTTTTTTTTTATTTATAAAACGTAACATTTTATACAGTGCCCTTAAAATGATTAATTCACAAAAATGGCGTGATGGTTAGTTAGTTAGTTTTTTTTTAATATAATTAATCCATTAAACTTCAAAGTAATAAAAAATACGAGTAATTAAAATTTATATTTCAAAGCCCCAAATTCCAATTGTATTTCAAATGTTAATGCAAATTTCTTAGAAGGAGTGTTTGGTAAAAAATAATACTGAAATCGTTTGATGTAATATATTTTAATAATGATTTGACTGACCTTATAATTCTGTCTCTTCTCTCTCCTTCAAATCCGTTCTGAATATCTTGAGCTGAAAATCTCCACAGAGCTTCGCTGGTGACCACACCGAAAAGCAGATCGTATTTATTCTGGCCTCCTTTTATTCCAAATATCCTGTCTCCATTCCTTTTGTCACTTGTTCCTTTAAAATTATTCACCCCTGATACACTGGTGAATCCCTGCATGTCATTTGGTATGAAAAAAGTTAGGAGTTCTTTGGCATAGTCAGTTTTGATGACGACTCCATCTACGGATGGACCAAAGGCTGTGAGATAGCTAGGCGCCGTCACTTCTGCGGTGGTCAGCTCTTCAAGAGGGGTTTCTCTGAGACAGTCCACGATGAGCTCGTGATCTCGGGCCAGGTCGTCTGGTATTGTGCAGTTGACTTGTCTCGCAAGGTGGATGGCGTAGTTGACTGGGTCTTCCACTAAGGCCCAAGAACTCAAGGCAGAACCCGACAGGAGTATGGCTCTATGGAAGAGACCTGTTGACAAAGAAAAACAAATAATTAATAATGATATAACTAATTAATTGTATCTCAATAGAGACGAAGATGTAAATTATTTGGAAACAGAATATGGTGGTCGAGGCGTTTACAGGACTTATGACCTGTCATTAGTTGGGTTAAGCGATCGTTTTATGTATTAATACAACATTCCCCATTCCATCCTTCTTACGAACACCACGTCTAACAATTATTTTTTTGAAAGTTGTATGTATGTTACTTGTATGTTACTATTGAGATTAGATGTAAGCTAATTAATTATTTATTCTTAATGATTAACCCGTAATAAAAAATAAAAATGATATGACGAATTACCGTTTTTTCATTTTATTCCCATAAAATACAATAAAACTTACTAACTAACTAACTAACCATCACGCCGTCTCTCCGGAGGGATAGGCAAAAAGAATGGACCACCACACTGTTCTGTCCTGACATACTTTTCTCGATTCCTCTACATGCGTACATCTTGTCATGCACGCACGTCGATTTCTCCGACTCCTCACGTGACCGACATTTAATTTTTGATTGATTTGATCGTGCCACGTTTTCCTCGGCCTTCCTATTTTTAACTCACTTCATTTACATATACCTTCTTCATCATCTTCTTCATCATCTTCTCCATGTGTCCAATCCATCTTAACGACCCTTTCATTATTTTGTTCATAACATTTTCATTTGCACCGCATTCACTTCTTATTCTCGCATTTGACACTCTATCATATACAGATTTACCACACATTCGTCTTAGAGATCTCATTTCTACTGCATTTATTCTACTTTCATCCTTCTTTTGCCAGTTCCATGCTTCACTCCATACATCAGGGTCGTACATACAATAAAACATTTAGATGCTGGACTACATATGAATCATCAAGTTTAAAAATTCGTCACCTGAGAGTAAGAAGGTTACTGACAAAAGTAAAAAGCTGAGAAAAATGAAGTCAAAGTTTTGTTGGTTTCGGGT
Source organism: Lepidostoma basale (assembly GCA_022606425.2). Taxonomy (NCBI): domain Eukaryota; kingdom Metazoa; phylum Arthropoda; class Insecta; order Trichoptera; family Lepidostomatidae; genus Lepidostoma; species Lepidostoma basale. The sequence continues at coordinate 110,266 of JAHDVF020001389.1, read as the reverse complement.
GTATTTCTTGGAATAAAGGGGTTTTATTTCAATTTTCATTGATTTTTTTTACCGAAAACGTGTAAATTTTGTCTGGCAACAGTTGGAATAATAAAGTTCTAAGTTTAAATGAATCCTTCTTCAGTGAATCGTGTGTTTTGAATGATCAGATGGAACTTGATTCGTTTCGTAACATCAAAATGACGATACTATTACATGTTTTTTTTAATTGTACGTATAGATAAGGTTAGCAAGAACCCTTTTCACGAAAAAAACCCAAATGGAAAATTTTGTTAGTTGGAACCCTCTTACTCTCAGGTGACGAATTGTGTTTTAAATTGACGCAAGTCAAAAGCTATCATTGAAAGTGAGTGCAAGAAACAACTATTCCTACGTTATGTATGTACATACAAAATATATATACTTAATCAATGAATACACGTCTTATAATAATAAATTGGATATTCAAATGATTTTACTAAATCTCTAGATGGAAGTTCATTTTAAATAATAATTAAATAAAACGATGTTTTTTAACTACTTCCACTTTTGTCTTTATTTAAACAGCGACCGGTTTCGCCAGGCTCGCTGGCATCGACAGACTGGTTTGTCGATATACCACCAGTCTGTCGATGCCAGCGAGCCTGGCGAAACCGGTCGCTGTCTAAATAAAGACAAAAGTGGAAGTAGTTAAAAAACATCGTTTTATTTAATTATTATATAAATTGGATAATTTTTATGAATTACTCATCTCAAGGGCGCTGTAGAAGATGCTCCGTTTTATCAACTAGATAATAATAATAATAATAATAATAATAATGATAACAAAAATTAGAAACATATTTAGTATGAGGGCTGCATCTGACGAAATCGATCAGCCCTTCCTATCAGGAAATGATAATTTGAAAAGGTGCGTTTTGAGTCACGATCTAAACTCTGATTGATTCTCAATGCAATTAAGGTCTGCTGGAAGACTGTTCCAGGCTGAAGGGCCGGCTACCGCGAAGGCTCGGTCGCCAAAGTTTGTGCTTGGACAGCGTTTTGGCACAGTCAATCTACCGATCGCAGAAGACTTAGCTGATCGCAATGTAGACTGTCTAGCATTCAGGTTCTCGTTGATGCAGAGTTCAGATACAGAGTAGAGCTGGTGCCATTCTATGCAACGCCTTATAGACCGCCCAGCAGAGCTTGTATTGCATCCTTTCTGGACATTTCAGCCAGTGGAGCTCCTTAAGATGCTGTGTTGTGTGACAACTCTTTGGCACACCGCTTTTCAGTCTTGCTGCTGCATTGAATGCAGACTGGAGTTTATTTGTTTGCTGTTTGGGGATGTTGGCGTAAACACCATTGTAGTCTAGTCGGGACACGACGAAGGAATTGATTAATGGTTTAAAACTGTCATGGGAATATTTATTTTTCAGGACTAAACTCCCGCGTCACTGGTCACTGATACCCGTCACTGTGGTGAGCATTAAATAGAAGTGATTCACTTACAAAAGGAGTTTAATTTTCTAATTATATATTCTGGACATCCATTTTAAGACAAACACTTGTCTCTAGTATAAATGGCAGAGACAGAGAACGCCTACTAACATTGTGGGACACTTTGAACAGGGAACTGCGGTCAGAGACCGGGAACCGAGCCAGCAGATTAAGTGTGTTATTTGCACCAGAAGAGGGTTTAACTCTCTGAGGCACAGTGGTATTAACCTTTCCCTTACGGTGCTAAAATATAAACGCGCGTTCCTGTGTTGGGTAGTCAGTACCCAATCAAAAATTAGCGATTTCAAATAGGAAAAATAAGAACATTCATAGCTTATCCCCTTAATTAATTTAAAAAAAAAACATAAAAATTGCAGAGACATCTCTAGGCGTTATCTAGCAATGTATGTTAATGGCGGTAGCCTTTCACATTGCGTTAATATAGATCTTCTGCTTAATGCTAACATCCAATATTAATAGATAGTGCTAATGTAGATTGAACTAAAAAATGTGAAGTGTTTCCCAACATTGTAGCATATATACATCTTTCAAAAAGTTGTCAGACGTGGTGGTCGTAAGAAGGGCGAAATGGGAAATGTTATATTACATAAAGCGTATGCTTAACCCAACCAATGACAGGTCATAAGTCCTGTTAACGCCTCTAACACCATATCCTGTTTCCAATTTGCATCTTCATCTCTATTGAGGTACAATTAATCCTTAAAAATGATAACCCGCAATGGGTAAAATCCAGTAATCGTCTACAAGTATTTGTATGCATTCAAAATGTTCATTATAATTGAAGTCAAAAATTATAATAATTGAGATTTATTTACTAAAAACATTAAAAAAAAAACATCTGGCAACGCTCACGGAACGAGCATAGGTCCACCCTGGTTGCAAGCCCGAGAGCTACTGCCGGGCAGTGAGAACATTGAGTTCCTCGCGCTTTCACAGTGAAGTATGCAAGAGTGAGATGCGAATATAGTGTTGCGCGCTCAACGCTACGAATTTTGTTTCCGATGTTCACAAAATACCTCCGATGTACCCGATAAATTCTGATTATTATTAATATTCTTTTTTTGATCAATGCGTAAATATATTATGGAGGAATAAAAATCTTAACCTTGTATTTATTATATTTATCGAGATATTGATGGTTATTATAAGCAACATAGGGAAGGGAGGGTTAAACATGCTCCACCTTTTTAATGCGTGAATCTTCAAGGTGAAAGATATCGTAAGATTGGGCAGACAGCGCAGAAGATACTGGAATGCGCACTTACAGAGAATGAATCTCTCCAGAACCCCACAAGCTGTGGTGCATCAGATTTCTGTTGGCTACCGTCCCCCGGAAGACCGCCAAATAGATGGAGGGATAGCTGTGAGTCAACCTGCCTAGAGAGGCCAGCCTGACTACAGGAACAGACCAAATGTCTCAAAAAGGAGAAGAAGAAGAAGAAGAATATGCACGGTGGGATATATTTTCAGCCAATATTTATTTTTGGTCTCACTTAAGTAATGTAGGTGGTAATATCATCAACAAATGCCATAAATGTATTCACTTGTGTTCACAAGTATCCATCTGTCAGCAAAGATTCATTGGCTGTTGCAAGTTGAAATTTTTATTATTATGCAAAGGATGCCATATTTTTTTTTTTTTGGTTTTATGCGAAAAGTCGTAAATAGTAGTTTTGTGGGGATTTGTGGTGGTGAGTTGAAAGACGGCGGAGGTTTCAGCGTTTATTGCGGATCACAAGTAATTACACGTAACCGTATGATATACTCGTGAGGGAGCGGGGCTAGATGTCGATAGCAGCGGGGCGGAGTCCGGGTGGTGAGTCGTTGAGGGTGAGGGCTCGCTGGGCGGTATCGTCGAGTGGCTGGAGCGAGGAGTCGTCGGAGGTTTCTCGTACGTAGACTGGGTAGTGGAGACTCGTGTCTCTTCGAGATCGCGATACTGGCTGACGTTTAGAGTTGACTGACGTTTAGAGTGGACTGACCGTTTTGGGTGCTCGGGAGTACTGCTTTTATATGCTTTGGTTTCGTCATCCGATGACCTGATCCGATGACCTGACCTAGTGACCAACCTGAAGAATTCGGGGCCTACGAATCATCAATTTTGATAACTAGGTCTTGGGTCAGCGTTTTTGTGTTTATTCGTGTCATATATTTCTTCATAAAATATGTTTATCTGGGTTATGCATTTAACCCCGACAGTTATATATTTTATTCTTTAACTTTCTCTTCTTTAACAGCCGTTGTCGTCCACTGCTGGACATAGGCCTCCCCCATATTTCTCCATGTATGACATGTCATACGGGGGGTGGTTGGCATTACAACGCCACGCTTGCCAGACGGGTTGGCGAGGCTATATTTTATTAATGAAGTAAAATGCGGTTTTTTCCACTTTTGAGTTTATTTTTCTCGACATGTTTCAAAAGCTTACACCTTCATCATCGGGAGAACAATATAAACGATATGAACGGTTTGAATAACTTTTTGGAAACATTGTATTTTCACCACACTGTTTTACAAACATGTTTCTGGACACAAACGTCCTTTTTTCAGTCTTTAAATTTTTACAGTTAAATGAAAGGGAGTTATTACTTATGTACGAAATGACGAATGAAAAAGTGGAAGGGAAAAAAATTAAATTTAGCGGCCCGATAAATTGTTGTTAAGTTTGAATTATGAGACAGGAGCAGTAAATCAATTATGGGACTAGAAGTTAAGTTTAGATGGTTGTTTATTATATCTTCAGTGTTTTTAATAATGGCCATTAATTTTAAAAATTCTACATTATTATAAGTTAAATTTCTATTATTTGTGTGCAAAATTTCAACCCCGTTATCTTTGTTAAACGAATGATCTCTTTCAATGAGAAGATTTGCAAATTCCAAAAAGTTTGTATTAGGTAAGCATTTTAGGTGTTTATTTAATTTTTTAATTCTTAAATTAACGAGATTATATCGTTTTTCTGGTGATAAAGGTGTTAAGCTTCGAAACATGTGAAGCAAAATTAACTCGAAAGTAGAAAAAATATTGTTTTAATTAATAAAAAATCGTCATTATGAAATTCCATAGTGTTCATGCCTTAAGTTTATTTTCATTATAAACTAGCAAAGTTACCCGTTCTTAGAATGGGAATGTATCATGTTTGTTATGTCATTATTCTTGTCTAGGCCTTAATAAATATGTTTATTTTGTTTATTTTTTAATAAATTTGCTACCTAATATTTCATCTACGATTAAAATAATAAGATTTAAACATAGTCGATTCAAAGAACTTCGAGCTAACACAATTCTATGTGTATTTTTTTAAGTTTTAAATTAACACTTCAATTGTTTTCTTCTATTAAAAAAAAGGAAGGTATAAAATTTTTTTCAGAGAAATAAATTTCTTTCCAAAGTGAGTATTTTTATTTTCTAAAATTCTGTGCCACAAAGAGTTAATACGACTTAAATAGGGACATGTTTTATTTGTTGTTTCTTGAACCTCCATATTAAATAATTAATTCGAATATAAATGTATATCTTATAGATTATTTATAATTTTTAATGAGAATTACAAATTTTACGTTGCTAAGGCTTTATTAAATGTAGTAAAAATCAAGCGCAACATTGTTTATATACTCAAGTTAATAAAGCAGAATATGAATAAGGTAATTGAAGTGGGTTAATGCATTTTTAACATTAATATACAGATAAAACCCCAAAATAATGGAAACCGTTTCCTGGAGTATTAATTAAGCAATATTTTTGATTACTTATGTATTCAATTCTTACATAGTTAAATAACACTAACTAACTAATCATCACGTCGTCTCCCCGAAAGGGTAGGCAGAAAGAATGGACTGTCACACTTTTACTGATGCGGCACTCCATCCGTTTCTTTTCGCCCCGCGGGAGACGCGGTGTGATGGGTTGCGAACCTCATAATTACGCTATTTAAATTAGAAAGTAACCTTACTGTTTTCACTGAAAAATAATGTGTACTGTCAGAAATGTACAGAAATATATAAAATAATAATACAATGGTATAATGCATCTAATGCTGGACAATCCCAGATGGCGAAAGATTTTACTTTGATAGATTATGATTGATAACTCGGATTTCTCACCCATAAGACGAGAGACTTGGACCGGGACTAATGAAAATATACTTAACGTTACAATCTGTATTTTTGTTTAATAGTACAAACATGACAGTTTTCTTTGCAAAGTTATCATAAAATTCAATCACTAGATAATCTCACCCTTATAAAGTACAAAAAATACATATTTTCAAATACGAGTTTGACATAGAGAATATTTTAGTTTATGGATGAAAAAAATGCTTAAATAAACCATTGCAATACACAGATGTATCTTATATCAATATTTTTCAAAACATTTTTTTCGGTGTAGTATTTAAGAATCCCTAAACACGAATTATAAAAAAAAACTGATTATCACATTTTTTTTTAAATCCTATTTTTATGTTGTATAATTCATGAAAAAATAATCCATTAAGAAAAATTTTGTCGATGTTTTTAACCTTTCCCTCACGGTGCCTAAATAAAAACGTGCGTTCCGGTGTAGGGAAGTCAGTACGCGTTAAAAAATTAGCGATTTTAAATCGGAAAAATAGGAACATTCATAGCTAATCCCCTTATATAATTATAATTGAAGTAAAAAATTATAATAATTGAGATTTAATTGCTAAAAACATTTAAAAAAGCATCTGGCAACGCTCACAGAACGGGCATAGACCCGCTCTGGTTGGAAGCCCGAAAGCGATTGCCGGCGGCGGCGGGACGGCCGAGAGTGAGAACATTGAGCTAGAACATATGCAAGAGTGAGATGCGAATATAGTTTCCCGTACTCAGCGCTACGAATTTTGTTTCCGATGTTCAAAAAATACCGCCGATGTACCCGATGAATTCTGATTATTATTAATATTACTTTTTTAATCAATGCGTAAATATATTATGGAGGAATACCTAAAATCTTAAACTTGTATTTATTAAATGTATAGAGATATTGATGGTTATTAGAAGCAACGTGTTTAAGATACCCATCACAGGGAAGGGAGGGTTAAGCAGGTTCTAAAATACAAACGTGAAACATTCCGGTTCCAGAGTAGATATTTTCGATATTCGAATTTCGACATTCAATTTGCTCCAAAGTACCGTCACGTATTCACGTTCCTTGAGCAAACTTTACCTAGTGCGAAAGTGCTCAATATGCACTTCGGCCCGATAAACTTAAAAGTTGGACATTTTTATTGGCCTCGTATGGGGGAAGCACGTTGTGTTAGTACAATCAATTACGGAAAGCGCATCGCAATCAGAAACGCGAAACCCGCCGTTAACGACTCCAACTGAAACACATTTGCCCCAGTCTGAAAGTTTACACAAATTACCAGCTGATTGCTCTGAAATAGCATTTTGTTTACGTACAATTTTATTTTATTAAATAAAAAAAATTGAAACTTTATGTATTAGACAGTAAGGTCATATTGGCATATGGTTTTGAGACCAGAGCGGATACCACAAGAACGAATGTTAAGGTGCAGGTGGTAGAGATGCGGACGCTGAGCACAAAAGCAGGCAAGACTCTTCGAGTAAGGAACACGATTTTCTGCAAAATCTCAAAAATTGAGGGATCAAATCGAATCAATCATTTCAAATTTCTTATAATATACTCAATGTCAGTGTTTTTTTATATATCTATATATTTAATATGAAATTTTACATCATTGTTCGAAAGATAATTTAATCATCCTTCCTGATATTTGATATTTAGATGCGTAACAAAAAGTTGAGATGACATTCACATAATCTTAAACAAACCGTAACATGTAAGTCCATTAAAATATGATATATTTACACATGAAATGCTATGATTTTCCAAGACTTTGGCGTCCCATCAGATTTTCAAAGAAATTCTAAGTGTCCTCACACATAACCCAACTAATGCAGACCTCGATGCAATTAGAGCAAACCGGAGTATACTAGCATCCTGAAACATGTCGCCTTCTCTGTAAATAATCAATATTCACAACAACAAATATGTATGCTTATATCGTTACATACCGTAAAATACGTTTTTATCAAAAATAAATACAGCCAAAATCAACACCAAAACATTGATTGTTGCAGTCGATTGAAACGCTGTCAATTAGCGTGTTGGGGCTCACCAGAGTTCAATAGTTCATAAATTTAGTTTACCCGCGCGGGGCTAATTGGGAGAGAAACGCTCGAGTTTGATCGAATGAAGTCAAATTATCGAATCGAGTCGTCAGAGAGGTGATCCGAAATGAACACCAAACTCTCCAGAAAGACTTCAAATATCAACTCAAAAGTACTTCAAACGTCTTTAGAAAAGTTCTTCAACTGAATAAGAATTATAAAAGACGTAGCGCGCCTCTGAATTATTCAAGTTTTCTATCAATAATAATATTAATGGCACGTCAACTAGGATGGACTGAAATAAAGTTCAGAACTTACATTATTATTATCTGGATAATTTTTGATATTTCGGTTTTGTTTTGGAGTCATGGCTTGAATGTTATTTATGTTAAACGATAGGAGGTTCACCTGGCGATAACTTTCATTATGACTTTAACTTTTAAAACAGCTTTTGATTTATGTCAATCCCTATCTGTATGTTATAAATCTAATTGTTAATTTATCGTTTCTTCTTCCTCTTTATTAATGGCTTTTCATCGCTTGTGGGTGTTCTGGCCAGTCTCAAGTAAGGGTAGTTGTTGTGTATTAGTAGTAGTAAATTAAGGGATTAATATATGGAAGAATGTTATAAATAAAATTACATCTAGGGTTAGTATCTAATAATTATTTGTTAGTAGTGTGGAATATGTTACAGATTTATGTTATTAAGGCTCAGGAATTTTGTTAGTAGTTTATACAGGTTACTTAATTACTTTTAATAATAAATGAGTGGATTCCAACTTTTACGACTCGATAACCATAGATTTTTAAACAATGCTTACAATACATTATTCGCTTATTCCCAATGGAATCCAAATGATCCCCGAATCGTTTAATTAAAAATAGATCAAAGCGAGTAAATATGTATCCAGAACCGCTTAGCTTTGTAAGCGCTGCTTATTGATTTCTTTTTCATAAATTGAGTAAAATATTAGCGATAACAGTGGGCTGGCACACACGAAAATCAAATTACAAAGTATCACGTACAGGAGAATAGAGAATGATTTTCGGATCATAGTGGGGCTGTACCAGACGGTACCGCTCTTGCCAAAAGACATGAATCCCTCAAGGTCGCCAGTATTGCCATTCCGAGTTTGACATTCTCCAAAGGACAATGTATGTTAATAACATAATTTGTAATCTAATCGCCCCAACTGTAACCGCGATCGTTATGAATGGCTTCAATATTGAATTTGGAAGAGACCGGAAACAAAATTATATTTATTTATTAATGACGGTCGAGTTTATAAAAAAATTAGTTAAACTATGGAGTAACAAAACAAAAAAATTGATTTTAAACACAAATTTTGTCACAATTGTCTTTTAAAGTATTACACTATGTGAGGAACATGTATTTAGTATTTATGATTGACAAACAAATTTGAATATTCGAATATTTGTAAAACAAATAATAATTTGTTTTACAAATATTCGAATTACTGTATTAGCACGTTTGGTACAGGCATCAAAAAGGTTTTACAGCAAACTTTATCAAATTATACGAAGTTACCCACTAAAATGTGAAAATTCTTTTGTATTATTTTACACTTTTTGTGACTAACATCATTCATATATAGTTTCATTACATTATTTTCGCAACTCGTACATTCACACGTGTGAAATTTACAGTCGTTATTTATCTTCTTCTTCCTGTGCCGTGACAAAGTCCTCCCAACGTTGCGATCTGCAGCAAATGCATTCGGCGGCACTTGGAACAGGTTCTGGACTCGGGTCATTCCTGTCCAATCTTATATGTTCCGCAACAAGGAAAACTGCTTTCTACCAACTCTCCGACGTCTTTCTACTTTATCTATTAACATCATTTTAAGGAAGTGGAATTTTTCTTCCCTTAGCACATGACCCTAATATGAGATCATTGTAACTTTCACACTCGACAACAGTTCTTTATTGTTTCTGGCTCTCTGTACACGTCTGCATTACTGACCCTATCGGTCTACGGTATACGGAGCATTCTGCGATATATCCACATTTTAAATGATTCCAACCGGTTAATTACATTCACTTTCAGAGTCCAAGTTTCACAACCATATTTAAGATTTAATCATTATTTGTCGGAGTTTCAGATTCAGATTATCATTGCAAAAGAAGGTTCTCATTTTATTAAATGCACCTTATGTAACTTCAATTCAGCGTTCCAGTTATTATGCCCCCGAAGCATCTAAATTTGTTGATCATTTCGATATTTACACTATTCAGTTGCAGAGTGGATGCAGCATAATAAAGTCGCCCAAATGTCATCCATTTGGTCTTCTTAACTGATTTTTAAGCCCAGATCCTCTCCTGCTGTATCAATTTTAATAAGGAGTTCTTGAAGATTGGGTTCACTGTCAGCTTAAATAACTGTGTCATTGGTATACCTGATGTTAGTAACGATAATCCCATCTATCTTCACTCCCAGACTGGATTTTTCAATACATTGGAAGGCTTGATTGGAATACAAGTTTATTTACCATTGATGGCTTACTTTATCGTGTCGTACTTCGGTAACAGGGTGCGCGTGCAGCTCTTAATTATGCCTTCTACTTAAACTAACTAACTAACTAACCATCACCCCGTCTCCTCGAAAGGGTAGGCAGAAAGAATGGACTGTCACACTTTAACCGATGCAGCACTCCATCCTTCTCTTTTCGCCCCGCGGGAGACGCGGTTTGATGGGTTGCGAACCTCATCGCCACCAATAGGCATATCCCGCGCTCACTTCGATCGTCTTACATCCACAAAATAAATCTTAAACAAATAATATCAAATACAATGATATAAAATAAAATAAAATAAACATAATTTAACAGAAAATGTTCTTTTTAGATGATGCACATGTTGTCTATTTGATTTATGTTCCACGCATCCATCGTTTTTTTTTTAATTAGCAGTAATTAGGCATTTAAAACACATCAACACCAGCGAGAACTTTAAAATAATATTGAATAAATTATTCAAATTGTCATTGGAACTAATGAAAAATTTATGTTCAATTGTTTATAAAAACGAAAAAACTGATATAATTTTAACACTAAAACAGTTCAAAGTATTACGTGTCACAATTAACTATTAAAAATTGCGGCAACAATCAAATTGATCAAAACAATTCACTTATACACGAAATATCTAAAAATTTACGGGAGCACCACATGAACCAAACCAAATTTTCAATTTCAGAACGAAGTTTTTTTCTTTCTACTTAACACATCAAAATAAGTATTACTTTAAAAAATACTTCGAAATCAACGTATCATCCTTTCCAACTAACGTGGAAGCTTTTCAGTTACTTGTAAATGTATATTATCATTTTTATTTGTACAATAACGTACAGCACCACATGAACCAAACCAAATTTTCAATTTCAGAACGAAGTTTTTTTCTTTCTACTTAACACATCAAAATAAGTATTACTTTAAAAAATACTTCGAAATCAACGTATCATCCTTTCCAACTAACGTGGAAGCTTTTCAGTTACTTGTAAATGTATATTATCATTTTTATTTGTACAATAACGTACAATCAAACGTATCGAAAGAAAAGAAAAAAGACATGGTAGCATAATGGAAAAATTATTCTAAACATTATGTAGCCGTACTTTGGCAAATGTTTGCAACAGTAATATCGAATATTGAGACTTTGTTTACAAATGGGAAGTGATTTTTATTTTCACTAAAGGGAGTATTCAGCATTTCCCCAAGGATTTTCTTACATTTTTTATCGAAATATAAGATACTGACTTAGTTTTGGTGGTAGATAAAGAATAAATTACGCTTTTTCTTTTACGTTTAAGAAAAACTTCCAACTCAATGTAAAATATGACTATAATTTATTAAAGACAAATTTCCATAGCTTATATTTTCAAAATATAACAAAAACAGATTACTTTTTCCCGTGTAACTATTAAACAATGACAAATAGAAATGAATGTCAGTGAAAAAAAGAGATATTATTTTGTTGAATAGCTTTTCACATCATTACATCTTCTTCTTTTTCTCAGTCGTATTCCTCATGATTGAGAGGCGTGACCATCCTATAAACCAGAGGTTCCCAAACTTTTTAGTGCCGTAGACCGCTTGCCGATTTTTTCTATTTTGTGTAGACCCCCTGCTTTTCTAATTATTTTTTTGGCGAGAAGTCGCTGTGGAGCTAAAAAAAAAGGTCGTCAACGATTTCCATCGTCCGATTATCCTCATATGAGCTATTTAATTTTAGATAAACTTAAGACGTTAACACTGTGGAATTCCATAATGACATTTTTTTTATGAAATTAAACACTGTTTTTTCCACTTTTGAGTTTACTTTTCTAGACATGTTTCGAAAGCCTTCATCATGGGGAGAACAATATCTCCCAATGGTGAAGGCTTTCAAAACATGTCGAGAAAAATAAATTCAAAAGTGAGCTATTTATAATTTCGATATTCGTATTGCGTTTCAAAATTCGGCTTCAATTTTGTTGAACCATCTCGAGGACCCCCATTTACATCTCATGGACCCCTCCTGGTCGTAGGCCTCTTGCAAGTTGCCTTTGAACCTTGAGGGTCTATATAGACCACTTTGTGAATGACTGCTGTAAACTATTGACCATGGCACGCCAAACGCTCCTGTCTTACGTCAGTATCCAGGCTGAAGCTGATGAAAGACCAGTCAGCACCCTGATTTGATCGGACTAGCGGCTTGGGGGTCGTCCTTGTGGTAGTTTTCCTTTCACTTTGCCCATGATGACGAACTTTTCAAGATTTTTCTGAACTTTCCTATTAATTCTCGTAATTAGGATTTGAAACAAGCTATTTGATGATGGAAAAAATTATCAACGTGCGTCATAGCTAAAAATTACATATAATAAAATAAATACCTGGCATGACAGTCGGTGATATCATCAAGAAATTGATGCATGCAGCTCCGGAGCCATGCCCCATGAGGGTTACACTAGATGGATCTCCCCCGAAGAGTTCTATGTTCTGCTGCACCCAATGCAGCGCCGCTATCTGGTCCATCAGGCCGTAGTTCGCCACTCGCGCCTTCAGGTGAGGAGTAGGGTTAGCGTTCAAGAAACCTGCGAAAATGTTGGAGATTCAAATATAAGTTCAATGTCTTTATTGAAGGTTAAAGAGTTATTACTGTGGAATTCCATTGTAAATTTTGAAGGATAAATTTAAAAACTTAATAAGTGATTAAAATGATTATATAATTTACTAACAAACCAGGCAGACGTTTTCCTGTCCGAGCGTTGGCTTGCCTGCTATTAGCTGGTTCAGCAAACGTTTTTTCGATTTTCGTATTTTCAACTTATTAAACGCTGCCTGGTTGAAATGTGGAAAAAACAACAACAACAAACCATCACGCCGTTTCTCCGTAGGGGTAGACGGAGAGAATGGATCGCCACACCACTCTGTCCTGGCACATCTCTCTAGCTTCCTCCACATTCATACAGCGAGTCATACACGCACGTTGATTTTTCCGACTTCTAACATGACCAACCTTTAAAATTTATCTTCACATTTTATAGTTCAATCTACACTAGCGCCATCCATTAAGATTGGGTGTAAACATTAAGCAGAAAATCTTTATTAATGCAATGTGAAAGGCTTTGCAATTATCAAACAGTGCTAGACTAAGCCTGGAGATGTCTCTCCAATTTTTATGCTTATAACTTGGACCAGTTTTTATACAACATATTGAATGTATACAAATACTTGTAGACAAGTGTTTGTATACATTCAAAATGAAGTATAAAAGTGTTTTTAATAATGCTATATCACAATTGAGGTTCTTCATAAGAAAGTTTTGTTCATTATAAGGTCTACGAGTGATATGTGTGTAAAAGATAAAACATTCCAACAGATGTGTCGCCTTACCCAGCAAGCCCAGCCTGTAGTTGATAGTGATGACCACCATATTAGCGTAGCTCGCCAGGACCGAGCCGTCAAAAGGGTTTCCGGAGTTCCACTCGAATGACTCTCCGTGAATGAATATGATGACGGGATACTTCACCTCGGGACTACCGTTCACTGAAACAAAATGATCACATTAACATGGTTGTCTGTATATAATTAAACAAATTATCCATGCCAAAATAATTAAATATGAATCAGTCAAATATCAAGAACGGTATATTTAAACATTATATTTGATAATTACCTAAAAAGTTTAAAAATAGCATTGAATATTTTCTTCTTCTTACAATGAGAGAGCACTACATCGGAAATTGACTTTGAGGTGGGATTTCGCAAAATTGTAGTACCCCCTACAACTTTTTTCTCGTACCGACCGTTATGTATAGAAGCGAAGCATGGTACATAACAAGAGTGAAAGTAGAATAAATGCAGTAGAAATGAGTTCTCTCAGACGAATGTGTGTACTCTGTGTATGATAATGTCGAATGAAAATATAAGAATTGAATGCGGTACAAATGATGGTTTTATGAACAAAATAATGAAAGTATCATTAAGATGGTTTGGACACATGGAAAGAATGAATGAAGAAAGAATGGTAAAAAAGTATACGTAAAAGATGTAAATGGAACCACTAGAAAAAGAGGAAGACTAAGGAAAACGTGGCACGATCAAATAAATCAAATATTGAATGTCGGCCACGTGAGGAGTCAGAGAAATCGACACGCGTGCATGACACGATGTATGAATGTTGAGGAATCGAGAGAAATATGTCTGGAAAGAAAAGTTATACAAAATTATTTCTGCTTACCCCTTCGGGGAGACGGCGTGATGGTTTATAAGTTTAGTACCCCCTCAGTGTGTTCTACATTCAAAATAAAAAAGCGCAATAGCGAGCCAATTTCTAGGAGAAGCCTTCAAAGTTTCCACCGTTGCCTATATATAGAATAGCCTACCTTCTTGCTCTATTCCACTGACTAACTGGGTCCCCGTTCAAATCCCGTGCCATGCTCGTGTTTTTTTTTTAATTTCTAATATATTATTAAAGCGATGGTGAAAACTTTAAAGTCTTTTTTCTAGAAAATGGCAAGTCATTGTATTTTTTTACTTTGACTATCGACGACTCTTAGGAAGTATTACAATCTTGCGAAATCCCATTCCGAATTCAATTTCCTATGTCGTGCCCTCCCCTTGTTAGAAAAGGCCTTGTGGCATGTTTCTTAATAGGAATTGACAATGTTGAAATAAAAACTATAAGATATTTCAGAAAATTTGTTTAAAAAAACTTGTTTTTTGGTGATGCTATCAATTTAAAATGAAATTTTATAGAAATTTGATTTTATTTTAAAACCATCATAAAACAATAAAAACCATCACGTTCTGCATAAAACTCTGTTTATTCAAATAACAGTTTCTCTTTGGTTAACACTTTAATTGAAAATTCTTTGAAGGAAACGAAAATAAAATGAGACAATTTTTCGATAAACTTAAAGAAAACGACACAGTTTTCATCTTTGAAATTTTTCAATACACTGTGTGCACGAACCTGTTAGAAGATATCTGTTTCCTTTAAAAGCGATGCAATTTCCCATATGAGAGCAGCATCTTCTCTATAAGTTGTTCCACTAAACACTTCGTCGAAGGAATACGAAACCTTTGACGATAGTTCACTAGAACTTTTACGTTTATAAAGCAAACAAAGCTAAACATTTTAGTTTTCAACGATAGTCACAAACATTAAATAGGGGTTTCAACAAATAACAAAGATGTAAAATAGTATTATGAAATAATTAAATTTTCATTACAATGTACAAATTCAATTGAACTTCAATTGTTCTTATAGTTTCGACCGATTTAAGCAGCTCGTTACCATTTCTGATATCTTTACGGAAAAAATGCTCTGCATTTGCACAAACCATATATTTTACAATAGTAAAAACAAATATATTTTATATTCAATATATAACCTTAATACCCTGAGTGCTTCGGAGAATTCTGGGACCTGTGAATGACGCAAAATTCTGGGACCTGTGCAGGCTGGAGTGTGCGGCATAATGACGAGCTGTACTATATTTACAAAGCTCTCAGTATTTCCACACAGGTCAGACTGAATAGACTGAGATGGACCGGTCACGTGCAGAGGATGCCGTCATCGCGAACCCCAAAAAGATTGCTGGAGTGGCACCCAGATTGTATTTATTTTACTTAACGACAGCTGTTTCATCAACCAATGTTGACATCATCAGGTGTTAACATTAATAACACCTGATGATGTCAACATTGGTTGATGAAACAACTGTCGTAAAGTAAAATAAATACAATTTGTGATATAAAACAAAGTTTTTGAATCAACAGTTATAAAAAATATTTAATACCAGAATCACATGAAAGATGGTTCGACATAAGGAATACAAGATACTCTCCAAAGTCAAGAGAATTTGTCTACTGAACGTACTTCCACGAATATGAAAGACGTCGATCTCCGAAGCGATCTTGTTCAGCAGTTTGATTGCTCTCCCCACCGGCATCACCAGAGTCAGTTTGGTTCTGCATGCTGGGATATAAAACAGTCTGTGCTGAAGCTGTCGAAGATAACCATCCGGAGCATAATAAAGATGGATAGCCTCCAAGATGACGGAATTCTCAAAGAATCCCGTGATAATCTGAAGAAATGGGTGAGTGTCTAAACAAAAGTAATAATAATAATTAAAAATTACCATAAATGTTTATTTTGCGTAAAACAATAAATATTTTTGCATTATTCTAATTAAAGTAGGTACTAGCTTGAGGGCTGTCTTGGTATATAATAGTATGGAGTAACTTTTGACGATTAAGATGACGTCTATATTTCACCGCATTAATATGTTGCCTGACAAAGTTGTTGAGCTTTTGACAGATGAAGAGGGTGAAGTTTGTCAACCAAGGAGAGTATAAACCTCAAATTGCAGTAATATGAACATTTAATCATCTTCATCGTAACATCCATACTTCATAATTTACCTCAGGTACAATAAATTGCTGGTGTGGTATTTATTTATTAATTAATTATCATACGTATGGAAACGAAGCATGGAACTGGCAAAATAAGGATAAAAGTAGAATAAATGTAGTAGAAATGAGATTTCTTAGATGAATGTGTGGATACTTTGTGTATAATAGAGTGTCGAATGAAAATATAAGAAGGGAATGCGGTGCGAATGATGGTGTTATGAACAAAATAATGAAAGGATCATTAAGATGTTTTGGACATATGGAAAGAATCAATGAAGAAAGAATGGTAAAAAAAAATTATATGTTAACGATGTAAATGGAACCGGAAATAGAGGAAGACCGAGGAAAACGTGGCACGATCAAATAAATCAAATATTGAATGTCGGCCATGTGAGGAGTCAGAGAAATCGACGCGCGTGCATGACACGATGTATGAATGTTGAGGAATCGAGAGAAATATGTCAGGAAAGAAAAGTGTGGCAGTCCATTCTTTCTGCCTACCCCTTCTGGGAGACGGCGTGATGGTTAGTTAGTTCGTTTAATTATTTTAATAAAATGTATATTATTAAAGTTTCTCGTTCACAATAGTGTTTTATTAAAAAACCTCAATTACCTACGCATAATTTTACAATTCACCAACAATAATGAATTGGAATAAAAACAAAAAACATCTGTCCATGGTTAATGTTGAAAAAACTTATTAAAAATAAAGGTTACAAAAAATTAAAGGTTCACCTGCAGTATTAAGGCAAAAAAAGTTACTACCACATGATATAATGAAACTTATAGAAAACGAATACTTTCGTTTTCTGCGAACACCATAATCCGAGAATTCAGCAAGATTCAAAATGAGGTCAGATGGGAGCGACGGTACTGGTACCAACATCTCTAGAGAATGAATCCCACAAGAATCCCATATATGGCTCGGCATGGAATGCCAGACGGACGGCGTCTACCGGGGAGACCCCCAAAAATGTGAGTTCCTGAGGAGGAGAATCCTGTAGTAACAGACTCTTATTTCTATAACAAGTGAAACAAAAATTGAAGAAAAAAGATTAATTCTCTAAAAGAAACAATTTTTGTTCATTTATTATCCGCCCTTATTAAATAACTTTTACCCCTATCCCATTTTATATATTTTTTAACAATGTTTTGGTATATTTTAAAAAATATACACCTGTGAAGGATAAGACCCGTTTATTTAACATGTGAACAATTTAATTCACTCTTTTTTCTGATATTAATGATTTTCCAATAATAATTTTAATTAATAAATAAAAAATTCAAAAACAATTATTATTTATTCTATATTCGCCATACTTTGTGTTGTAGATGTTTAATATATATTTTTTTCTTTTTTATATACTTTGTATACAGCACTAACTTTTTAAACAGATTAAAATCAAATATCAAACATGTTTCGGACAACCCGGTCCTTCCTCAATGATATTATAAAGATATTTTAAATATTATAAAATTGTTTACAAATATGATCAGATTTGAAAGAAAAAGAAAAAGACAGATCTGTCAAAACATGTTTGATATTTAATTTTAATCTCTTTAAAAAGTTTGTGTTTTATATAAAGTACATAAAAAAAGCAAAAGAAAAATACGATTATTATTATTGACTGTTGACAACCCCTGGACTAAATTACGTTTCCTTCAGCACGACGCCGCCGTAGTACCGTAGTACCGTAGCAGTAAAGTATGAAGGCTTCCCACTTTAGTCCCTATCTCCCTGCATGCACTTACTTTAAAACTCCAAGAGAACCAAAAGCGGAGCACAACTGCATTGCATTGTATGAAATGAAAATATTGGACGACGTTAGCGGAACAAGTGCTAAGATTGTATGTGCCCCCAATTTTTTTACAACAACTTTAAAATTGCACTCGGATTTGGCTCAGATTGAAATCTCAAATTATACAAAATCTTGCTGTAAATACTTTACGTTATCATATATAATATACAGTACGCAAACATACGACTTTAAACAGACAGAATGTAATATTTATTTACGCATTAGTTTGTGACCTTAATGACGAGGTGCGAGCACAAACCAACAAAGCGACAGCCGTGGCTGGCTGCTTGTGCGACACCATATGGAGGAACAAACACATGCTAACCAAAAGTAAAGTCAAGATATACAAGGCGTGCGTTCGCCCCATCACTACGTATGGAATAAAGGTCAGAGCCGATACCAATATAACTAAGAACCTTCTTAGAAGAGCAGAATTGCGAACCCTACGCTCCATTGCAGGCAAAACCCTCAGAGATCGGATCAGAAATGAAACGATAAGGTCTGTCTGTGGTGTTGAAGACATAGTAAGATGGGGAAGAAGCAGAAGGCGCTTTTGGAGAGACCACGTGGAGAAAACAAGAATTGCAAAAATTGTTAAGGATGAAAACCCAAGCAGCAAGAGATTACCAGGAAGGCCGCCGAAGAGATGGAGAGATGGCTGGATACCATCATCCCAGGACAGCCCACCGTCACAAACAGGTTATACGACCTAAACTAAGAGTAAGAAGAAAGAAGAATAAGAAGCATTAGTTTGTGGTGTTGAGAACATATATTAGTAAGATGGGGAAGAAGCAGAAGGTGCTTTTGGAAAGACCACATGGACCGTCTGGAAAATACGCGAATTGCAAAAATTATCAAAGAAGAAAATCCAAACAGCAAGAGATTACCAGGAAGGCCGCCAAAAAGATGGAGAGATGGCTGGACATCATCATCTCAAGACAGTTCACCGTCATAAACAGGTAATACAACCTAAACTAGGTCGAAGAAGGAGGTTAAGGATTTTTGAGCAATACCAAGGAATTCTATAAATTCACTGTTAACACATTTTTAAAAACAACAAACTGTACATATTATATGATAAATTTTTTTTAAACAAAACAATTTGTATTTTTTTATCATTCTACTAAATAATAAGCAATAGAAAAGCGATATATTATATCGATTTATATTTGATTTATTAAACGCAATATTTACGTATGAAGACACTGAAACCGAAATGAAGACACTGATGACGATAGCATGCAAGACACTGAGAGATCGAGTGAGGAACACCAGAATAAGAGAGGTTGAAGATATTATAAGATGAAGAAGACAGCGAAAAAGGGACTGGTACGGTCATGTTCAAAGAATGGACACCACCAGACTCCCCTATATTGCATTATATAATCAGCCTCAAGGGAATCGTCCTCGTGGAAGTCCTCGGAAAAATATGGAAGGACAGCTGGGAATCTACCTCACAGGAAGAGTAACACTCTGGAGAACAGACCACATAGGTCTACAACAAGGAAGAAGAAGAATTACGTATGGAAAATAATACATCTCTACCTATTGAATTTTTTTTCCAAAGCGACATTTTATGGAATACAATATTCAGTATTCAATTGTTTCTCTCGAAACCTAAACTGAATATAACAAACACTTTTGTCAAATAAAAATTGAATTGAATGTAATCACAATAAAACTGCTTGCTCCTTTGTAATACGGGATAGAATAAGGGAAATAACTTTTGGAGAGGGGATATATCATTTTCTATTTTCAGCTATTGTCTTTGAATACTTCACAGGGTGAACATATTTGGCTTGACTTAGAGATAACTTCAAAACAATAGTGCGCATTACTCTTCATAAAGTTTTTGCTACATAAAGTAAACGTATTCAAAACATGAAGAACAAATATCTTGTAATTTTTTGGACCACATTTTAATTTAATCCAATTTGCAAGTATGACTTAAGTATGATAAGTGGGCCTCTAGGGTAATAGATTTAAGAAAACAGTTCAATTAAAAGAAATATCATAAAATTAAAGAAAGTATCTCTTGACCCAGCCAGATGTAGAGATAAAATGCAGAATTGAGGCAGCAAGTGCTACGTTTAATAAAATGAAATCACTCTCCTGCAAGATAACGTAAACATGAAACTCCGCCAGAGAATGATCAAATGCTATGTGTGGTCTATTTTATTTTACGGATGTGAAACGTGTATCTTGAATGTTAACTCAATGAACAGTCTGGAAGCATTTAAAATGTGGCTCCATCGACGAAAGCTATCCCTAGACATACATGGTTACCAATACCGTGGTCCTGAAGCGAGCTAGAGTTGACAGGGAACTGTTATCAACTATCAAGGTTCGAAATATCTCACATCTGGGTCATATACTGCGTGGGGAAAAGTACCACCTTCTCCAACTAATATTGAAGGGGAAAATTGAGGGACGCCAAGGGCCCGGAAGAAGACAAATGTCCTGGCTGCGAAACGTGAGGGAGTGGACAGGCATCCGAAGTGTGAAGGAGCTGTTTCGAGAGGCGCATGACAGGGACAGGTTCGCCAAGGTGATCGCCGACAGGGCACTTGAAGAAGAAGAAGAAGAAATAAAGTATGTAGAATAAAATAATTCTATAGAAGCACTTAATTATCTTGTCTTAATTATTATTGCACTTAATTATCTTGGCCTGTCACACTTTAACCGATGCGGCACTCCATCCTTCTATTTTCGCCCCCGCGAGAGACGCGGTGTGATGGGTTGCGAACCTCATCGCCAATAATAAATATTATGTATATTTATACGGATAATGACTACTTTGAAATTGACTTAATGAACGGTAAGGCATTAATACTGTAGAATTCCATAGTGATATACTTAGGAAATTGAAAATAACTTTGTTTATTCCCCAAAATTTTAAAAAACATTTTAAAAAAAACGTCACGTTTCAAGGATACCACCATCTTCAGGTGTAAAAATTATATTTTTACACCTGAAGATGGAGGTATCTTTCCGAAACATGTCGTATTTTTTAATATTTTGTGGATTGAACAAAGTTATTTTCAATTTCCTAAGTATATTACTTTGAAATTAAAGTATTCTTATGATGTTCCAAAAATATAAACAATCGCGGGGAACTGTAAATAACTTAATCATAATGAAAATAAAAATAAATATAATCGTTAAAATCAACGATCAATACATAATATCCATTAATTATCTTTTCCTTTGCTTTTGTTGTTTAGCTTAAAAAGCATCGTTATAATATTATCAAAGCCATCATTTTATATTATGCTAAGGTATAATGTATGAACACAATTCCAGTAAATATACTATCAGCATTGAACATATATTATAAGATCAACCTTTAATGTTTGTGGAACACCTTGTATACACGCCACGTTCCTTATATGTATCACTTCCTTCTGTACATTTCACAATTCCTCTGAGGTGAACTCATATTCTTTGCATCTTTTTTATTCTATTGTTTCAGGGATGAATGTGGGAACAGGGTAATTTATTCTCCCGTTCAAAGTTTTCATAACTTTATAGAAATTGGATGAATTTTCAGACTTTTGTTCGAAATGACAGGTTATTATGTTTTTTTGGTACAACTGAAAATAGGAATTATTACTTTTGGTTGGTGGTTTAAATTTTCTATAGAGCGCTTGTTGTTGGGTTATCATGGTAGAAAACACAATCAAGTTACCTCAGAAGATATATTCAAATGCCGTAGAATTACATTATTTAAAAAAGGTTTAAACGCATTAATGTTTCATTTTTATATATATACTAAGTATACAACACTCATTTTATTAATAAATAAAAAATTAAATGCCAAACATGTTTCGGACATACAAGCCCTTCATCAGTGATATACTAGTAATATAAATTTAAATAGTATAAATATTAAATATTTTTTTCATAAACGTAGTCAGTTTTGACAGATTTTTAAAAATGATTTATTTTGGAACGTTTAAGCTTTTGTTATAATAAATATAATAAATAAAATTAAAATAATATTTAAAAATTCTTACTGGGGTCCAGGTATTAACATACAACAAAGAAAATAGATCTAATATTATACTTGACGTTAAATTTATTTGATTATTAATAATATTTTTCTTTATTTTTATTTGATTTTTCAATTTCTAAAATTTTGACATCGTTCAAGTTATATTTCTATTGTTGACATGCAAAATTTCAAGGCCAACATGTTTATTTGTTATAAAAAAGCATAAACGTTCAAAAATAAATAATATATAATATAATAATTTTATATCTGTCAAAACTGACCACGTTTGTGAATTTTTTTATAATATTTATATTTATATTATATAATATCACTGATTGTGTGTCCGAAACATGTTTGGTATTTAATTTTTACTTTTTTAATAAAGTGAGTGTTGTACACTAAGTATATATAAAAATAAAACATTGAGCACAAAGCACATACAGCACAAAGTAATGGCGAATACAGAAGGTAAACGTATAAATAACACAAAATTGACAAAATAATAGTTATTGCCAAAATACTGTATACATTTTTTTTTCTCAATAAAAATGAGACTAAAAATACATTGTTCATGAAAAATAACATTTTTATGCATTATTTATTTGGCCCATAACTGTGCAAATATGCAAAGTGATTAAATAATATAGTAGTGTTTATACTTCACACCAAAGATGCCACTCGTGCTCTACGACACATATTTCAATAAAGAATTCAATTTTTACTTCTTTGTTTATGTTAAAGCCACTTAGTACCTTTGCAATAACTAGTCTTCAATTATATTTAAAAAAAACGTAATGCAATGTGAGGATCTTTTGTAGCAAATGCTTCAACTTCACGCGAAGATAGACGCCCTCGCCATTGCAGTTAACAAAAATAAATAATAATGTTAACTATCAATACTAGAATTAATAACATACCGACCGAGTGAAGTCACCAGGCGCGATTGCACCATCATTTTGCAGTATTGCGAGCCACGCGCACGACCCGCTTCGGTCAGTAGATACCCGCTCCTACGTCTATATTCTGGCGTAACGCTACTCATAATGTCCACCAGTCGCCTAAGGATGGATCAGTTGCTAAATCAAGTGCTCATCTTCATCTTCC
This sequence comes from Lepidostoma basale, assembly GCA_022606425.2. Classification (NCBI taxonomy): domain Eukaryota; kingdom Metazoa; phylum Arthropoda; class Insecta; order Trichoptera; family Lepidostomatidae; genus Lepidostoma; species Lepidostoma basale. The sequence continues at coordinate 86,811 of JAHDVF020001389.1, read as the reverse complement.
TTCCAGTGGAATCTCTGCCCTCGCTTGCCGCAGCTTCTGTAGTTCCAGCCATTAGGAAGATCTTACGGCGCTGTGATGCTCGACTGACGTAACATTCCTGAAGGCCTTTGACACCTTTGCGGTGGCTGTCTTACCGCTTATTGCCAGGGCAGAAATCGGTGAGTGTTTTTTTGTGCTGAGAGAGGGGAAATACTCATGAACTCGGGTCCGCAGACAGAACTATCTGACGAATACCTCCTCTCTGATGCTTCCTTTATCAAATAGTACCACGTTTCGGCATTCCTTCGTTAGACCCTTATTGTAGAAGGAATTAATCATGTCTCACACATTGTTAATACCTTAGTTCTTACTTTTCCTTTCATCAGATTCTATTTTCGTCATTATGGTGCCTATCGTTTTGTTGTTAGTCTCCTTAATAAATCGGCGAGTCTAGAATACCTTTAGTGCTCCGAAGAGAATACGTGAATTTAACATACAAAAACTTTATTTGAATTTAACATACATAAATAATACGGATAAAAACGTCTGTTTTCTAGAAGTTTTATTATAATTAATGAGCATAACATACTTCCACATATGATATTCCCTTAGACATGGCGAAACATTACATTCTCATCAACTGTTATATAACTTTTAGAAAACATTCGTTTTAATTAAGTAATGTGATTTGTTTAATAAATACGTTTTTATGTTGTTGATTGAAATTTCTTGGTAGAAGTTCATTGTAAATAATGAAAATAAAAAAAAATTAGTAAGAATTTTTCTATGTTTATTTTTAGTGTAAAATCTACTTATTGATTTTACACTAAAAATAAACGTAGAAAAATTCTTAATATTTTTTTTTTATTTTCATTAATAAATACGTGTCTAAGTGATAGAGTTTTGAACTCAGCCTCATTTACGTCGTTCGTTGTATTCACGAGTGTATTCCTAAAGTAGTGCTCAACGGTAAGATGAGGGGTGTTTGGTGGTGGTGAAACGCAGGAAACCTTATTGGAAATAATTAGACACGTGGCATAAGCAACCTTACATAGATACGATCATTAATATTCGTGAACAATGTTTTTCTTCTTAGAATAAAATAAAATTAAACATAAACTAACTAACTAACCATCAAGCCGTATCCCCGGAGGGAAAGGCAGAAATAATGAAACGCCACACTGTTCTGTCCTGGCATACTTCTCTCTCTACATTCATACATCTTGTCATGCACGCACGTCGATTTCTCCGAATCCTTGACTGACCTTGACTGATACTTGACCGACATGTAATATTTGATTGATTTAATCGTGCCACGTTTTCCTCGGCCTTCCTCTATTTCTAGCTCCGTTCACGCCGTTTACATATACCTTCTTTACCATTCTGTCTTCACTCATTCTTTCCATGTGTCCAAACCATCTTAATGACCCTTTCATTATTTTGTTCCTAACACTTTCATTCGCACCACATTCACTTCATATACTTGCATTTGACACTCTTTCATATACAGATTTGCCACACATTCGTCTTAGAGATCTCATTTCTACTGCATTTATTCTACTTTCATCCTTCTTTTGCCAGTTCCATGCTTCACTTCCAGACATAAGGGTCGGCACAAGAACACCATTATGCCCTACCATCTTAGCTTTTTTGGATTAAACATTGTAATTAAATGAAAACATATCAAAATTTTACATTTAATAAATTTGCAAAAACTCGAACAAATTAATTAACATGGTTAGTTAAAATATCTGTCGATATTTTAGGCCACTTTTTTCCAGAGGGTTATTGGCATCTTAATTACTGACGTTTATACAGATAAAACAACGTGAAAACAAGAATATGCATTATTTAAATGAAATTACAAACAGGAACAAAATTATATATGAAATTTCCCTTAGAATGTTTGAGGTAAGCCTTGAAATAGAAATAATTTGCCAGCTTCAAACTCCATAAACCTAATTTAAATGAAAAACTTCGGTTTTCCTCCGTCAAAGGAAATATGACATGTTTTCCTCAGCACTCGATTTCAGATAACGAATTTTCTCACTTTCGACGGATTTCACATAACTTGATTTTCGGGAACATCTTTGAGATGGAACTTTCACAACCTAATGACACTTAAATGAATTGAAATAAATATCCAAGTACTTTTCGATATATCCATGTATACAAATGACGTTGTTACTGCGAAATATAATTTTAATTAATACTAATGAAAACGTCAGTTTTCTTGAGGTTTTATTATATTTTATGGGAATGACATGTTTCGCCCTTCTAAGGCATTATCAAATGTGACGAAACTTCATCTCGTTGCAGTTTATATACACTAGTAAATGGAGCAGAATATGGTAATTAACGAAAATTAATGTGACTTAATACTGAGTTGAATATATAATGAGTCGAAGTTTCGTCACATTTGATATTGACTTAGAAGGACGAAACATGTCTTTCCCATAAAATATAATAAAACTTCTAGAAAACTAACTAACTAACTAACTAACCATCACGCCATTCCCCGGAGGGGTAGGCAGAGATGATGGATCGCCACACTGGCCTGTCCTGGCACACCTCTCGGGCTTCCTCCACATTCATACATCGCACCATGCACGCATGTCGATTATTCCGACTTCGTCGATTATTCCGTTAATTCGTATTAATTATTTAAAATGTTGTTTTACATCATTGTTCAAGAAATAATAAATATATGATTTTTTACTCTTACGAAAACCATCATATTATTGTATAGATAATCCATTGTTTTTTACTGTTAAATTAAAAACGCTGTTTTAATATAATTTTTTTTTTTATATAAAATCGTCGCGACAGCTGTTTTGGTAACCGATGTTACCATCGTCAGGTGTTACAATAAACTAAAAATATAAATATATATTTTTTTTAATTGTATCTCAATAGAGACGAAGACGTAAACTGGAAACTGAACATGGATGATCAAGGTGTTTACAGGACTTATGACCTGTCATTGGTTGGGTTAAGCGCACGCTTTATGTATATTACAACACTCCCCATTCCACCTTTATTATTGTGATCATGCATGACAAATTTTTGGAAGATGTATATATACTTCAAAATCCATATTTATCTTCACGTGTCAGTTTCGGTCAGCCATCTATGTAGATTTGGTTGCACTAGTGAATTTTTTCAAGAATCAACCTATACAACCGACCCACTAACGCCATCTATGGAGAATGATTTTTTAAAAATAAATTCATAAAGATTTCATTTATGTAGTAAACACGATTATTAATAGGGGAAGAAACTACACACAATAATTAAAGCAATTAAGACGGGAAAACACAGTAATGAAGTAACAGTAGTTATACCCGAATGAAATTCATCATCAATGAGTCAGACAAATTAACAATATTGTAAATAATTTTATGATCCTTTATTATAAGGTGGGAAAACCGGTAATTAGGTAGCAACAATTATACATAAAATTTTATAATATGGATGAATCAGACAAAATTATGAAAATTAATAAACAAACAAATAAGTAAATAACATTAATAATGGACAAAAATAGACGATTATAAAAAAAAACTCAATTTTTGATATTAAGACAGTGTTTTTAATTTAACAGTGAATAATGTTAAAATATCAAAGTGTTTCCGCCAAAAGAATGGATTATCCGTTGTTTTGGTTTAAATACTATGATCTTCTTCTTCTCAGTCGTATTCCTCGTGATTAAGGGTCTTGTGCATCCTGCAAACTATTGACCATGGCACCCCATGCGCTCCTGTCTCCCGTCAGTCTCCAGACTGCAGCTCATGAGAAACCAGTCAGATCCCGGATTCGATCGGACCAGCTGCTCGGTGGTCGTGATATGATACTTCAAAATTATTAATTGTTTTTATTATAAAACACTTTTGTTATATATATTATTATTATTATTTATATATTTTTAAACAGTCCATTGTTTTATCCGAAATACTATACTTCATTATTATTTACTGTTAACTTATTATGGTAAACTCTGTTAATGTATCACTTTTTTTACCCGACAGCTGTTTCGTCAACCTATGTTGACATCAATAGGTGTAACAATAATTTATCAACTGTTAACATTAAATTTTTGTGATTTTTCGAACCTTAATGTGTATTTATTCCTATGTCAATTAGAATAATCCTTTGATATAATTTTGAAGTTTTCGCTGGAGTTAAGTAAGATACCTAATTACAGTTAATTAAAATAACTGTTAGTTCCAATTCATAGAGCCAAAAACAAAGTGCGATAAGTCATAGTTAAAATTAAGTATGCGAAATCTGTTGACAATTTTATAAACAAATATAATAATCTCATCCTCCTCCCAGTTCTATGCTTCGCTTCCATACATAAGCTTTGGAACTAGAACTCAATTGTGAAGGCCATTTTTGCTTTAATTGTTTTTAATAACATTTTTCATTTGTCGACTTATTGTTATAGATTTTCGTTCCATGTAGTCTGATAATATATAATAATAAAAACAGAAATAAATGAAGATATTGTTATTCGGAACAATCCCAAATCTCGTGCATGAATACTGTTGTTAGATGTTAATAGAGCGCGCCGGGTAGCGGGCCTATATTTAGCCGTAAATCAGTAAAGACTAGCAAATAAAGAAAAGGGTAAGGTTACCAATTGAAGGCAATTACCTCTACATAACCGGCCAATTGTCGGAGAAACTTGTATCGCTCTTGCGCCATTGATATTATCACGTCAAATGCCGTTCATGGGATCGTTTACCCCTGCGTTATGGTGGTCTATCACGCGAGAGGGCACTGGGGTGACCAGGCAGCAGTAACACATGGAGAAATATCGTGTCATCGGAAATATAGTAACTATATTGTATCTGTTTACTTTTCATTTTAAAAGCTTTCTCATGCATTTCAAATAGTAAAATCGTTAGGAATTGGTTGTAAGTTTCTGTTTTATAAAACTCCATTATTAATTATAACGTTACCGCTATTGTTTTATCGGTTTTACAGAGATTTTCTTATTTAAATATAAAAATATAAATACCTGTTAAAAAAATTGTTTCGGCTTGCGAGGGCCTTCTCATTAAACTCATTAACTTGATTCAAATAACATGATAATTTTTTCATGAATTCGAACACAACATTTTTCCACGTTTGAGGTTTCGACCTATATATATTTAAAATAAAAAAAAAACATGTTAACTTAGTAACTAACTACTAAACCACGAAACCAGCTCCTCAAACGGGTAGGCAGAAATAATGAATCGCCACACTGTTCTTTTCTGACTCACTTCTCTCTCTTCCTCAACATTCATACATTCTCAATTTGATTTGATAATCATACACGCATTTCAACTTATTATAATCCTCATTTGACCGATATGTAATATTTTATTGATTTGATCATAATAAGTTTTCCTTGGTCTTCATATATTTCAAGTTCCGTTTACGTATACTTTATGTATTATTATTTCTTCATTAATTCTTCCCGTGTGTCCAAATCATCTGAATTTCCCTTTCATAGTTATGTTTTTAAGACTCTCATACATTGGATATCAACGTATGTTTACTAAGTTTAATTGGTAAAACCAAATATTCTAAGAAACTATTGAAACCCCATTCAGTATTTTTATACATAATGCATGATAGGTATAATGTCAAATAGTTTTATTATTTTCCAATTTTGAACAATGTTTGCATTTTATATATGTATAGATTTTATTTCACAAAAAATGCTCAATAAAACCTTTATATTTTTGGAGTGATCCTTTGTTTGTTGTCAATATTTTTTAAAGACAGTTATTTTATATAATTTTGGATTTGATTATATCATATAAAGGCAAAACATGTTTATTCCATAAAATTCAATGAAACTTTTCGAGAACAGACGTGTTCGACGATGTAAAATTTTAAAAATATGATTTAAATAAACGATTAATCCCAAAAACAAAGTTAACTTACGTTTTTGCCGGATCTTTGTCAGGGATACGAACAGTTTTTATACAATAATCATATTTTTTCAAATAACTATATTTTATATTATAACTACAGTTTCATTGTTAATTTTGTTATAAAATGTATTATCACAAAAATATAAAGTATTGCGTAACGTGTAGAAATATCGACAACTGCTAAAAAAAATTATAATTTACGAAATTGCCATAGACATCAGAATTCACTAACAAAATAACTTCTTGAATATTTTCATGCAGTCTTTGATCTTGTAGAATTTACGTGACAATAAAAATGGCAAAGACTATTCCCTATCATATGTCACGAGAATCAATATGCTAAAAATGTATCTAGTAATTGGATTCAAATAAACTTGCTATAAACAAAAATGTGAAAAGCAACGGGAAACTACAATATTAAAAAGGCCCAAGTGACATTCCATGAATCAGCGAAGATGTTTATAGATTTTATTTCTTATTAATCTCTAGGATTGAAACTTCTTTTTCTTCTTTCTGTGTCTTATCAGGTCTCCCTAACGTTGACTATCACCTTCATAGTGACGACCTGGGGAAAAATATCCAGAGTGGTATCCCCTTGCCTTCTCTGTAGGATTTTCTGGCGGGGTTACGTTCCCTTAGCTGGGTGTATCCAGTTTTATAGCGCTGGAAACTTGAATTGAGGATTGAAACTAAAAAAATAAAACATCTTCATAGGGATACATGTAAATATCTTTAGTCTCCAAAAAAATTACATATTTTAAAATATCATACTTTTTGACATTCAATCAAATTCATCATGGTCACCCTGGCTGGGGGGAGGGAGTTAGTATTATTTTTACAGGTTTTCATAAATCGTCAGTTCACCGTCAGGGCATTTGGTTTTCAGCAAAAGTGAGGATTTGGAACACAGCAAAAGCCAAAACAAAACAAAAATGGACGTGACTCGCTGAACCGTTGCACGAATCAATGGGCCTACTTGAACGGTTAACAAGCGCGAGAGTATTCATTCGAGGGGCGTTTCTACATCGCGATTGACTTCTTTTTTTTTGTATTTGAGTATTGAGATAACAAATGAGATCTTTTGATATAATTATCTTTTTTTTTAAACAGAAATATTGTCTCGTTAAACTACTTTAAACGACTTTACTGTTGTATATTCGCTTTTTATTTTAGTTGTACATTAATAATTATTCTAATTTCGAATTATTATTAACCGTCGCGTTGCCATGTGGTCAATTGAGTTTCCACTGCCAATTTAAAGTTGATTTTCTTAAAACCTATGGACCCTAATATTATAAAAAAATTGTAATCCTCCATTGAAGTGTTCTCAATATTTTGTATAAAAAAAAGCAAAAAATTACTTCCTTCATCCCAAAAAAAAATATTTTCTAAGACTGCCCTCACCTTCATTCGTGTTAAGGTAGAATTTGTTTTGCTAATATTTACAACTTTATCAAAAGTGACAAATACTTACTCGCTGTTTTGAACGTATTATAAATTTAATGTTTGGCCTTTTCATAGGTACGTAATAATACCGACTGTGGACGGAAACGCAGCACGCAACTTAATAATATCAGAACTGTGAAAATATCAACACTTTACCAAAAGGGACAAATATTAATACGTACTCGTTGTCTTGAACGTACTATACATTTTGCCTAGATACCTTTATCATTCGTAAAATCTCGTAAAGTCTCGCCCCGCCGGCCGCGGCGCGGCGCCACGGAGCGAGACAAGTTTATACTTGGTGCCAGTTGCTCGTATGCTGTGACGCATTCCATATCAGAAATCGCATGGTTCCAGAAAAAAATTAATAATGATATGTTTTTCAAATAATCCATGTATGTTATAGATATCGATCTATTTCTAATGAAATTCCCTACAAGATGACATAAATTAAATTTTGATTCATCGAGTCATATGCTTGATATTTAGATAAAGTTAGCGGTAAACTGAATTGACCACATGGGAGCGAGTGTTTTGTTTTGAACACGGTACGTTAAGGGTTAAAGGTATCATTCACTTTATTTCTTCGAACAAATGATTTTAAAACATTTGCATTTTTTTAAATTATGTAACAACCAGTGTCCACAAATGACTCCACCCCAATCTTGCTCCACGGTGTCTCCCTTGTGACCACGACCAGCTTATGCTACCTCGGTAGTATGATAGCAGGCTCGGTAGGTATGGAGGAAGATGTAGCCAGCAGATTCAACAAGGCAATGGGAGCTTTTGCTATGCTTCGCCCTGTATGGCGTTCTAGTATCATTTCAAGAAAGCTCAAGCTTCAAATATTCAGCAGTAGCGTTAAAAGCGTACTTCTGTACAGATGTGAGACTTGGAAATCTATCGCGGACGTTTTTGGAAAACTCCAGGTGTTTATAAATAGGTGCCTTCGCTCAATATTCAAGATTTATTGGCTCCAAACTGTGTTAAATGCCGTTCTCTAGACCATGGCAAGCGAAAAGCCAATTAGAGTACAAGTCGCTAGACGCAAATGGCAGTGGATGGGTCACACTCTGAGGCGGAACCCAGCCTGCATCGCTCAGGGCGCACTAAACTGGTCCCCGATGCGAGGGAGACCTAGAGCCACCTGGAGAAAAGCCCTGCAGGACGAGGTTAAGGCAGCAGGCCTCACTTGGGATGATGTTAGGCATCAGGCATGCGATAGAGTCGGGTGGAGAAGGTTTCTTGAGGTCCTATGCACCACGGAGGTGTGAGAAGAAGAACCTCATGTTATTTATTTTGAATGAATTGAATCGTTAAACGTTATCCCAATTATTTTAATAATATGTATTATACTCTGTTGATGTAATTTTTACTTAGTCTTGTCGTAATTTGTGACTTGATCCTTTGTTTAGATGAGTTAGTTTTAAGTAATTTTATGTTTTATATAATTTTTCACTAACTTGTAATAAGTTTATTTTTACTGGCTCTAATTATGTTCAAAATAGCCAATCATTTCAATAAAGTGGGGTATCAATGAGAGTCCTCTTACGATACTCCCATATTATATCGAATAAATAAATAAAATTGTTTTCATCTAATTGTCGCGACTATTTTGCCAACCTACGTAGGAATAATCAGATGTTACAAACAACTAAAGATTCAGTGAAAAATACTTGTATTATATAGAGAACAAAAATAATTTGAGTGTTTTTCAATTGTCGAGCTTCGTGGTAAGAGCTCTGACTTCCATACCGAATGTCCTTGGTTCGATTCCCGGCGATGGCGGTGTGATTGTCACACTGTCTTTGGTCTGGTGTAGAATTCGCGTGACAGTAAAATGGCGATAGAATGGCTACCTATCACATGTCAACAGAGATTTATCAATATAATAGCTAAAAATAATGTGTATACAGTAATTGGGTTCAAACGACCTGTTGTATACAAGAAAAAAATAATAATAAAAAATAAAATAAAAATAGTTATGCAAAGAAATTGCCGACTCTTGTGGGGGATAGGCATAATATGATATATAATTATATTATTTATAATATTAATCGAGAAAACACGAAATTAAGTACAATTTTACACATTCGTTATACTCAACCCTTTTTTAGTGAAGAGTTGGCGATAAATATGCTTTTCTCGTCCTCCCGATAAGAACTAATAAATGGAGTCGCATTAAGTCAGCACAGACCCGGCTACACATTTTATTAAATAACTTAATAATACTTGAGCAACTAAAAATTTTATTGAAAAAAAACTTAAATGTTATTTATTATATTTTATCAAAGAAAATTTATTAAAGTAATTTTAGCAGGTAAATTATCATTTATTTATTTCTTCCTCTTCTACTCTCTATCAAAATTTCCACTGCTAGATGAAGGGCTCTTAAAGCAGTCTCTATTTTCCTCTATCTTGTGACTCTTATAAATCTTCTTCCTTGATTTCAATTATGTCGTCAACTCATCCTGTCTGAGGTTGACTCACATAGTCACATCGAGACTCTTGGTGCTTATGTATCCGTCTCCGGTCTGGCGATTCTGCCAATTCCCACTTTAGTTTGGTAGCATGGTCTATCACATCGACAAGTTTTGTCCGTTGCCTTATCAGTATTCGGTATTTTGGACATCAGACGTATGCCAAGCATTTGGCTTTCCATAGCTTGTTGTGCGCATAATTAATATACTAATACCAATACCATATCTAACTCTATCTATTTTATTTTGGATATTTCAGAAACGGTATGCTATTCGTAAATTGTTTTTGAAAGTTTTCCCTTTCTATTTTCCCCTATTTTCCATAATATTTTGGAAAATAGGGGAAAATAGAAAGGCCACTCGGCCACGTAGGACGTCAGCAATTTATATTTTTGTTTCAGTTTATATTTGGATAGCAATTTATTGTTTTAGTTGTTTATGTGAATTTTTACCGTGATAATTGTTTATTAATGCGAATGTTATTTAATAGGCGCCATATGATGCAGAGACTGCCCTGTCAACACCCGAAAAATCCAGGGACGCCCCTTGCAATTAGCAGCGGGCCGCGGACCCGGGGTCATTAAAGCCCGATCATTTATAGTCAATGATGGATCACCGCCGCCACTGTATCAACCGTTGATTGATACATTCCTCCCCTATTTTCAACGGCTCTCGACTGAAAAACAACCCTAAAATGCTGAAATGGCGCCAAGGTAAAATATTTTTCATGTATTAAAATATGGTATTTTCATATTACAACAAATAAATAATTGTTAAAATAACTAACTAACCAGCATGCCATCTCTCCGAAGAGGTATGCAGAAAGAGTGTACTGCCTCGTAGTTCTCTCCTAGCATACATATCTCGATTTTTCAACATTTTTCACTTACATCGAGTTTTTTTTAAATGCTAAAACATATTTTATTTAATTCCGATAACACGCATTAATTTTCTTTTAAAATCTATTGAAACTGATAGCAAAATTAAATTATGACAATTGTTGATAAAATACTCGTTTAAGAGTATTTACAGATAATTTATTCTTTCGTAAATAATTAATACGAACGAAAACGTATTTTAATGTTTTATTAAATGTTATTAGATTGACGTGTTTCACCTTGTGAAGCCATTATCAAAAAATGTTAATGCATTAGCAAGACGATACGTGTCATTGCCATAAAACATAACGAAACAAACGTTATCATTCGTATTAATTATGATAAATGTTGACAAAATACGCGTTTAAAAGGACATAGAGGTTACTTACTTAACAATGATCATTAAATATGTCTTAGCAAAGCGAAATATATCATTCACATAAAGTATATTAAAACTTCTAGAAAACAGACGTTTTCATTTGTTTGAAATATTCGTATTTTAAAAAGCAAAAAATTATTTGTCTTTAATAATAATAAATGTCCGCCCATATGGCTGGATTACTTGGGATAACTCAGTAGACTACTTCTTATTCTACTTCTTCCTTGTTGTAGACCTATGTGGTCTGCTCTGCAGAGTGTTGCTCTTGCTGTGAAGTAGATTCCCAGCTGTCTTTTCATCTTTTTGGAGGTATTCCACGAGGCTGACTATGCAACGCAATATAGGGGAGTCTAGTAGTGTTCATTCTTTGAACGTAACCGTTCCAATCCCCTTTTCGCTGTCTGCTCCATCTTTTTATATCCTCAACCTCACATATCTATCTTATTCTGGTGTTCCTCACGCGATCTCTCAGCGTCTTGCCTGCTATCGTCCTCAGTAGTGTAATAATACATTTAATTTTAAGATCACCGCAGGTCTTCCAAACGTTATGAAATATTTTTCTGAAATTCAAAGCTTCCGACGCTATAAAATCTACATGGTAGGGGGGAAAACCATACAAAAACATTTATTATCAGATCATTATGATTTCTTCAATATGCTACAACTTGCATACAATTTTTCAAAGCTCTTCTCCTTCATATAAATGTGGCCAAAAAAATTTTTTATTAGTCATTTATCATGTTTCCCCTTCGCCTATTTCCAGTGGCGCAGTTCCCCGAACTGAAACCAAAAATGGCCACCTCCACTGCTTATCCGAATATTCTTCATTCGGTGTAACGTAAATTGTTTTTTATACAGCAATTCTTTTGATTGATGGGCAATTGTACTGAATAAATGGATTTTTTAATCAACCGAAAATATATCCCGAATATTGAAATAAACAAATGTGAAGATATGAAACAAAAATATATATTTATTTATTTGCAGCTCTGACGATGTGTATAATAAAAACAAAAAAACGTTACGTTTCATAACATCATAATATCAATACTTGGTTGTATTGAAAAACTATAGTTTATTGTTTCTTTAACAACAATTTAACACTCCATATTTAATCATTATTAATACGAATGAAAACGTCTATTTTCTAGAAGTTTTAATATAGTTCATGGGAATGACATGTTTCGCCTTGCTAAGGTATAAGTAAATGTCTCCACATTTGATAATGCCTTAGCATGGCAAAGTATGTCACTCCCATAAAATGTAATAAAACTTTTATATAACAGACGTTTTCATTCGTATTAATTATTAAAAACTTTAGTTTTATGATTACGATGTGTTTTTTTATTAATCCAAACATTTTTTCCAATTTTAAGTGGATTTTCTTGACATGTTATGATGGTGTTATACTTTCATCATCGAAAGAACAATGTAGAATTTCCACAGTGTTAACACCTAAAGTTTATTTAAAATATATATAATAACTTCAATTCAGTGTACTCTCAGGATTAAAATTTGTGAAAATTTCGATATAATTTATTTAGAAAATCGGTTGTTCTTACGATGTTTTAGAAAATTTTTGATAACAAATAATTAAACAGTTTATTCCTACCTAAAGCACAGACTATGAAAAATTCAAATTCAAATCATTGGATGAAGTTCAAAAAACTGTGGTGTAAGAGGATTGCCACATTTCCAAAAAATGATATTCCGATAAAGTGCGTGGATGAACACAATATTTGCAATGATAACTTTACACATACGAGTATAACTATGATTGGTACTATTATTCAATAGTTTAGATTTTATATCTTTTTACTGACTTAAACATCCTTTGTCATCTACTGCTAGACATGGCTCTTTCGTGTTTCCGTTGTGCTTCACGGAGTCTCCTTGTGGTCGACTTGGTGAGGGTAAGCGTTAGCGATATTATATTAAACAAACAAACAAACCATCATGCCGTTTCCCCGTAGGGAGAGAATGGACCACCATACTACTCGATCCTGGCATACCTCTGTAGCTTCCTTCACATTCATACAGCGAGTCATACACGCTCATCGATTCTTCCGACTTCTAACATGACCAACCTTTAAAATTTGATTAATTTGGTCGTGGCATGTTTTACTCGGTCTGTCTCGACTCCGTACTCCATTCACATCATTAACGTATACTTTCATAACCATTTTTTCACTAACCGTGCGTTTCATATCTCCGAACCAATGCAGCGGTCCTTAATTTTGTTCATAATGTCTTCTTTCGATCTACATTCCCCATTCTTATATAAGTATTTGAGATTCTGTCGTATATCGTTCTACCACACATACGTCTTAGGGACCTCATCTCTACCGCATTTTTTCTGCTCTCATTATTCTTCTGCCAGTTCCATGCTTCGCCTCCATACATTAAGGATTGGGACCAGGACTCCATTGTGAACGGACGTTTTATTGTATTAAATGTTAATAAATATGCAAAAAAATACCAAAAAGATATAATTAGATTTTGTTGCAAATCTGTCACGTGCTTTATAAAATACTCCTAACAATTGCTGGGATGACTGAAGGAAATTGTGTTTTGTCGGGTAACGATTCAGTAAACAAATGAAACAGTCTAATATTCTTCCGAACAACAGGAATCCACAGAGTAAACAACGCTTAATAAGAATCAAACATACAAATAATAACCCTTCATCAAAACAGCCTGCTTTTATTTCATTTTATCAGAGGACAAGAGAACGGGAATAACGAAATTGAGATTTTTTTTCTCTGTATAGCATGTGAATTAAGTTGGTAGATACGAGGCTAGAAGTCTTAGAAAAGACATTATCTAATTTGTTTTTTTGAATGTATATAAATACTTGTAGACAAATACTCGATTTTTGCCCTTTGCCGGTTAATCATTTTAAGCATGAATAACAGTGTAATAATTGCGTAAGCCTTTCACATTGCATTAATAAAGTTTTTTCTGCTTAATGCTTACAAATAATCTTAATAGATGGCGCTAGTGTAGATTGAGCAAAAAATGTGAAGTTATTTAACAAAGTAGCATATATACAAGTTCCAAAAATTTGTCAGACGTGGAGGTCATAAGAAATGCGGAATGGGGGATGTTGTTAACATAAAGTGATCGCTTAACCCAACCAATGACAGGTCATAAGTCCTGTAAACGCCTCGACTACCATGTTCTGTTTCCAAAAAAAATTACATCTTCGTCTGTATTGAGATACAATTAGACATTAACTAAATATCGATGACACTCCTTTCTTCAAAGCGAAAGTATAGTCTATAACGCAGAATAATTCATTTAATAAGCAGCAATCTTAGCTTAAGAGAAATCGTTTCACACTATACATTGGGTATCATTACAAACATTTTGCATTTAATTCCATAAATGTTTTATGCGAATAATTTTAAATGCAATTCGCTGATTAAAAAGTTTCCCCAGTGTTCTTTTCCTTTTTCTGATTTATTTAAGACTGCGTTCTGTTATTTTTTGGAGCCCGTTCCTGGGATTTAGATGTCCAACTATCTCGCCGTCTTTTGGGTGGTTTTCCTGGAGGTCGATTGCCTGTTGGTTCTTTATTTTCCGCTTTGCTTAGTACTCTTTAAGGATACACTCTCTCCACACGGACTCTCCAGTAATGTCTTTTCAGTTTTCCTTCTCAGTTGTATATCTATATATAAGTAAATTGTCCATTGATTTGGCCGAAACACTATGATACCTTAACATTATTACTCTTAAAATTTATGACTCTGTTATAATATCCCAATATATTTTTATTCACTGAGAATGTCTCGACAGCTGTTTCGCCAACCGATGTTTGCATCATTAGGTGTTATAATTAACTAGTTTTTTGTAACACCTGATGAAGCCAATAACAGTTTTATAAATTTTAACAGTAATATATAAAAAATTTAAATGAATTCATTCACATTCAAAATGAAGAATTCAATCAAGAATTTATAAGACACATTCAAAATGAATACTGGTTCTGATTTTGAAAATTTGGTTTGGTTCATGTGGTACTCCCGTAAATTTGGATATATTTCGTGTATAAGTGAATTGTTTTGGTCAATTTGATTGTTGCCGCACATTATAATAGTAAATTTTAATACGTAATACGTTTATACTGTTTTGATGTTAAAATAATAATAAAAATTTCGTTTATGTAAAGAATTTTGACAGGTGTAAAAATATTTTTTTCATTTGTTCCAATGACAATTTGAATAATTTCTTCAATATTGTTTTAAAGTTCTTGCTGGTGTGGGTTTGTTAAGTGCCTAATTACTCCTAATTTTGAAAATCGTTTTATTAAATTATTATCAGAAAAAATGTTTTTTCCAATAATAAAAATACAGATTTTATAAAGTTTCCAATCCAAGTATCGGCGTGCTTTACCTTTGAATTCCGAAATATATTTCTTGGCATTGTTTTAAACATTGAATAAACTAAGTCTTATAATTTATGACTTAAAACTCCCGGAGTCTGAGATTTACTAAGAATTAACTTAGAATACTAAAACACGTAATCTGTTTAATTATTTCTCCAAAGTTATAAAAACGTCACGCCGCGCCGTTAAGACTGATAAAATAATTATCTGGATCCAAAGTTATTTATTTATTTTTTAATAGCTACTAAAATCTTCAACGGAGAATTTTTTAATTTGTACTCAACTGTTTCTTAGATTTCTGCGCTAATTATTAGTCTTAATCCGCAAAGAAGAAAATGCAATGTACAAAGAAAAAACATATTTCCTTCCTCTGAACAGAGGCTAATTTAAAAAGGATAAAAAATATGGTAGAACATTATTTTGCTGATGCCTCCGTTATAATTTGCTGGTTAATTTTTTAGATTCTTTTTTAAGAACTAAAAACATTGTGGAAGAGATTTTGAACTGCTACTCGAGAACAAGCAAGTCCGTTCATTTCGAGGAAAATGTTTGCAATAGTGTAAGTGACAGTGCGTTCACAAAAAAACAGAATTGCGACGTTAGTTCAAATATGATGAAAGGAGTACACCAATATATTGTATGCTTCTTCTTCTTCCTTATTGTAGACCTTTGTGGTCTGTTCTCCAAAGTGTTGCTCCTCCTGTGAGGTAGATTCCCAGTTGTCCTTCCATCTTTTAGGAGGTCTTCCACGAGGACGATTCCCATGAAGTTGATTATGCAATGCAATATAGGGGAGTCTGGTGGTATCCATTCTTTGAACATGGCCGTACCAGTCCCTTTTTCGCTGTCTGCTCCATCTTATAATATCCTCAACCTCACATATTTCTCTTATTCTGGTGTTCCTCACGCGATCCCTCAGTGTCTTGCCTGCTATTGTCCTCAGTGTCTTCGTTTGGGAAGTCCTCAAAACTTGTTTGGTCCTTACTGTGTCTGGCCTTTCTTCGACGCCATATGTTATTATTGTTTTTACGCATGCTTTATAGATTCTCATCTTACTCTTAATGGCCATGTCTTTGTTTTTCCATATTGTGGATTTTAGAGCCCCAGAAATTGCAGCTGACTTGTTTACTTTGCCTTGTATTTCATCCCGCAGATCCGCTCTATGCAATAATTTTGTATGCAATAATATTTTTTAAATGTTAGTTTGTTAGATGAACGATGTGATAAATTTTAAATGACGGGTGTAATTATTAGATTAGTGTATGGTGCAAGTGCAAATTAATATATAGGACAAACAAGATTTCAATTAGCCTAGCATTCAAGTCCCCAACAATGGAGCTAGTTGGTGTATGGACATGATATATTTAGTATATGAGCCAATGACAAGGGCATTTCCCTG
The DNA here is from genome assembly GCA_022606425.2 of Lepidostoma basale. Lineage (NCBI taxonomy): Eukaryota > Metazoa > Arthropoda > Insecta > Trichoptera > Lepidostomatidae > Lepidostoma > Lepidostoma basale. Next base: position 69,933 of record JAHDVF020001389.1, on the reverse strand, counting down.
GGCGACCAGCTTCGACCTTGTTAAAGGGACCATACGTAACATTGTACCAGTATGGACTCTACGTGCAGATAGAGGAAAGCAATCGTTCTCTTTCTCGCTCTTTCTTTCCCATGGGCGTTGAGTTAATTAATTTCTCGTCTTGATAAAATATTAAACAAGTAGGTGCATGTCTATTAAATATATTTCATTTTAACGTCATTGCGCACAAATAACAAATTTAAATATATTTATATTACACTTGAAAAATTTATTCATTCTGACGTAATATATACTTTCTGTACTATTATTTCCATGTGTCCACCATCTTAACGATCCTCATTTCTACACTTTCGTCTAAGAGATCTCATCAATTATTAGCGAATGTCTACTTTTAATAATGCCTTGGCTAAGCAAAATATATCATTCCCATAAAATATAATGAAACTTGTAGAAAACAGACGTTTTTGTTCGTATTTATTATTTTATATGAAGTTTTACATCTATTTTTGTGAATGTATACTTATACTTGTATACGAATCCTGGATTTTCACCCATGATGAGTGGTTAATTCAAATTTAATTGTATCTCAATAGAGACGAAGACGCAAACTCGCTTAACCCAACCAATGACAGGTCAAGTCCTGTAAACACCTTGATCATCCATATTTAGTTTCCAGTTTGCGTCTTCGTCTCTATTGAGATACAATTAAGTTTTACATCATTGTTAAAAAAACTGTTAATAGATTTATTGATATTTGCAATTAATTCATTCACTAATTATCACAGTGTTTCTTATTTTTTTTAAATCATTTACGTTTATTTATCGTGACATAAACATATTTCTTATTATCAAAAATTGACAAATAATTATAATATTTTCTTAACATTTAAACACTATATGTACGTATTATAATTCTGTGACTATTAATGTGTAAAACTCCACATCAAATAATTAATACGAATGAAAACGTCAGTTTTCTAGAAGTTTTATTATATTTTATGGGAATGACATGTTTTGCCCTTCTAAAGCATTATCAAATGTTGATAATGTCTTCTAGAAAACTGACTTTCATTCGTACTTATTGTTAAATAACATGATTATGAGAGCGTACGTAATACAAAGCATGGATGTGGAGAAGAATGGGATACACGGTTCGTGTTTTGTGATGTGATTTCGTGGTATGGTATTGCAGCGGGAGCTTGGAGCGATCGTACCAGCAACCCTTATAACGAGCATCGTGAGAGCCTATCGCCTAGCATAGTTTGGGCACGTATGCCCGCTGGAGAGACCAGAGCAACAAAGACTCTGTACGCGAGAAAACCAGCCGGAGTAAGACGTCTAGGAAGCCTTAACATCACCTAATGGTTAATGTTCTGTCTGATTTGGGTAAATAGGGCAAAACCGACTGCTGGGAGCATAAGGCGCAGGAGCTTTAAATTAAGGAATCAAGGAGGCTACAACTTTCCAAGGGTTGTACGGCTAAATAAAGAAAATAAGGAATTTTTCGTAGTATCATCTATAAATTTGTACTCAAATACTCATTTATTTTATTCACAGCTTATGTGTTTACATTATATCAACGTTTAAGATGGCAATAAACGCAAAATAAATAAATAAGGTTAAAAAAGGATTTAATGCTATTATTACTAGTCAAACATTTTTGAATTATCTAGATGTATATAAGTATGTATATCACTAAAAGTGTGTCTATGTTGGAAAAATTGTTAAATGACATAGATAACATCAAAAATGTTATGTCAAACCGATGTTGGCACACTCACAGTGAATAAAAATAAATTGTGATATTATAACAGTGTTTTAAATTTTAACAGTCAAAAGTTCATTTTTCAATACGATGTTAACTTCCTTCATTAATTTACATTGTAAGATTAGTTACAAATATGAAAAAATAACATTTATGAACATAAATTGTTATGTTTTCAATATTTTTTGTGAATGTATACTTATACTCGTACTTGTATACGAATACTGGATTTCACCCACGGTGGGTGATTAATTCATGAAATTTAATTGTATCTCAATAGAGACGAAGATGAGAGAAGAAAAATGAAGACGAGAGAATCCAGTATAAGTATACATTCACAAAAAATATTGTAATCATTCTGGTCAATTCTTTGGCATATAGATAGGAGTAACATCTCCATACAATGCGCTAATGGCGATTGCCTTCACATTGTGTTAATAAATTGGTTCTTCTAAATGCTAAAAAATTAATCTCCATAGATGGTGTTAGTGTGTGGATTATATAGATTAATCTTAAAAACTGACAACTGAGAAACTGACATGTGAAGTTAAGCATAGATTTGTAGCATATATACAACCTCCAAAATTTTGTCTTTCATGGTCATAAAGAAATAGGTGTAATGGGGAATGTTGTAATTACATAAAGCGTGCGCTTAACCCAACCAATGACAGGTCATAAGTCCTGTAAACACCTTGATCAACCATATTAAGTTTCCAGTTTGCATCTTCGTTTCTATTGAGATACAATTAAGTTATGTTTTCAATTTTAATAGAGATAAAAGTGAAAGAGGAGATTTTGGAATATGTGAAATCTTCTATATAATGGCTTGCGAAAGTGATTTGTACAGACACCATTGAATAAATCAACCAGATCTTAACAAATCTTTAATTTAAATAATACATTATCAGTAGTTAAAATTTTAATTCAACATTACTATAAGCGTGCGTATCTTATCACTTATACGGTTTTGCCACTTCATCGATACGTACTTTACGCGAAGTCCTGAAAACGTGTCTAAGACCCTATTGAAAACGATTAAAGAGATACATTAACATGAAAGAAACCGTTTTCATTGGTGTTCATTTCAATAAATAAGGTTTTAAAGATTTCCAAGACTCTTTCAGCCCCCAAAGCGAACAGTGGAGCAACAAAAACTCTTTTGAGTCTTATTTCTTCTCTGGAGGCGCGGTGATTACTATTATACAATCATTCAATGGAACTTAATAAAGAATTTAACCAAACGCTTCGTGAATATTGATTCAGTATAGCATATAGCAAATTTTTCTTTAGATTTGATTGAGAAAATGTAATGACATGAATTGAATAATTATTATGTTGAAATATAATATTATATATAGCTATTTTCTTATAACTATCTTACCTTCAAAGCGAAGCTTTTTTTAAATATTCATTAGACTTCAAATATTATATTACGACGATAACAAGAACGTTAGAATTTTACTGAAAAATTATTTTATGTTCGATTAAAAATGTCCTTTTTAGTATTTTGAAAAATACTATTATATTATAATATAATACATTTAAACCAATTATGATGTAATTTATATTTTTGAATATGTGTATTTTATTCATACAAACAGATTTCTTACTTCTCAAGTTTTTTTCTTCTTGAAAGTTAAGGCGTTAACACTGTGAAAATCCATTGTAATTACACTGGATTTTTTCAAAAGAAAACACTGTTTAATATTCCAATAAACTTTATTTATAGACTACACAACATGTTGCGGAGTTACCTCCATCTTCAGGTGTAAATATACGAAAATAAATATACGAAATACACGTCGTATATTTACACCTGAAGATGGAGGTAACTTCGAAACATGTTGTGTAGACTATAAATAAAGTATAGTGGAATATTAAACAGTTTTTTCTTTTTGAAAAAATCCATTGTTATCTCAAGTTTTTATTTAATATAATATAATAATATATGAGTATTTGCGAGCGGTTGATTTATGCGTATGCAGAATGAAATTTACAGATAATAAACGTCAGTATTTATTGTACGTGTATAGGACGCGGTTTTAGACGTGCGTGCGCGAAGACGTCCGAGGCCAAAGTGGGGCGCTTTACAACAGGATTATTGCCTATATTTTAATGCAGATAATAGTATATGTAATTGATGTGCATGCGCAATTTGTCGATCTGAGGCGCAGGATTGATATTCTTACTAGTATAAATGTCTTGGACTTGGACTTGGATCTTCTGGCTTACAATGGTTTAGCTCAAGTGGCTATTCCTCTTACGTCAGATGGGGACATTGTTGGAAGGTGATTTGGTGGGTTGTTAGTTTATGTGGGGGCATGATTTTTGTGGCCCGGAGTGGTCCTCTGAAGGAGGATCGATTTCGGGCACTTGTAGAGGTGTTTGGGTCGTAATTTGAGAGGTCTTTAATTGTGGGGTTAGGATGTGAAGGGAGTCCTTTATAAAAACGTTCGGCAAGTTTCAGAATGAATTCATCTATCATCGGGATTCCCGATTCTAGGTGCAGTTGTGTGATCCTGGTCCATGAGGGTGCACCAAGCGATAAACGGATTGCCTTATTTTGCAGGATTTGGAGTTTTCGTATGTGACTCGAAGCTGCCATAGCCCCAGATTGGGGCTGCATAAGTGAAGATCGGCCTTATGACCGTTTTGTATATCAGGAGTTTATTGTCGGTGCTTAGTTTACTGTTTCTAGCTAACATTGGGTAGAGGCTGTTAAAATCTTGTGATTAATGCTGTCGTACTCTTGGAACTCCTGAGATAAAATTCAATTTTTTATTAAATGTTATTTTCAGAATTGCCCGAGATGGAACTACTGCGTCATACAGCGCCCAGCCGATCATGTTAAACGGAGAGTGGTGGAGGTGGACCCAGAGAGATGAGGTGGATGGGACTTATCAACCGAAGTCTTAACAGAGACCGGCTCCCATGGGCGTGCGTGTATAGACTCATATCTACTATAATTGTATGTATCATCTTATCGATATTTTTTCAACCTGTTCCGATGACACTTAAAATGATTGTACGAAGCAATCCCTCGAGTAATCCCCAATATGAGATAGCGAGTGTACTAACTATGAGGAGAAAGTGAGCGCCCGCGAACATTAGATCGGAGTATCTCAAGTAACGACTTTTCAGAGAGCTTTGACACGCTACAAAGGTGATATTTTCTTTTCGATTTCTCTTGGGTTGTTTGTCTAGAATTTATGGTTTCTCTTGTCTCCGGGTAAATTATGTACATACTCCGCGCCGTGCGAGTCAAGGAGCAGAGCCGAGAAGAGAAATAAGAAACTAAACATTGGTTGAGAACATACAACGTGTTCCTACCTAATCAAAAACAAACTCAAACCACGCTAACAAAATGATTCTGCTATGCTATATACATTATTATAGACATATTTACTTTGATTATAATAGAAATAAAGTGTTTCTTTAAATTCACTCATAGGGATTGGTTTTGCAGCAAAATGTTTGATGATACTTGGGCCTTTTTAATTTGGTAGTTTCCCTTTGCAATCCACATTTGTATATAACATTGTATTTGAACTTAATTTCTGTATACATATTTTTTTAAATAAAAATTTAATAATAATTACTTATTAAAATATATCGCGGTATCGAGGTATTTTTTTTTTATAATAATTAATATTAAAGAAAGCATGCAAGAGTTTTGCAGTGAGACATCCATAAATATGACGACCTTCGTGGCAGAGTAATAAGAGCTATGAATACCGAAAGTCCCGGGTTCGATTCCCGGAGATGGCAGTGTGATTGTCACACTGTCTTTGGTCTGGTGTAGAATTCACGTGACAAATAAAAAGTTTGGCTACCTATCACATGTCACGAGAATCAATATTATAGCTAAAAAAAAAAAATTGTATAGAGTAATTGGGTTCAAACGACCTGTGTTTTGAAAAGAAGTAAGTTATCGCATAATTTAAGTTACTATTGCAGTGAAACAAATGCATTTACCATTTAATTATCTTATTAATTTGAAATTTTTTCCAGAAATTCACTGTCTATTACGCTTTCTTACTATGTATAAACGCTTTAGAGGGTATCACAAAAATCTATTTCCTATGTTATGCCCTCCCCTTGTAAGTTGTGTTGTGTGTACTTTTATAACATACCTTGAACCGGTGTATAGATGTTCATGTAGAGGCAGTCCTCGCTCTGGTTGGTGAGGAAGGGCAGCAGGCGGCGGAGGTACTCCAGGCGCCCCTTGGGCATGCGGCCCAGGGCGGCCGTCTCGTTGGCGATGTCGGGCAGCTTCTGCGGACAGGCGGGGCCCGCGGCCTCCAGCGTCTTCACCCCTTCCCACGGAGATGGGGTCCGCGTGGGACTGAACCTGGGTGAGTAATGATAATTTGAAACCAAAATTAAATTTAATACAATATCAAAAAAAATAAACAACACTTAATTTCGTTTTTAAAGATTGGAGTAAAATAAATTGGTAATGAAAAAAAAATACACAATTGTGGAGTTTAAAAATTTAACATATTTTCTTATTTAACTCATATCAATAAAAACCTGTGTATACTATACGTTTTATCATATTTTAATGGAGTGACTTTGCCTTACTAAGGCATTATCAAGTGTTCGATCCATGTAACGATACGTTAGAAAGGCGATACATGTAATTTCTCAGGGTTAAAAGATAATAATACTCCTCAAAACAGACGTTTTCATTCGTATTAACAGTGTACTGTAAAGTTTTACATCACAATTTGAGAAATAACAAATATTTAATTATAATATATTCTTTAATGCATCTTAAATAAATTGAGAGCACCATTTGAATAAATATAGGATTGCTTTATTCTAACACTGAAAAAAACTCTACTGATAAAAGAAACGTTGTATTTTTATTAAAATAATAATGTTTGCGAGGATTCTCGTAAACTTGATAGATAATGCCTAAAATTTAAAAATCCACTTTGAAAGTTATTTATAGATTTTCATTCGCCTGTATCAAAGATAGAAATATCAGAGAATGGTTCAGCTGCTGTATCAATGATAGAAATATGCTGTCCAACATCCGACAGGAGAAGAACATGAAGAATAATAGATATATCTAACATCTATTTGGTTACATTATACACAATGACTATATGCTTTATAACACACACTGTGCATTGATTTGGCTCTATTCGATCGATTTGACTACCAGAAACATAAACTCAAATGTAGAAAAATGCATTATTTTCATTAATAAAAAATCGTTATCGTGGAATTCCATAGTTTTAACGCCTTAATCTTTTGCAAATTTTTAATGTTAATGCGTCAATAAATCGTAAGTCCAACTAACTTACTAACAAACCATCACGCCGTCTCCCCGAAGGGGTAGGCAGAAATAATGGATGCCATATTATTCTTTCCTGACATATTTCTTTCGCTTCCTCAACATTCACACATCGTGTCATGCACGCGCGTCGATTTCTCTGACTCCTCACGTGGCCGACATTCAATATATGATTTAATTGATTGTGCCACGTTTTCCTCGGTCTTCCTCTATTTCTGGTTCCATTTATATCGTTAACATATAATTTTTTTAGTATTCTTTCTTAATTCATTCTTTCCATATGTCCAAACCATTTTAATATATAGTTTCATTATTTTATTCAAAGCACTATCATTTGTACCGCCTTTATTTTCATTCGACACTCCATACAGAGAGTATCACACATTCGTCTAAGAAATATCATTTCTACTGCAATTATTCTGCTTTCATCCTTCTTTCGACAGTTCCATGCTTCGCTTCCATACATAAGGTTCGGTAGAATATCACCATTGTGCACTTCCATTTTGTCTTTTTTGGATTGGTTTTTGTTTGCGATGACAACTTTAAGTGTACCATTCACTTTGTTGCCTGCTCCGACCCTTCTTTTAATATCCCTCTCCACTCGCCCATATTTTGTAAACATACTACCTAAATACACGAACTCATCTACTTGCTCTAAATTTTCACCAATCGCGCTAATGTTGGAGACTGTCATGATTTTTTCTTTTTCAAAAATCATAGGTCTTCTAACGGAATAAATATATATCTCGAGTCAGTAACTACTTAATTAACTAAACTTCACGCTGTTTCGTCAGCGGAGTAGGCAGAGAGGAAACTCGCTTTAATGCACTATACTGACATATAATACTTCTCGAGCTTACTGCACATTTATTAACCCTCCCTTCCCTGTAATGGGTATCTTCCGCACGTTGCTTCTAATAACCATCAATATCTCTATAAATATAATAAATACAAGGTTAAGATTTTAGGTTTTCCTCCATAATAACGCATTGATTAAAAAAATAATATGAATAATAATCAAAAATTATCGGGTACATCGGAGGTATTTTGTGAACATTGTAAACAAAATTCGTAGCGCTGAGTGCGCGACACTATATTCGCATCTCACTCTTGCATACTTCACTGTGGAAGCGCGAGGAGCTCAAAGTTCTCACTGCCCGGCAGTAGCTCTCGGGCTTGCAACCAGAGCGGACGTAAGCCCGTCCCATGAGCGTTGCCGGATGTTTTTTTATAAATGTTTTTAGCAAATAAATCTCAATTATTTTAATTTTTTACATTATAATTAATTAAGGGGATTAGCTGTGAATGTTCTTATTTTTCCGATTCAAAATCTCTAATTTGTGATTGGGTACTGACTACCGAACACAGGAACGCGCGTTTTTCTTCAGCACCGTAAGAGAAATGTTAATCACTAACCAATTATCTCGACCACATTTATATATTCTATCTTGAGTGTTTTTTTTTTCAATTATTATATTTTTCGCAAAAATCATGTTGTTAATATCGTTCAAAGGTTTTAACATTCATATACATGAATATGCAAAAAAGATTTTTATCAATATTGACATACACGTGGCTCTTGAATAATTTTATTGTTACCATTTTTTCATGATATCATATTTTTATACTTTTGGTTGACAACAAAACACTCCAGAGGATTACCGCTCTTTGACCCGTGGGAGTTTCGGGGTCAACATACTTATCATTTCACAATTAGAACGTGTCGAAATTAGAATTTTAACACAATATAGAAAAAAATAACGTTGAAATGAAATCGTTATAGCATTTTACCAAACTTATCTATGGTTTAATATTATTATACAATACATATGCAATCACATTTTAACTAACTTACTAACTAACCATCACGCCGTTTCCCGGAGGGGTAGGCAGAGAGGATGGATCGCCACATTGTTCTATCCTGACATAACTCTCGCGCCTCTTCTAGATGCACACATCGTGACATGCATGCTCGTTGATTGTTCCTACTTCGAACATGGCCACCTCTCAGTAATTGATTAATTTGGTCATGCCATGTCTTCCTTGACCTTCTTCGACTTCTTTTTCCATTCACAGTACTTGTATATATCTTTTTAACCAATCTTCTTTCATCTATCCGTTCCATATGTCCATCTAGTGACCCTTTCTTGATTTTATTTATCACGCATTAATACGCTTTACATTCCTTTCTTACTTCATTATTAGATATTCTATCAGACATTGTTTTTCCACACATCCTTCTTAGCGGCCTCATTTCTACGGCATTTATTCTACTTTCATCCTTCTTCTGCCAACTCCAAGCATCACTTCCATACATAAAGGTCGGCGCTAGAACTCCATTGTGCACTGCCGCATAATCGAAGAAAGATTAAAAACTAGAGAAAACGGAGCAAATTTTTTAAAAATCCGTACTCAATTACCAAAAATATGATTTATATTTAACATTGATAAAAGTGACAGTTTTTTAGATGTTTTTATTATAATTTATGATATTCACATATCATCTCGCTAGCGCATTATCAAATTAAAATTGGTTAATTCATCAAAAAATGTTTTTTTAATACTCGTATGTATTTAGATTTATATTATTTGATTTTTAGTTTCGAGCGGTTTCATCATCATTTACCATCTTCTGGAAAAATCAAGTGTAATAATACTAAGCACATATGAAACTTGAAATGAACTTCTACCAAGAAATTTCAATTGAAAATATTAAAATTTAGAATATTCAATAATCCTTTAGCTATGCAAAACATGTCAGTCCCAAAAAAATAATTAAACCTTTAGAAAATGAATGTCTTCATCAATATTAATGATCAAAAGTGTAGTTCAAGGAAACAATAAATAAATTAACAAATAGATCAACTTGCCTATGTGATTAAAACATTAGACACGATAGAAGAGTTTACCAGTACATTTCCTTCGAAACGCAAATTTTGCAGTTACGTTTGAATCTAAACACATTCTCTTCTTCTTCTTATTCTTCCTAGCCTTCCCTCTACTGCTGGATGTAGGCCTCTTCTATCTGTCTCCATTTTTCTCTATCCTGTCCCGCTTCAATCCATTTTTTCCCGACGGCCCATCTCTTCTGTGGCCGACTGACGCCCATTTTGTTTTCCCATGGCCTCCACTTTAAGACTTTGGGAGTCTATCTTGAACTTGGCTGTCAGGCTACGTGTCCTGTCCATTGCCATTTCAACTTTGCGATTCGATCCATGGTATCGGAGACTTTTGTTCGGCGTCTGATTTCTGTATTTGGAATTCTATCACTCAGTCTTATGCCCAACATTTGCCGCTCCATGGATCGTTGCGCGCATTTCAATTTGTGGACAGTATTTATGGTCAGGGACAATGTTTCCAAACCATATGTCATCACAGGCAAGATTTATGCTTCGTAGGTTGCATGCTCCATCTAGACACATTATTGGTAATTTTTTATTCTTTTAATCCATTTTGCGTGGCACATTTTAGACAGCATTTTCTAAAAACTTAACCGAATGTGTATCGTTAAAATGGGCTACACGTTATAGTGTAATTGTTGTTTGAAACCAGATATTTATTTTAATGAGCAGCGCAAAGCTATTCAAATTGTTTTACCGCATGAATGTTGGAAATTTATTACCGGCTGCGTATTATTTTGCGGATTTCAGCCGCCGTATTTCAGGAACCTTTCTCTATCGGAAACATCAAAGCAAACAACACCAAACTCACGGCAACTTGGTGAGTAAATCACGGCCGCCCGTGTGGGGATTACCTTGCCCAAATACTGCACGCGAGCTCTCAGCCTCTACCTTTCTTCTCTTGCACGTAAATAGCTTCACACGTATTATTTTTGACCACAACACTCGCTTTACCCTACTAATATATTAAAGAAATATACCTAATTCGCTCTTGGATTCAACACAAAAAAAAAACTGATAAACCAGAAAGCAGTGGTAATATTTTGTAAGTCTCAACGCCTACGATGAACTGGTCATATAGAATGAATGCCAGAGGGTAGAAGCACCAAAAGTTCTTTCCAGATGGGTGCCGCGCAAAAAGAGGAAAAGAGGCAGACCATAGAAGATATGTGAACGTCGCCTTTCGTCAGCTTTGCTCATTCAATCCGTAAGCCCGTCCCTCTTAAAGTTAGAAAAAAAGTATAAAAGAAATCAAGAGGGTACAGGCCACATTTAATCTACTGATACTCTCCTCTATGTCCCGCCTCACATGCAAATAACACTTAAAATATTTCTTAGCAAAATATATAAAAGGAAAAAAGACACGGGGTTAAATGGGAAGCAGATTCATGGACACATGACAGCGGGAAATGAAAGGAGGAACAGAGGAGACAAATGCGGAATGGCGTGAGTACGCACAACGTTATTATATAGCGGACACGGGACAGGTCAAAGGAACAGAACATTACAAAAATCACAAAAAATATACATAAATTAAGAAATCGCCGCGATATAGAGGACAAGGCCCAGCTCTGCAGGCGGCCTCTACCCCTAGCGAGGCAATCAGTACACCCTCAGAAGGGTTACAGTAAAAAAAAGAGGCAGACTAGAAAAAAAACTGACTGCTTGGAAGGGGACTGGGAGAAATAAGAAATATCTGGAGAAAAGAAAGAAATAACCAGGGCTAGAAGCCACTGGAGAACTGTTGTGGTAGAGGCTCATTCCCACACCGGGATGTAGCGCCGAGAAAAACACTAATTAATAAGAAACAATTAAATAAATGAAGGGATGCTATGAGCTACATTGAAAAAAGTGAAAGAGTTTGTGTACCTTGGAAGGAGGATCACCTGTGATGGAAGAACAATAAGTGAAAATGACAGCCGCATACACCAAGCAAGGCTTGCGTTTAACAAAAAATCTAAAATTTTCGAGTGAAACAACTTACTAAAACTTACGATTGGACAATCTTTATATATGGCTGCGAAACATGGTGCCTAACCGAAAGAGATAAAAAAAATGACAGAAGGCCTTTGAGATGTGGTGCTACAGAAGATTTTAAGAATTCCAAGAGAGACCAATTACGAACGACGAGCTTTTGGCAGAATCGAAGGAGGGAGCAATTTGTCAAATCCATTTCAGAAAGGCAAGGCCGATGGATCGGTCATTCCTGCAAAGCCGAGTCCATATTTTTGATAGTCTGTCTGGGGGTCGTCTACCTTGGGGTTGACCCTGCAACACAATGTGAGGGAGTCTAGGTGGATCCATTCTACTCAATCAGTGTCTTCTTCTCTTTTACCTCCCCTGCCTTACAATAAATTCGAACTTAATTCATTTTTAAAACCACGTTTACATTCAGAATTAATATTTTTTTTAAACTGTAGTATGACATATTTTGCCGTATAAAAAATAATATGTCATAAAAGTATTTTTCTGTGATATATTTTTTACATCACTCTTCAGTTATTCGAACTCCTGAAAACTTTTTATATTGCTTGATATTTCCATCCATCCCCTTTATAATCGAATATAGGGATATGTATTTTCTCGTGTAAGTATTTTTCCAACTGCAATATCTAAGGTACGCAATAAGTTATTGACACAACTCCCAAGTTCCGATATTAATGTGAAACCATCGTGCGATATTGAAGGTTTGAACCTCAATTTTTAAAGTTAATGTTAACTTTAACCGTCTTTAAAACTCGTACAAATTCCTCAGTTTAAATAGAAACTCGAGTTTCGGTTTTTGAAGAAAAGTTTTCGTATTATTTGTACCGCCTATATATTATTTTCTCCGGAGAGATGGCAGGAAAGGCAAAATTCTCGAAAAGTTCCTAAGCATTTATTTAAAAGCACGTTGATTTGATTAAAACAATAATTCGTAGACATTCTTTAACATTTCGTGAAATTCTTGCGCTGGACTCAAAATGGTTTAATTATAATTATGATGAAACTTTATTTTTCAAACAGAAACCTTTTTTTTTTTGGTGCTTAGATGAGTGATCTGTCTGTAAACTGTCTGCTTTACGCGGACGATGCCGTTTTCGTTGCAGATAGTGTGGACGAATTATAAGTCTTGGTGTCGAGAATGCATGAGGTATGCAAGTCGAACGATTTAATGATGAATGTCGGAAAGTCAAAGGTATTAGTTTTTGAAAGGGAAGAACAAATGACAGTTTGTAATATAAGTGTAAATGAAGAGAACTTGGAACAGGTGAGGGAATTTGTGTATTTAGGTAGCATGTTCACAGCGGATGGCCGAACGGACAGTGATATTGAAAGAAGGGTTGGTGCGGGTAACAAAGAAAATGGAGCTTTAAAAGTAGTTATTGGAAACAAGAATTTATCAATGAAAGCGAAAACGGCCGTTAACAATGGAGTTCTGGTTCCAACCCTTATGTATGGAAGCGAAGCATGGAACTGGCAGAAGAAAGATGAGAGCAGAATAAATGCGGTAGAGATGAGGTCCCTAAGACGTTTGTGTGGTAGAACGATGTACGACAGAATCTCAAATGCTGATATTAGGAAGGAATGTAGAGCGAAAGAAGGTATTATGAACAAAATTATGAAAGGTTCGCTGCGTTGGTTCGGACATATGGAGCGCATGGGTGAAGAAAGAATGGTTAAAAAAGTATACGTTAATAATGTTAATGGAGTAAGGAGTCGAGGTAGACCGAGGAAAACATGGCATGACCAAATTAATCAAATATTAAAAGTTGGTCATGTCAGAAGTCGGAAGAATCGATGTGCGTGTATGACTCGCTGTATGAATGTGGAGGAAGCTAGAGAGGATAGAGTAGTGTGGTGGTCCATTCTCTCTGCCTACCCCTGCGGGGAAACGGCGTAATGGTTTGTTGTTGTTGTTGCAATCTTTTTTCTTGCTTTTCTAATACGAATTCGAATAGTTTATAAATTATTCAGTTTTTTTTTAATCAGGGCAATATAAACATTGTTTTTATATCGTTCTGGTGAAGCACGGGTACAAGTAAAATTAAACTGGCATCAAATGTGATTACAATTCCGTAGTTAAAACACAAAGCGTTTATTTCATATTTATTATTCTTTTTCTTTTTCGTATCAATGACCAGACAGCTTAATATATCGCAGAGATGGCGTTAAAGGGGGCAAATTTCTTATCTTTCCTTTCTATCGTGGTGGAACGTTTGGCTGACTTTGTGTCGTTTCCAGGGAGGCATGTGTTATAGTCATACTAACACTACATGTCGCACGCTTAATAGAACACTGGCTTAACTCAAAAAGCAAGTTTTGCTCAATCTGACATGAGTCGGTGTTTTAATAAAAAACAGTCGAAAAACACATACGAATAGATAGCATTAAAATTGTGAATGATTATCGTACTTACGAATGGATAGCGTTAACATTGTGAAAAATAGAAAGATAGCGTTAACACAAGCCTCTGTCTAATGTTAAATCAATTATGACCTAAACCATAATCGGTCAGTTTACTATTAAGCGTGCGATGTGGAAGCACTTTCCATACCTCCTTGCACCTCCTCGCGCTTTCTTTTGTCTTCTTTCTTATTTTTGTCCTGTCACACCTCCGTGGTGCATAGGGCCTCTCCACCCGACTCTTTCGCACGCCTGATGCCTAACATCATCCCATGTGAGGCCTGCTGCCTTAACCTTGTCCGGCAGGGTTCTTCTCTATATGGCTCTAGGTCTGCCTTGCTTTCTCTTTCCCCCCATAGGGGACCATTCTAGTGCACCCTGAACGATTCAAGCTGGGTTCCGTCTGAGAGTGTGACCGATCCACTGCCATTTGCGTCTAGCGACCTGTTCTCTAATTGGCTTTTCGCCTGCCATAATCCAAAGAGCGGCATTTGACACTGTTTGGGGCCAATAGATTTTGAATATTGAGCGAAGGCACCTATTTATAAACACCTGGAGTTTACCAATAGTGTCTAATATTAATTATTTTTAAAAAAATGACATAGGTAGGAACAAATGATTTATGAGACAAGCGTTATATATAAAAATAAATGTAAATACCTGTTGTTTCCAATGGGCGGCGTTGCGTAGGGAACTCCTAAATACACTTCCACAGGTTTTAAGAACTTGTGCTGGTCCATTGGCAGGATCATCCCCTGGAGCTTGCCGTACCGAGTGGAGATGACCCTTGTCCTTAGCATAGCGTTCTTCCCGCCCTTGATATTGTACAGGTTCCCGCTGGCGCTCCTTGTCATTATGGATAGGGAGAATAACAAGAGCGCTAGGAATTTGAACACGTCATGGATGGACTTTCTACTGAACAACTTTTCTCTGATATTGGGCGCACTTGGAACATTGTAACTGTCAGTCACTGCCATTTTCGAAATGGTTTTTTACATTTTTGCATTCACCACTTTATTTAAATCACTTCTCATATTTCACCTGGATTATTCAAATACTTACACTAAAACCTACTGCCCAAATCAAATCAACTTTGAACGTTTTTCATCAATTTTGAAATTTAATATTTTTTTAACTATTATTTATTACAAACGTTTTCATCTTTGGTGTGACTATTGTTTTCTTGAATCTGTAACAAATTAAAAACAAAAATATTAATTATTTTGGAACATTTTCAACAAAGCATGAAAATACCGGCTTTTTGTGAAAACTCAAAACTTAATTTTATTCTATGGAAAATATTTTTTATGAGAGTTATATAATGATCATGTGACATGATTCTAGTGATATGTGCATAATCAAATGTCACACATGATAATGCCTTAACTTGGCAAACTATAATATGTCACCTCATAAAATATAATTAAACTTCAAGAAAAAGGAACGAAAATTAATGTGGTTTTATTCTTCATGTTTATAGCAATAAAAGATTATGATTTACATTAAAAAAGATATAATCAATCTCAACATGTAAAATCACATTTATATTATTCCTTAGATTTGTTAATTTAAAAAACAACCCGTTTCGCAACATTCTGCGATTAATCAACTGATTGGTTTTAAAAAACAGGGCATTGTCAAAACGTGACAATTAAATTTTTATTGAGCATGGGATCACATACTCCGCCAAACTTCTTTTTTGTGAATTTATTTATATTTGAGATTTTTTAACTACAGGAACATTTCAAAATAATTCTCATTGACGACTTAATCAAATTACAATATTCGGCAATATTAAATCTTATATATAATTTTTGAGAAAATGAAAAAAAAAATTATTGTTTTGTACGAAACACTATAATATTCTAACATTATACATTGTTAAATTATAAAAAAAAATATGTATCACAATTGTATTTTTATGTATCACAATTGTACTTTAATTTTTAAGTTCTTCACAAATATATCAAATAAATTATTCAAATTGACATTGGAACAAATACACATAACGGTTCAAAAAATCACGAAAATTTGATAGTTTATATATCATTGTAACACTTGATGATGTCAACATAGGTTGACGAAACAGAAGTCGCGAAAAATAAAAAAAACAATTGTGATACATAAACAAAGTTTTTTAATTTAACAGTGAAAATAAAATAATTAAAAGTGCAGCGATTTTCGTAAAATCCCTATTTCTCAAACTGACGATAAAAATTTATTTTATTTTATTTATATTACTAAAAACAAAAACCTCACTTATATTAAAACAAAGAGTTATATTAAATGAAAATAAGTTTCGCTTTTTCGTAAACTTCATTTTATAATGCCCTAATGAATCTTGAATACAAGCCAAACAAGTAAGTAGTAAATAATGAAAATAAAAATAAAAATTATTAAGAATTTTTCTATGTTTATTTTTAGTGTAAAATCTACTTATTGATTTTCGTCTTCGACCGGTTTCGGCAGCTCGCTGCCATCTTCTCGCTGCCATTTCAATCAACAACATAAATAGTAAGTAGTAAACTAGCTTTAAATATTTACAATAACCAATCCGTGGTTTAATACAATATGTTTATTTTATTATGTATTAAAAATGTCTTTCTCTAAAGCAATTGCTTTTATGGAGAAAATTGATTTTATGTAGTGTATAATTTTCCGTCAAAATTTATAAAATTTTTGTTAAATTAAATGTTTTATGTATGATATTAATATGAAATGTTTTAACTTAAATGGTATGTTTCAAACTCGTGATAAGTACTATAAAACATCAGTATTTTTTAAAGATTATGTATTATACATGTATAAATACAGACATTCATTAATAGTTTATCTTATATGTACTTCGAGACATTTAATCTGGTCTGAATTTATTATTATTATCGAGCCTTGACATTATACTTCCACTGTTAATGATAATAATTATGTTGTTCCCATAAATCGCAATAAAAACGACACACTTTCATACAATGCCCCATAAATTTCCCATTATAATACGACCAAGTCATCAATTCCATAATGTTAACAATATAAGTATGGCCAATTTGTGTCGTGAGAGGCATTAAAGTTTGGGGACTCTGGCGCACATTATATATAATACATTGTGTATTTGATGAATTTACTGGGCTTCTCAAAGTTTGCCGCGGAGGGGTGGCACTGTCGAACAAGTAATGTCATACAATACATAATACATTTCTTGTATTATCCGTCATTATTTGGGTACATCACGTACTTTATAGACTTCAAAAGACGTACTGATTCAGTGAATTTTCCCCTTCCCTTGTAAATAAGTTTCCCGTACACACATTAAGCTTCACAAACTAAATCAATTGTTTCAAGAAATGAAAAACTAGCTTAAAATAAGATACAAAGTTTTTTGGACCAAGGTTGAGTCCTTGAGGCACTCCATGAAATGTTAAACATTATTTTTATGCCATTCAAAAACATGTCATACTATTTCAATTAATTTGTGGTAATTTATTTAAAATTAATAAACATCAAATCAAGATGCTGGACATGATGGCTTTGGCGACACATTTAACTTTAATGAAATGTTCATGAAGCAAATACTAAAAATATTAGAGTTATTTATTGTCAAACATGTCAAGTTATTCGGGTAAAGCATATTTTTTTGATTTCACGGGCTGATTGTTAACATTTGTAATGATAATTTGACGAATGTTTTTATTTCTCCAAAATGAAGCAAAATCTAGACGTAAGTTTGGATGAAGCAAATATTTATAACTAACAAACCATCAGTCCGTTTCTCCGGATGGTTGGCAGATAGAATAGACCGCTACACTGTTCTGGCATATCTCTCGTAATTCTTCTACTCTACTCTCGTCGATTGTCCCGAGTTCGATTTACAGCAACCGCATTATGATTGTCACATTGTCTTTGGTCTGGTGTAGAATTCTTCTTCTTCTTCTTCCTTTAGGTAGACTCAGGAGTCTGTTATTTCAGGCGGATTCTCTTGAGACGCTGAACTCCAGCTTTCTCTCCACCGTTTCGGGGGTCTTCCTGGTCAGCGTTGTCCGTTTGGCGTTCCATGGAAAGCTATGTACGGTATCCTATTTGTGCTCATCCTTTCTACGTGTTGATGCCAGTATCGCCGTCTTTGGCGTCCCCCATCTGACCACATCTTCGAGCACGCAGATTTCTCGGATTGCTGTATTCCTAACTCGATCACGTAGGGTCTTGCCAGCTATAGCGCGGAGTGTTTTCATCTCGGTTGTTCTGAGCATGCTCTTTGTCTTCACAGTGTCTGCCCTCGATTCAATGCCATATGTGAGGATTGGTCGCACACAAGTCTTATAGATGCGTTCCTTGCTGTCAGTCCTCATGTCCTTGTTTCTCCATATGACATCTTTCAGACAGCCTGCAACCGCTGCAGCCCTATCCACCTGTAACCTTACTTCTCTGCGGATGTGATTAGAGCTGGTTACTTTGCGTAGAATTCACATGACAATAAAAGAGGAGGTCATTAGAGCTAGTTACTTCGTGTAGAATTCACATGACAATAAAATGGCTTCAGATTAGCTACCTATCACATGTCACGAGAATCAATATATTAGCTATAAAACAAATTTTATACAGTAATTGGTTTCAAAACGACCTGCCGTATACAACAAAATATAAAATAAATTAATTAATTATAATAGTAAAAAAAATTAATATTGAATTAGAGTTAAATAGAGTGTGGCTTTGGAGTAACACTGATTACAGTCTTCAAATGTCGATTGCTTTGTTTGTATTTAGTCACAATGAAAAATTTCCTATCGTTTCCACTGGTAACCAAAATTTCAATTCATTTCCTTTGTCCATTAAATTCAGTTGTCCAAACAAAATTTATTACAATATTTTTTTGATAATCAATGGTAAGTCACGCCACGAGCAAAATAAATAGCAGATAGACCAACGGTTGCCCTACAGGGGCTGTTCGTGAAACTGACGTAACTATTATAATCATATTATAATATTATTAATTAAAAATTAGAATTAAACACTTTTATAACGTTGTATAAAACCACTTTATTTTGAGTCAGGAGCGCCAACCGGTTTCACTTTGAAATGAGCTTCGTCAGGGCTATATACAAACTGTTTGTGTATAGCCCTGACAAAGCTCGTTACAGAGTGAAACCGGTTGGCGCTCCTGACTCAAAATAAAGTGGTTTTATACAACGTTATAAAAGTGTTTAATTCTAATTTTAAATATGTCAAACCACCAAGTAATAGCTTCTTTCTAAAGTTTATAATATTAATTTTTCATATGAAGCACTCACATTGTGGTTAGAAATTTTGAAAATATAAAATAAATAAATAAAACTTTGTATTTTTACGGTATAGTTATTATAATTGATGCCAACTAGTTTCGCTTGGACCCAAGCTTTATCAGGGCAGTACAACAACTAAGTTATACTGTTGTTTACTGACAAAAAAAATTACATCTTCGTCTCTATTGAGATACAATTAATCCTTAAAAATGATTAACCCGCAATGGGTAAAATCCAGTATTTTTCTACAAGTATTTGTAAAAAACCAATTGATGTTTTTTCATTAAATTTTACATAAGCGTTTTTTTAAATTGGTAGTTATATTAAATAAAGATACGATTAAAATCCGGTCGGTAAAAAATTGATAAATTATTTAACCAAAATAAGCTCCAAAAGAAAGTTTTTCCCTGATGTAATCACGAACAGTCTCTGAGTTAGTTAGTGCATGACTAAGATGTTTTATTTGACGTAGATTAATGAAGATAAAAGAATGATTTAATGGTATTTCTAGAAGGAACATTAATATTATAATATCTGTTGTTTTGTACGTTCAATATCCATTAGGGATGTGATGATCGATTTTTAAACAGAATTTTATCTTACGGGATGATCGATTATTTCCAAATATTGAAGAGCTAGATACAGTTTGCAACAGAAGTAAAGTCCACTATTTTGGCCGAAACACAATGATACTTCAACATTATGAGATGTTAAATTAAAAAACATTGTTTTTATATATCACAATTTTATTTTATTTTTCGTTACAGCTGTTTCGTCAACCTATGTTGACATCATCAGGTGTTACAATAATATATCAACTGTTAATTTTTCGAACCTTTGAGTGTATTTGTTCCTATGTCAATTTTAATCATTACTTTGATATAATTTTGAAGTTCTTGCTGGAGTTGAGTTTGGTACTTAATTAGAGTTAATTGAAAGAACGGTTAGTTACTATTAATAGGAGAACAAATTAAACATTATAAGGAAGCAGATTATATTAATAAAAAATGAGACAAAAGTGGAAGGTGGTACAAATATTTTTTTGGTAGATTGTTTAAAGGAAAAGTTTTAAATGAACTACAATATATATCAAGCTCCTTCTAATTACTATTTTTATTATTATTATTTTAATTATTATTATCATAATTTATTTTTTTCTCTTAAATAAAACGGTAACTAACCGTTCTTTTAATTATATTTAATTTGGTACCTAACTCAAATTCAACAAGAGCTTCAAAATTATATCAAATAAATTATTCAAATTGACGACATAGGAACAAATAAACAAAAAGGTTCAAAACATCACGAAAATGTAACAGTTGATATATTATTATAACACCTGATGATGTCAACATAGATTGACGAAACAGATGTAATAAAATTGTGATACATAAAAACAAAGTTTTGTAATTTAACAATTAAGAAGTAAAATTATTTGACTTTGTAATTATCACTTCATATTTATGTGTAAAAAATAACAAATAAGATTGAATTTAACGAATACAATGTTGTTGTAGTAAAAATGACTCCATCGTGAATGTTAGCAGTCTTGTATACAATATGAGTAGTGAATAATAGCGTTTCCCGGACTGATATCTCCCTATAATACCGTTGTACCGGTAACGATGCCCTCGTGTCCGCATTGAATGTGTAAAATATACAGAGGGCTTGTGCCAGTACACACGTCATAATATCATGCCAAATACCAAGGCGCACGCACTTTACCTTGATATGTGCTGACGACACGGTATCGCGTTTTGCAGTTAAATCACTAGGACAAGAGTGGTCTAACCAACATTTTTTGAAAAATTGAGTTACTGGTCTAACCCACACCTATTTGTGACCAACTATAAAAGAAAAATTAATCTAACCACCATTTCCTAGTGGAAACATAGATATCGCCATAATTATTTCTTTTTCTCTGACAAAAAATCAAAATATATGGAGTCAAATGTGGTCTATTATAAGTTACCATCAAAAAATATCCTTAAACTTTATATTTATTTCAAATACTATTCTAAAGACATTCACCAAACAAACAAGGTTAATGACTAAAGAAGACCCTAACCCATATAGTTTTTTTTTTTTTTAAATGGGGAAAAAACGTCAAATTTTCAATCGCATTTATCTCCATTGTCTAAATTTTGGGTTAGACCACTCTTGCCCTGGCGGCCTCATATGTATGTTACTGTAATAAAATTAACTCTATGTATATTAAACACGAAATTCTAATTATGCTTCTTCTTCTTTCTACGTTTCCTCATTATTGAGGGTCGTGATCCATGGAGCTGCCCGTAGTTAAAACAAAACGCCTCCAATCCTCTCTGTTCTCACAGTCTGCACCACCGAGTAGAGATCTGCCTCAACTATCTCCATAATCTGGTCACACTACCACTAATTATACTAATTACACTTAAAAAACAGTTATATGTTGCCCTAACGAAGCTTGGATACAAGCGAAACTGATTGGTGTAATGCTTACAATTTTGTGGTTATACAACAACAAAAAACCATCACGCCGTTTCCCCAAAGGAGTAGGCAGGGAGAATGGACCGCCACACTACTCTTTCTCGACATATCTCTCGAGCTTCCTCAACATTCATACAGCGAGTCATACACGCAATATCAAATTCATCGCACATCTCATTTAACTTCCCTTCCATACCTTCCAACCTAATTTTGAGTAATTATTAGGAGAATAATTTTGTGGTTATTGTATTATATTATAAAAAGCGTTAATTTTATTGCATATATTTTTAATTTAAAACTATAATACAAAGCGAGGGTTTCATATGAAAAAAAAAAAACGTTTTACAAAAGAATTCAAATGTGAATTTACAATACCTTAGATGCCTTAAACATTTACTCGTATGCTGTTTGTTGTCTTTTGCTAAACCCATTTAAGCGTGTTCTTGAAAGGCGAAACAAGTCACTCGCATAAAAATATATATGTGTAATTTAAAAAACTTATTGAATTTGCTGGCGTTTTCATAAATATCCTCGTTTTTAATTCATCATTTTAATTTTGACAAGTCAACAGTCAAGCCCAGCTACAGTTTTTTGCAGTTTGCCCTTGCACTAACTTTAAATTTTCAGTAAAAATAATCACTAGAAAGATCTTAGAAACATCAAACTGCCGTGTAAAGACGCTAAGGTAATGAATGATAAACTGTGTAAACGTGGAAGATTTTAGAAAAGTATTGCTGGTTGGAACATTTTGGTAATCTATCATAAGTATTAGGTATACTAAGTGCAAAGAAATGGTTTGATTGTTTGTCTTTTAAATCATTTAATAACATTTTTCGAATAAATTTGAATGAAAACGTCTATATCTATGTTCAAGAGGTTTTATTATAATTTATGTGAATGACGTGCTTTGCCATGTTAAGGCACTGTTTAATGTTTAACATGACAAAACATGACATTCCCATAAAATACAAGAAAACCACTAGAAAACAGACGTTTTATTTTGTATTAATTATTTGATATCGAGTTTTACACCATTGCCCACGAAACAAAATATGACATTTTTCTGTTTGTATTAAAATACTCGCATTTTAAAAGAAGTCGATATCGTTTATATTGTAGAAGCAGTTAGATTTATAGACATGCGCGTTATTATAGATTACGGTATTCGTTATTATAAATTTTACAAACAATGTATTAGGGTGCTAAATTTGTATGAATATCCAAGATATAAAAATAATATATTTTTTTAATATTGTCAGAGAGGAAACAAAAAGTTTTCGTTCCAAAAAGAACAAACTGATCTTTACACATGTACATACATTCTAGATTTCGAACTTCCCGAAACACTTAACTCCCTACAAGATCTGGGAGGGATAGCGAGCAGGACGCTTGCCAGCTCGACTCTTCTACAAGTATTAGAATCGTGCAAAGTTAAGGTCAGAATACATTGGGAGGATTTTGGGAAATCTTTGCGGAATGCTTCATTACTATTTCATAAAAATATGTAACGCAATATACTGCTTCTAAATGCTATCGCACTGTACTTTTGAAACTATATATCGATAACTCAATCATGCAAATTATCGTAGTTTTATATCTTCTAACTTAAAAACTAAAAAAACTTAACTAACTAACCATCACGTCGCCGTAAGAATAGACTGCCACACTTTTTTCTGATATATTCCTCTAGTTTTCTCAACATTCATACGTGGCATGCACGCGAGTCGATTTCTCTGACTCCTCACGTAGCCGAAATTACATATTTGATGTATTTGATCGTGCCACGTTTTCTTCTATTTTCTAACATATTAACATTAAATAAATATGATTTGATGTGTTATATTTATGATTATATAGTTATTAAGAAACCTAAAAAAACTTTTAATGTTTGGAAGAATTATGGTTTAATACAATTAATAATTAAATAGTTCATTGTTTTGGCTGAAACACTATGATACTTCAACATTATTACTGTTAAAATTTAAAACACTGTTATATATCACAAACAAATTATGGTATATTACAGTGTTTTAATTTTTAACAGTATCAATAAATAATTGTAATATATTTTCATTAACCGATTTTGATAATAACCATACATACTATAATAATATTTTATATTTCTATCTGTGTCAAATTTACAGGGTTCATAGTATTAATTATAAAAAATTGAATAGTGGTATAAGATAAAAAAACATTAAAGATTAATTTTATGAGCATCAAGTAGATGGAAAAAATTTGTTCCATTGATATTTTTTTATCGTCTCTCGACGTATTGTGATCAAATTTATGTTTCATCTCTATTTCTCAACTCTATGTGAAATCTCTATATCTCGTCTATATAATTAATACGAATAAAAACGTCTGTTTTCTTGAAGTTTATTATATTATACGTGAATAACATGTGTTGCCTGTCTAAGATATAATAAAACATCAAATCTAGGAAGCTGATGTTTTCATTAGTATTAATTATTTAATATGGATTTTTATTTCATTGTTTAAGAAACGATAAATTTCTCATCAATTTTTTTTCTCTATGTCTCAGATTTATGTTCTTTCTCATTTTAATGTCTTATTTCTCTGTGTCTCATATATTTGTCTTATCTCCACGTCTCATTTTGATTATAATTATTACAGATCGTATCATATTTGTGGACATGACATCATTGTATTTTTTCACATGTGGACATGATATTAATACTTCACTTATATCGCGACCTTCACGACTTTTGTGGCCGAGTGGTAAGTGCATTGACTGCCACCCCGAAGGTTCCGGGTTCGATTCCCGACAAGGGCGGTGTGATTGCCACACTGTCTTTGGTCTAAAAATAAAATGACGATATATAACCTAACTATCACATGTCACGAGAATCACTAACTAACGCGAGACGCGGTGTGATGGGTTGCGAACCTCATCGCCACCAATAGGCATCTCCCGCGCACACTTCGATCGTCCAACATCCACAAAATAAATCTTAAACAAATAATATAAAATACGAGTACAATTATATAAAATTAAATTAAAGAATCCCTATGATAGCTTTTTTTTTTTTTTTAGATTTTCTTTTTTTTTTAAAAAAGAATCAAGGATTTAAATCAATGATATTAGAATTTATTTTTACAATCTTCAATGTGAGCAGAAAATATCTCATTATTGTGAAGAAGGAATCTGGTCGTGTCCAGGTTTGAGCCCGAGTTTACCCTTTACATCGATTTGGCTCATGCTGTCATGATGTAAAGAGCGATTCAAAAAAATCATAAAAATAATAATAATAATAATCCCTGATGTAGTTACCATAATTTACGGGAATACAATGCCATTTACTTATATTGTATGTAAATCGAACAATAAAAAAGTTTTGTTGTATTATAATAACTTAAAAGAAAAATTAAAGATATTTCGATTCCACACTTGCACAATGGAATGACCCTCTGACTTTTTGTACATCTCTTCCAGGACCAACACCCGAGTTACTTCGCAAACCCTCCTCGTTGTGTATTTCGCCCTTAACACCAACTCCTCCAAAGTTGATCCGGAGTACGGCGATCCGAGATACGCTGATCCGAGATACGTCAATAAAGAGGGGAGTCACGTGAATCCACAAGAAAAACTCCCCTCGACTATCGGGTGAGTAATTTGCGTAAATTTGTATTCTCTACTTGTTTAACATGCTCGCGCCAAGGGTGATATCTGGCGGGAGATAATATTAGAGCCTCTCACTCATTTTCACGCTGAGAAAAGTTTGAAGGGCACCATATCGATTTTTATTATTTGGCCTAATACACTTATGCTCGCATTTGCATGTTAAAATAAGCCTACAGCCTGCATAGATAATACCGACTTATTTTGTGAAGGAAAGGATGGTTTTATACTTAACAGTTTTTCTATTTTCAACAATTCAACAAATATTATATCAGATTCTCTACATATCGTGATTTCATATCTTAAACTCATTTCAAATTCGTTTACTTCACCTATTTGTCTTAATTTTCTTCGTCTCAACAGAATGCTAGTTTAATAGGAAGGTTCTTCAAAAAGGTTGCGTAATGCCCCCGTGGTTATTTAATCTATATATGGACAAGTGTATGAAAGAGCTGAAAGGGTTGGATGTAGGTGCCAAAATGAGCGGAGTGTCAGTAAGCTGTCTCTTGTATGCGGATGACGCTGTCCTACTCACAGACAACGAGCATGAACTACAAGTCCTGGTGAATTGTATGTATGATGTATGCATGCGAAATGATCTGATGATGAATGTTAATAAGTCCACGGTAATTCTAGTGAATGTTAATAAGTCTTTCACGGCTTCTCTTACCACTCATGCTGATTGTATATAACCCATCTCGGAAACCCTTTTTTAATTTTACTAAAGATGCAGTTATCTGCCTTAAATTTTTTCCTTATTTCGTCGTTGAGTATTCTATCATATATCGTTTGGCCGCACTTTATTCTCATTGATCTTATTTCTACGACATTAATCCTACTTTCATCGTTCTTTTATCAGCTCCAAGATTCACTTCCATACATAAGAGTTGGCACTAAAACTCTATTATTAACTGCTATATTTGCTTCAGTGGATATATTTATAAATTATTTGGAGTGATTGAAAGCATAGTTATATAGCTAATTCTTCTTCTTATTGTCCTGTCACACCTCCGTGGTGCATAGGACCTCAAAGAATCTTCTCCATCCGACTCTATCACATGCCTGGTGTCTTACATCATTCCAAGTGAGGCCTGCTGCCTTAACCTCGTCCTGCTCGTCGACCTTAACCCTTCTCTAGGTGGCTCTAGGTCTGCCTTGCTTTCTCTTTCCCCCCATAGGGGACCAGGCTAGTGCGCCCTGAGCGATGCAGGCTGGGTTCCGTCTCAGAGTGTGACCGATCCACTGCCATTTGCGTCTAGCGACTTGTTCTCTAATTGGCTTTTCGCCTGCCATGGTCCAGAGAACGGCATTTAACACTGTTTGGGGCCAATAGATTTTGAATATTGAGCAAAGGCTCCTATTTATAATCACCTGGAGTTTACCAATAACGTCCGCGGTAGATTTCCAAGTTTCATATCCGTACAGCAGTACGCTTTTAACGCTACTGCTGAATACTTGGAGCTTGAGCTTTCTCGAAATGATACTGAAACGCCATACAGGGCGAAGCATAGTGAAAGCTAATTAACAAAACTATGTAGCTAATTAACAAAATAATAATAATAATATTAAAAACATAATCAGTCGTACATAAATATTTTATTTTGAATAACACTTCATTGTACTAATTGATTTCCTTCTGCGTCATTTGGTGAATATCGAGATAACTCCCTTGCCGCTTTCAGGCAAAACATTGATATATTTTATACATTTGTAGTTTGTTCGGCGGTGATAGAAAATAAATCAAACTGTATTCAATAAAAGTTCTCCAACTGAGTAGCAAAATATCGCGGGAGGAGGTCCCTGCGATAGGGAAACAAACTTCCAGCCAACACAATCTCTTATTCCTCTTTTCAATACTTTTCCCGGCGAGGAGCGAGAGTCGCTACATATCGGGAGATAGGAAAACTTTCGCGTTTCGAGAGATTCCGCGTCAACTTAGGCCAGAATGTTTATTCTTACTTTTTCCAATACACAATAAAATGAAACCCACTTTTATTGTTCGCTTTCGATCAAGATGAAAATCATTTTGCAAATGTCTCCCGATATCATGCGTAAACGTTGTAACATGTGTATTAAATGTCCATTACTTTACCATCCTATAACATCTTAACCTTAGTATTATTCAAATCTAAAGTGGAACCTTTTTGATAATAACCTATATTGGGTACTTTTTCAACCGTTGGACAGGTATAAAGATGATTTAAGTACAATAAACGAATGGAAATGAAATTTTTCATTGTGGTTTTTAGTTCTAAGTGGGTATTTCTCAATGGACTACTCAATATAAAAAAATATCGTAAGTAATGTGTCTTTACTTTTATGAAATTTGTATGAAATTTAATATACCTTAAAACTCTAAAATATTTTAATTAATATAAACTTTATTTCGTATTTTTGATCAACTAAAATTGGTTGATTGTCATAATTATTATATCATTATAAATAAAAATACTGTCTTTTCTACTTACTTACTTCCTATGGCCATACAACTTTTGAAGAGTTTTAGCCTCTTTGATGATTTTTCGCCAAGCTCCTCGATCCTGCGCCTTTTGCTCCCAGCAGTCCGATTCACC
Source organism: Lepidostoma basale (assembly GCA_022606425.2). Taxonomy (NCBI): domain Eukaryota; kingdom Metazoa; phylum Arthropoda; class Insecta; order Trichoptera; family Lepidostomatidae; genus Lepidostoma; species Lepidostoma basale. The sequence goes on along the minus strand of JAHDVF020001389.1, from coordinate 41,640 downwards.
CAACCTAGCCAGGTCAACCAGAACATTGTCCATTAGGCGCTGTCTAGGCCCTCCTAGAGGTCTTACTCCTGTCGGTCTAGACGCGTACAGGGTCTTGATTGCTCTGGTCTCTTCGGCTCGGTATACGTGCCCAATCCATGCTAGGCGACCGACTCTCACGGTGCTCGTTATAAGGAGCTGCTGGGTCATCGTACGGATCTCTTGAATGGTCCTATGCCTCCAAGTTCCCGCTGCAACACCGAGTCTGGGTCCCAAGATCATTCTAAGTATCCTATTCTCAAACCAGTAGATGCTTTGTTGTTCTTTTAGAGTCATTGTCCATGACTCAGAACCAAATATCACCACTGGCTTGATGATGGTGTTATAAATACGCAGCTTGGTGTTTCTGGATAGAAGCTTGGACTTTAGAAACGTTCGCAAAGAGGTTGCAGCTCGTAGGCCTTTTTGAACTATGTGTTCCAACTCCGCGTGCATATCGTTGGCTTCCATCATGACCGTACTGAGATAAGTGAACTCTCTAACTTGCTCAATTTTACTGTATTTTACTGTATTTTCTGCTCGAGTATATTTTTCTAGGCATGTTTCGAAATGGTTTGGACACACAGAAAGAATGAATGAAAAAGAATGGTAAAATTAAAACATAACATAACGATGCAAACAGTACTTTAAAAAGAGGAAGACTAAAGAAAACGCGGCATGATCAGATTCATCGAGTATTGAAAGTCGGATACGTGAGGAGTTGGAGAAATAGACATGCGTGACACGATGTATGAATGTTGAGGAACGAGAAAAGTATATCATGAAAGAACTGCGTGGCGGTCCATTCAAGTAATAAAAGAATAAAGATATCAAGAATTAAATGATCAAAATAGTTTCTGATAATACTATAAATGTGATAATAATATTGAAAAGCTCCTGAATGAGCAATCAAGTATATAATCCCGGCAATCCCGAATCAAATATATAATAAGTTAATGCCAAATCCAAACTTTCGGCGCTTTTGTATAAGAGTTTAGTTGGAAAAATCTCTTATCTCAAATTCTTCGAGTAAAAATAAAGCCATATATTATACACAGAGCTTCCCTTATCCAGAAGTAATGACTCGCCTTGCGAGAGACATAAATCTCAAAGCTCTTATTAAATTGTGAGGTTTCCTTGAATTCTGAGCTTTATTTAACGCTCTTTGTTTCAAAAGCTCGCTTGAAACGGATTATTTTCCTAAAATATCTTGCGTTAGCTCTATGTACATTCAACTGCGTGAAATAAATACTTTGCATATTCAGTTTACTTAGCAAATTATGACTTACCAACCACTTCGGTTCATACGAGAAGCCCTGCGCAACCCCCCATCCACTGGTTCATCTTGTTACTTATTTTCGTTCTGAGTAATTAAAATTTAGGGTGTTTTTCCAATTTAACGTTTACATATAAAGTTATAACTTGATTTGCGGGGATTTAATTAATAACCGCAATCAACCATAATCAACATATTTAACAACATACCAACCGGTTTCGCTTCCACCGAAGCTTCGCCAGGGTTACAAAAGAGACTAACAGTGTGGTTTGTAACCCTGACCGGTTGGTTGTTGTAAAGAATAAAGTGGTTTAAATACAAATTTACAAGATAATTAATATTATAATTTATATGAAATAATTTACCGGTATAAATATGAAAGAAATCAACAATAAAAGTAAATTAATCATTTATAAAAAAAATTGTAATAATACAAATGCAAAACGGAGTAATTATTAATAATACGTTAATATCACGGATATCACGTTTCAAAATAGCCCTTAAATCTTTTTGAATATTTCAAATATATTTAAATACTGTTTTTTCATCATAGTTGATTACATATTTCTCGATATATTTCGAAGGTGTAATAACCTTTCATTATTGGGAGAACCAAATAAACAAGTTTATAATTACACTGAATTTTTTCAAAAGATAACACTGTTTAATATTTCACTGTTTTATATTCATATACTAAACAACATGTTTTGGAGTTACCTCCATCTTCAGGTGTAAATTTACGACGAGTTAACTCCGAAACATGTTGTATAGTCTATAAATATAGTATAGTGGAATATTAAACAGTGTTATCTTTTGAAAAAATCCAGTGTAATTACAATGGAATTCCACAGTGTTAACGCCTTAACTTTCAGGAAATTAAGTTTATAATTATAAAATTCTAATTTTAAATTCAAAATCTATAATTCGATTGACACCTTTCATATATAATTAGAGCATTATTGAAATAACAATTAATGATTTGATAATCAGTAACAACTATTGCTGATACTGTCAAAACTTACTATAATATAAAACAGGTAGTCGTAATACTTCTTTTCACGTTTTTCGAAAAAAAATAAAAAAAATAAAGACAAAACTATTTTTTCAAGATTATTTCCAAAGTGTAGATCTACCAAATTTTGCAATTTAATAAAATTAATGCCATTCAAACTGGTACGGACGATTGGGAAGACGGGTTTTGTAGTGGAGACCACGAACATGATTCCCTAGAGTTGCATGTCCTCCTGCCCGCTAGACCGACGATATTGTGAGGATTGCTGGACGTGGATGGATGAGAAAAACAACGGATAGGAGGCAGTGCGTGCTTTGGAGAGGCCTAGGTCTAGCAATAGACAACAGACGGCTCAAGTCAAATCAAACTGGTAGAAGAGATGAAGATTGATTTATAAATTTATTAAAATTATGATTGTTAACCCATTTGATAATGACTAAATATTTAATCAAAGCATATAAAATATAAAAAGTATTCAAAGGAAGATCTACTACAATTATAATATATTATTTATTCAAAACCAATTCAAGATTTGAATGAAAGTGTTTATATACTGCTAATGAAATATTAAAGTAAAGTCAATTACTTGTGCGATTAAACAACTTTAATAATGTGACTCCATTTGAATAAGGAAACGTTATACCCACACCCACTGCAATAATTATTAAATTTACGTAAGTTTAACATAACCCCAGTTTAGTTAAATGTTAAGAAAGAGTTAAGTTATGATACGAAATCACGTACAGAGGAAGTCGTTCAGCACGAACTATTGTATATAACACAAGAAATACCTATTCGCATTAAAAAATATGTTTTTAAATCTAGCAAGAGCAAAATATAAAAAAATATACATATATTTGTATTGATTAAAGTATTGCCAAGTACAAAGAAATGTAATAATTTTTTTCAATAGAATTAAATTGTTAATACGAATGAAAACTTCTGTTATCTAGAAGTCTTACCATAGTTTATATTTATGACATGTTTCGTCTGTCTACAGTATTATCAAATGTGCCCTTAGACAGGCGAAACATGTCGTTAACATAATAAAAATTCTATAAAAACAACGTTATCATTTGTATTAATAAACAAATGATTACTGCTCATCGATTATTGTTTTAGTACCACTGATTATTGTGGTGTGGATAAAAAGTACAGAAGTATTAAACAAATAGTTACTACAAAATGAATGCTAATATTCGTAAAATCAAAAACATCTCGCAAGAGATATAAAAATTCGCAATTATTGCACAATAAAAAAATATATTACGATTATAAATATGTACGAAAGAATTTTATAAAATATATATAATAATATAAATAAAAGAACTTTTAAAAGCCAAATACTCTTGACTTTTGGGAGTATCTTGTCTTCCTTATGTCGAACCATCTCTCATGCGTTCCTGGTATTAAATCATATACATTATATTTTATCTGTACACAATATACCTATGCCTAAAACGTTTTGATTATTTCTAATGTTTGTAAAGATAATAAACCGATTTTCTTTGATAATTTTCTGATTGCCTTTATCTCTGGGGTATTCCATAATAACGATTTTCTTGTGAATTAAAACACTGTTTTTTCAACTGTGAATTTATTTTTCTCGACATGTTTTGAAGAATTACCACCTTTATTTTTTGTAAGCTTTTTGTGAAATTGCTGTAAGTTTTTAATTTTTATATTAAAATATGAACAGTTCCATTGTTAAATTATGAATTATTATTATTAAATAATAGATTTAGTTCATTCCTCAATCCAAATCTTCAATTCAAAAATCCTGTTCCGAATTTAACCCTTTGATCTCGTAATAATGTTTTATCATTGATATTCTGCCTAAATTAACTTACACGTGTAACGTGTGTTTTTTGGTTCTTGCATTCAGTTTGAAATAATTTTGTTTTGGTTATAAAGGTGTAAAGCCTTCGAAACATGTCGAGAAAAATAAAATTAAAAAGTGGAAAAAACAATAGAAGCAACTTAAAAAATTCGTAAAAAAATATGGTATACCATAAGTAGTTTTTACTGCGTATGTATAGAATATGAATACATGAAGAAAAAAAACGATAGTCTAGACTGGAATGTATTTATATTTGTGTTAACAGATTTTTCATTTTAAGCGATTTCGTGTTAAGTGATTTCAACTGTATTTATACGTCGTAAGTCTGGCAATGAATACATGCAGAAAAAAAACGATAGTCTAAACCGGAATGTATTTATATTTGTGTTAACAGATTTTTCATTTTAAGCGATTTCGTGTTAAGTGATTTCAACTGTATTTATACGTCGTAACTCTGGCAATAATAACACATTAGCGACTTTTGTGAATTTTGGCTATTAAAGATAGTATCTCCAGTCAAGCGGACGATAAGCGCGGAGAATGAATCAGCCTGGACGGTGTTATTATGTATCATTAAATATTCGTTAGTGAACAACAAAACGTCGCCTTCGTTTGTTTCAACCCTTGTGTTTACCAATTAGTTAACGCAATCCTAATACCGTAAATTATCTAAATAAATATTATAGGTGTTTCGGAGAGTTCGGTCCGTTAAACAACAGAGGGCTCTGGCTGCCTTCAAATCTGGCGACCAATTTTAGTAAGCCCGAGCATCTGTCAATTAAGTTCAGTTCGCACATTTTTGTCATTCTCACAACATTTGTTTTATCGCTCCTTCAAATGTCAACTTTCGTAAGTAAGAAGCATTTGCGGGAAGTTCTGCTGTGCATAAGAAGAGTGCAGCTGAGGTACATAAAATGCTTGTAGAAGTTTGTGGCGATCTTGTTCCATCGGATAAATCATGTAGAGAAGGGTATAGATCAGAGATTCCCAAGCTTGTTTGTCCCGTAGACCGCTTGCCCATTTCTTCTATTTTGTGTAGACCCTCTGCTTTCCTTATTTGAATATTTTTAATTCAAATTCTACTAACTAACTAACTAACCATCACGCCGTCTCCCCGAAGGGGTAAGCAGAAAGAATGGACTGTCACACTTTTCTTTCCTGATATATTTCTCTCGCTTTCTCAGCATTCATACATCGTGTCATGCACGCGCGTCGATTTCTCTGACTCCTCACATGGCCGACATTCAATATTTAATTTATTTGATCGTGCCTCGTTTTCCTCGGTCTTCCTCTATTTCTGGTTCCATTTACATCATTAACATATAATTTTTTTACCATTCTTTCTATATGTCCAAACCATCTTAATGATCCTTCCATTATTTTGTTCATGACACCATCATTCGCACCGCATTCACTTCTGTTATTTTCATTCGACACTCTATCATACACAGAGTATCCACACATTCGTCTAAGAGATCTCATTTCTACTGCATTTATTCTACTTACATCCTTATTTTGCCAGTTCCATGCTTCACTTCCATACATGATTCTACTATAATTATAAAATAGTTTTTGAAACTAAAACAGAGCTACTGAACCGGCACGCTGGCCAGAAAAAAAGCCGGAATACGTTGTCGGCCTTTTTTTCTCATTTGTAAAATCGGAACAGCTGTAGACCCCCATTTTTTCCCAATTATCGTAGACCCCTTTTCAAGTCGAAATCAACCCCTGGGGTTTAATATAGACCACTTTGGGAAGCACTGGTATAGATGCTTCAAAGCTGGTGATTTTAGCGTTGACGACAAAGATGGTCCTGGAAGACCGAAAAAGTTTGAAGACGAGGAATTGGAGTGTTCACAGATGAAGATCCAAAAACAATAATACGAGTATTTCACAACATGTTTTAGAGTTGACCTCCGTCCTGAATTGTAAAAATATAACTTTTTATCGTAACACCTGAGGGTGTGTTTATATAGAAAACTTTATGTCTGCATTAATGAATAATATATTATGCATGTATTAAAAATTGTTAAATTACAAAGATTTCAACAATCTTCATTTGAAGTAACTATATGATTGCGCCACATCTTACTGAGATTTTAAAAATGTACCAAAAATGCAATTTTTTGCCGACCTTATAACTAGATAACAAAATTATGAAAAATATTAATTCAATTGTTTTTTTATTCAAGTAAAAATTCGAGTGAACAAGATCTAGCAAAGCACTTGCTTATATTATTTTCCTCCTTAGCATTAAGGATGATTCTTCAAATGAGTTATTTTTGGACTAAAGGATAAATTTTATTATTGGAATGAATCCAAAAATGACGTAACTAACGTTAAAATCGTTTCAGTAAAACGATTATATTTACAAAATCTTTCGTATAAATCATATCATTTTTAATAAACAAAAACAGTTTTTGCTTTTTGTACTATCGATCGGTTTCGTTCTAACCGAAGTAACAATTTTAATTTCAGAGCCTTGGACAACTGCACCACTATTGGTGAAGCGTTAGAGTTTGAGATTGCTCGCACTAGAAATATACCGTGGCTCTCCATTAGATAGCGATGGTATGTGATGATGGTGATATTATGAAACTAAGCGACTACTATTAATTTTAAATTAAATATAATATCTGCAATCGCTTACTCGGAAACAGCTTGATTGATGACAGTAAGATAAAGTCCTTGATTTAGTTTAAACAATTAAATCATAAGCTCGAATTAATATCAATTTTCGCATTCGTGGAAAATTTAACTAATCTCCCAATTCGCGAATTACTCCAGTTATCGCAAGTTAAATCTGTTCGCCAAACTAATTCGTGCAAAAAGCAGAACTTTGCCTACACGTATGATTCGTTCGTTTGAATTTCGAAGAGATGGAAATTAATTTCAAATTTGGAACAAATTAGATCCGCCGGAAGCGCCAGCGAACGTTCCGAATTCAAAAGTCTTTGATCGGTAATGGACACAGATGGAGACCCTGTCTCCAGTTTGAAAGAAAAATTAAAGGCAAAAATAATTAAGATGTAATGATTATTTAAATGCATACAACAGTTGCTTTCTCTCTACGTGTTAACAAAATCGAAACTTTTAAAGACCACAACACAATATTACTCCTATGGTAGGTTCCTAAATATCTTAATTTTGAAAACCTCTTAACTTGAAATTCAGAGTCCATATTACTGAATACCGAATGACGAAAAATGTTTAATTCCAAAACATAAAATAGTTACATATTTCTCAAATTTATCAAATGAAAACCTGCTTATCAAACAAGATTTTTATATAATACATGAAATTTTTTAAAGGCAGCACATCGTCATTATCGAACAAATATTTTTATGAAAACAATTGATATCGTTCTTTGGAAAGTATACTTCCGTATGTTATGCTACATATATAATATCGTATCATAGTTTTCCTGTTTTATCACTTTTCGTAGAAAAAAGTAATCCGACATAAAATAAATAAAAAAACATCAAATATGTAACTTATACGAATGTACTTATTTATTTTCTAAATGTTTTTGTAAAGTTAATGGGAATGACAAGTTTTACTTTTCTAAGGCATTATAAAACATCATTTGACTTTTGATAATACCTTAAAAAGGCGAAACTTGTCATGCCCATAGACTATATTAAAACTAAAAATTTAATAAAACACTTTATATAAAACCACTTTATTTTGAATATGGAGCGCCAACCGGTTTCGCTTTGTAACGAGCTTCATCAGGGCTATACACAAACTTGTCATGCTCATTGGTTTGTGTATAGCCCTGATGGTTGACCGGTTGGCGCTTCTTACTCAAAATAAAGTGATTTTATACAAAGCGTTTTATTCAATTTATAAATATGTCAAACCACCAAGTATTGGCTTCGTACCAAAGCTTATAGTAAAACTTTTATAAAACAGACGTTTTCATTCATATAAATTATTTAATATGGAATTTTACATCATTGTTCAAGAAACAATTAGTTATTCTATCATTGTCACTACGTTAAGAAATAAAAATACGTTTTTTTGCTATCCGAATAAATATTCTACCCGCCAAGGCCATTTAAAAAGAGAAAATATCTGATTATTTGGTAAATTCGTTATTTTGTCAATTTCGTGAAAATTATTTTTCCCTGAGGCGTACGAATTTAATACAAACTATACATCAGCCGTAGAAAATATTGTTAAATCGGCTAAAATGAGCTTAATACACAAAAATAAAATTTTATGTTCCATTGTACGGATCTAATTCGATTACGCAGAAGTATATTAAACTTTTGAGGCATACCTTAAAGTACAAAGATCTGGGCATAAGTAAATTTGATTATACCAAATGACTTACATCATAGGCAGCTCGTGAGATATGCAAAACTGATTTATACTGGACAGAGTTTAATCGAAATCATGTAATAATAAATAAAAGATTTTTAGATTAGACTTTTCTATTCGACACGCTCTTCTCTCTTAATGTACATTATTAGCTGTAAAAGTATAAAATATAAATTATTCAGGATACAGTAGCCGGAAATGATTTGCAAGTCAATACCCATAAGACGAAGTGGGTGAGTGTTTCAAGGATGAAGATTAACCAAGCCTCTAAAATCCGGGAATACTGAGAGAATAAATATATAAATAAATATTTTAAGAGAATAAATAAATATAATAAATAAATATTTTAAGCCCCAAATTGCCAAACAGAGGCCCTTCGAAGTTCTCCTGTATTGAAAGCAATTTGTCTTTTAAATGAGGTTGCAAAAGAGATAGATCTCTTTGGATGCAATTATGGCGAATTCGTGAATACCCTTACGATAAAGGCAGCAAGGAAATAACTGGCATATTCATATTTATAAGGTTTTATGTATATTTCCTATGATATTCTTTTTTATCACTCTTTACATCGATTTTGTTCGCGCTGTAATGATGTAAGGAATTTTTACAACAAAATAATAATCACTTAATGACATTTGAATTGGTCCGCAGCCAAGTTTATGAACATCTTTTCTGGTTCTTGAAATACGACTTAGGCCATTTGAATGTGGTAGTTTTCGGTAGCTTTCCACATTTGTATACAGCAGGTTATTTGAACCCAATGACTGTATATAACTTTTTAGCTAGTAATTCTCATGACATTTGATAGGTAGCTAATCCATTCTCATTTTAATTTCCTCGTGAATCCTACACCAGACCAAAGACAGTGTAACAATCACACAGCCGGGAATCGAACCCGGGATTTTCGGTGTGGCAGTCATAGCTCTTTGCACATTGCCACAAAGGTCTTCTGAAGGTGATAGCTAGATTATTGTCACCATTTGATGTGCTTTCGAGAGCTCTCTTTGCCTTTATTTCTTAATTCACCTCTTGTCCAAGTCATCTTACTGACGTCTTCATTCATTGATTTATACGAGTACTAGAATATTCCTGTGGGGCGTCACCAAAATGTCCCACGAGCTACCCGCGCGCGTGTGCCCGTTCCGCGGCCTGTATGTGAACGTAAAAGCTCTCACGCAATAGAAATCGTTACGATCGGCAGTAAACGCTGCCTTTTAATTCCGTTTACTGAAATGGCCGAACTGCCAAACCACGGCCGCGCGTAACGGCTATACCCGGAGCTGTGCTGACACGCGACTTTCTCCTCTCCGGAAATGTCCTGATAATAAAAATTCTGCATTTGTTTAATAATTATTTCTGAATGTGACAATTCATTTCCTACATTATGAAACACGTAACAATTTCTGTTTATTTATTTGAACTGATGAAGGAATATTTTATGTTTGCGGTTTCAAATGTTTCGAATTGACTTAGCATTATAAGAAATTTTCGTATTTAAAATTTGTTCGTTGACATTTGATAATATTAACGTTCAGTTTACTAAATGCATCCTTAGGGCGTAAGATTTACAAGTAATTTTATTATTATGTGGTTTTCAAAATACTAAGTAGTTTTTACCTTATTAATGATAATATTAACATTCTTTTATCAAAAAATCTATTATATTTTACGGCAATGACATGTTTCGCCTTTCTAAATCATAACAAATTAACTAACTAACCATCACGCCGTCTATCCGAAGGGGTAGCAGAAAGAATGGACTGCCACACTTTAACCGATGCGGCACTCCATCTTTCTATTTTCGCCCCTGCGGAAGACGCAGTGTGATGGGTTGCGAACATCATCGCCACCAATAACCGCTCACACTTCGATCGTCCAACGTCTATAAAATAAATCACTCAGAATTTTATGTGATTACGGTTGATTTTTATATTAATTTTCCATTTTTATTAAACTAACTAACTAACTAACCATCACGCCGTCTACCCAAAGGGGTAGACAGAAAGAATGGACTGCCCTACTTTTCATTCCTGACATCTTTTTCCTCAACATTCATACATCGTGTCATGCACCTGCGTCGATTTCTCTAACTCCTCCCATGGCCGACATTCAATACTCGGTCTTCCTCTATTTCTAGTTCCATTTACATCGTTAACACATACCTTATTTACCTTTTTTTCTTCATTCATTATTTCCATATGTCCAAACCATCTTAATGATCCTTTAATATTTTTTTTATATTTTGTTTATTTCGAATCATTTTTTCTTATTTTAACAATTTCACTTCTACCTTCGAACAAAACGTTTCTGAAGGATTTTTAAAAAATCATTGAAAAATATATTTGAATCATATAAAAACATATTTATTAAGTTTTATTTTATCTAATAAAATTACTTGGTTCGCCTAAATCTGGCATTATGAAATGTTACATGTTACATTTGAAACCATGAAATACAAAAAAAAATCTAGAAATATTTTTTTTTATTTGTACACATTTAATATGATGATAAACATTATTGTTTGAGAAATAATAAATCCTTTTGACTTCTCTTTTACGATAGTGGAGAAAGCTATGAAATATCCATTATAACGCGGTGGATAAGTAAGCCCGTACCGAGAATATGATTGTATTCACCTCCGGGGGGTACTAGGGCGCGGGCGTCGGGACGCTCGCCGGGAGCGCTTGGGAGCGCCGAGGCGCGCTGGCCGGCGATAAAGGCCGATGAAATAGTTATTACGGCCGCGATAGGCAAACAGTTCATCGGCTACGCTGACGGCTGGAAAATCAAACTACTTCTCCGTAGTCCACGTACTATTCGCATTCTAAAAAACCCTTTCTCAAAAATAGAAGTAAAAAATAATTTTAGAAAAACTTACGCGTTAACAATTTGGATTATCCATCATAACAATTTTTAACAATTAAAACACTTGTTTTTCTACTTAAGTTCATTTTTTAAGACATGTTTCGAAGGTTTAACACCTTCATCATCGAAAGAACGATATAAAAGTTTATATATTTCTCCCGATGGGAAAGTTTTTATGTAAAAAACCTTCGAAACATATCGAAAAAAAATAAACTGATAAATGGAAATGAATGTATTTTAATTCTTAAAATTTACAAGAAATAATAATACACTAGTTAGAACCTTGGTAATATTCACGGAAGTACACCAAATTCTACATTAAGTTTCATGGTTTGTTTCATTATATATAATCCAGAAACGTTCTCGGCCATGCACACAGTGTGCAATTAGTTTTGCAATTATTTTGCTACCTAACCGGAGTATTTCTCTCTCGCTTTCTCGTATTCAAAACATTATGATACTCCATTATTGATGTCAAGCGGGTTTTTTAATATTTATACTATGAAGCTTTATATGATGGAGACCTAATGCAGATATTAAAAATAAATGTAGTGCAAACGGAATGATAATTATAACAGTAATAAATTATATAACAGTGTCAGATGCAGCTCCCATTACTAAATAAATTGTCAAAGCGCCTTTGAGGTGAGTTGCTCACGAAAACGGCGCCATACAAATTAGCCTAATTATTATTTTGACAAGCAAAACTAGGTAGCGTAAATTATTATCACCATTCCATAGTTTAAAACATAAAAGGTTTTAGAAATGAAAAAATATATTAACTAACTAAGTAACTAACCATCACTCCGTCTCCCCGAAGGGGTAGGCAGAAAGAATGGATTGCCACACTTTTCTTTCCTGACATATTTCTCTCGCTTTCTCAACATTCATACATCGTGTCATGCACGCGCGTCGATTTCTCTGACTCCTCACATGGCCGACATTCAATATTTGATTTATTTGATCGTGCCACGTTTACCGCGGTCTTCCTCTATTTCTGGTTCCATTTTCATCATTAACATATTATTTTTTTTTACCATTATTTCTTCATTCATTCTTTCCATATGTCCAAACCATCTAAATGATCCTTTCATTATTTTGTTCATCACACCATCATTCGCACCGCATTCACTTCTTATATTTTCATTCGACACTCTATCATACACAGAGTATCCACACATTCGTCTAAGAGATCTCATTACTACTGCATTTATTCTACTTTCATCCTTCTTTTGCCAGTTCCATGCTTCGCTTCCATACATAAAACAATTAATACCTTTTTATATTATGTCCAAACTTTTTCTGATAATATGCGTGGATTTTTTTTTTATTATAATCTTATGCTTACTTGAAACAGGTATTAAGGCATATTCTGTATTTAATTTAATTAAGTAAACACACATTTGATGAAGATTCGTGTTCTTAGTATTGCCCGAAGTGCTAATTTCAAACATTTAATTACATGATCTCTGGTATTATATCCTCAACAAATACTTTACACGATGAACATTATTTAGGGACGGAACATAGTTAGTGATTTCATATTGCGTGTAACTTCTATTACGGGGCATAAATCAGCAGGTTTATTAAAACAAATTATCAAGGTAGTTTTCAGCTAGCTGGAATTTGCGTTGCCATGTCGACAATTAAGATAAGGAGAGTAAATCATTCCCAGGAAATGGAGATTGTCTAGACTTCTGGAGCAGAAGCGTGATCACAACTTTTAGAGAAGGCCATTTTGTCGACCAGGGCTGTCCATATTAGTAAAGGAACCTTTAGATAACAAATACTCTTGATTTTAGAGATTATATTATTGTCTTCCTTATGACGAACCATCTCTCATGCGTTCCTGGTATTATGTTGTATATATAATCATAGTTTATCTGTACTCAATATATGCTTTTAACATTTCTGATGTTTGGTATATCTGTTGAGTTAATAAATTGATTTTCTTTCATTTGATTTGATTTAAAAATTATTGCGAGTGCCTATCAAAAATGTTTTGTTTGTGCGTGAAAAGAAAACATACATATGTTTATTATATTCAATCTTCGCTTCGATCAGCAAACTCCTTAGCAATAGGCAGATTAGTTGAGCCGAATCTCAACCCCCGAACAGATTTCGGAGATCGATTTTTCGCAGTGGCAGGTCCGTCCACCTGGAATACGCTTCCTGCATACCTCAGATGCATTGACAATCCGACAGATTTTAAATCTTACCTAAAAACACACCTCTTCAAAATATCGCACAAAATGTAAACAATGGTTATCTGATTACTGGTGTTGGGTGTAGATCTCATAACTAAAAACATTGTTAAAGCATCCTTGAGGTAAGCTTTCTTCGAAAACTTATTATTATTTTTATATATAATTATATACAATAATCGCCCATGCCCAGAAAAATAAGATACCACCATTACTTATATTTTTTAGATTGTCTGACGAATTCTCGTCTTCATTAGTCTTGAATGTATGCTCCTCAAAAAAATTTTTTTGATGGATTATGAATTCAATTTGCAAATAATAATTTTTATTCAAAATAAATAGGAATAAGATGCAACAACAACAACAACAAACCATCACGCCGTTTCCCCTCAGGGGTAGGCAGAGAGAATGGACCGCCACACTACTCTATCCTGGCACACCTCTCTAGCTTCCTCCACATTCATACATCGAGTCATACACGCACGCCGATTCTTCCGGCTTCTGACATGACCAACTTTTAATATTTGATTAATTTGGTCATGCCATGTTTTCCTCGGTCTACCTCGACTCTTTACTCCATTTACATTGTTAACGTATACTTTTTTAACCATTCTTTCTTCACCCATGCGCTCCATATGTCCGAACCAACGCAGCGAACCTTTCATAATTTTGTTCATAATACCTTCTTTCGCTCTACATTCCTTCCTAATATCAGTATTTGAGATTCTGTCGTACATCGTTCTACCACACATACGTCTTAGGGACCTCATCTCTACCGCATTTATTCTGCTCTCATCTTTCTTCTGCCAGTTCCATGCTTCGCTTCCATACATAAGGGTTGGAACCAGAACTCCATTGTGAACGGCCATTTTCGCTTTCATTGATAAATTCTTGTTTCCAATAACTACTTTTAAAGCTCCATTCACTTTGTTACCCGCACCAACCCTTCTTTCAATATCACTGTTCGTTCGGCCATCCGCTGTGAACATGCTACCTAAATACACAAATTCACTCACCTGTTCCAAGTTCTCTTCATTTACACTTATATTACAAACTGTCATTTGCTCTTCCCTTTCAAAAACTAACAACTTTGACTTTCCGACATTCATTATTAAATCGTTCGACTTGCATACCTTATACATTCTCGACACCAAGACTTGTAATTCGTCCGCACTATCCGCAACGAGAACGGCATCGTCCGCGTGGGATGTAGATGCATGGGACGTAGAAGAATGTCATGGGTAGGAAACTTTAGACAGTGGAGTGCATTGCTGACCGTTGACAGCCTCAAACACGCATCGAGAGTCAAAAGAAACGAAAATGCACGAGAGAAGAGGATTATAAATATAAATATAATGCTTTTTTTATATTTTAACATAACCATCTAAAAACCTATTTTCATTTTAGATCAAATTATTATTGAACTTCCATAGTGCGGCCCCCGGTTGAACACAACTTTGATATGGCTGTTGCGTCTTAAATTTGGACATCCCTGCTGTAGGCTTTCTTAAAGAGAAGATTCGTATTAAGCCAAAAAAATGTCTTTGGATTAATTTTTCTAGAATGAATAGAGATTTATTGTGTCTGCCTGATAGCATCGTGGCCTTTCAACTGTTTGCGGATAAAAAATCAATGGAATTTTCGCGATTGCGGTACGAAACATATAGGGTAGACCAAATATTACTTACTTGATACATAAAAAAATATTAGATATCCTAAAAATATATAAAAATAATTTCTTTCGTCATGTTGAATGTTGTAATTTGAAAAACTTAACATCCAAATTTACGTAAATAAAATAACGCGTTGTATTTTAACAGTTCACGGCCTTCGAGATAGAGTGGCAACAGCTATGACTGCCACACTAAAGGCTGCACTATGACAGTGAGAAAATTCACCTAGTCTGGTAGACTGTCTTTGGTCTGGTAGAATTCAGTTGACAATAAACATGGAGAAAGACTAGCTACCTAACACATACCATGAGACAAAATATTGTATATCGAGAGTTGTATTAGGTCTAGTAAAAAGAAATCCATTATTTTTGTATGAAATTGAAGTCTTTATTTACCATAGTTAGAATAATCCAATTTAGGTCAAATATGCACCGTTTTGTTTGATAACTTGTTGCCATTTTGAAAGTAATTTCATTATGCCTCTTTCGTAGAAACTCTTGTCCCTATTGGCAAAAAACTGAGACAGTCGATTTTCACAAGCTTCTCTTAATGTCAATTTTTCACCAGCCAAATCATTCGCCATAGACAGGAACAGGTGGTAATCACTTTGTGCGAGGCTTGGACTATATGGTGGATGCATAAAAACCTCCAAACCAAGCTCTCGGAGCTTCTGTCGAGTCACTATCGATGTGTGAGGCCTGGCGTTGTCCTGATGAAACACAATTCCTCTCCTGTTGGCCAAAGCTGGGCGCTTCTGGTCGATTGCTTCCTTCAGACGGTTCAATTGCTGACAGTACAGGTCCGAATTAAGAATTTGGCCGTAGGGGAGCAGCTCATGGTGGATGATTCCCTGCCAATCCCACCAAACACACAGCAAAACCTTCCTGGCCGTCAATCCTGGCTTGGCCACCGTTTGTGCCGGCTCACTGCCCTTCGACCACGACTGTTTTCGCTTGACGTTGTCGTAAGTGACCCACTTTTCATCACCAGTTATCACCCGCTTCAGAAATGGGTCGATTTTGTTGCGATTCAGCAGTGATTCGCAGATGGAAACTCGGTCCATGAGGTTTTTTTTCGTTAACTCGTGCGGCACCCATGCATCGGGCTTCTTTGTGTATCCGGCCTTTTTCAAGTGGTTTCAAACGGTTTTTTTTGCAATGTTTAGCTCCTGGGCAATCGAAACGGTGCTTACATGACGGTCAGACTCGACGATTTCCATTATTTTATCGACATTTTCGACAATTGTCCTTCCGCAACGTGGTGCATCTTTGACTTTAAAATTACCAGAACGAAATCGACGAAACCAAAAATGTGCGTGATTGGCTTAAATCAAAAATGTGCGTTACAGTATCAGGACCATAAACACTATTTACATTTTCAGCTGCCTGACTTGCGTTTTCACCTTTATCGAAGAGAAATTGTAGAATACAGCGTATTTTCTCTTTGCTGGTGTCCATCTTCGACACGAGCTCAAACACTACTGAGTCAAGCAATCACAAATCTGTTTCAAAAGATTTTTTAGTACAAAATTTCATCTTTCTAACGCCATCTAGCGTAATCCAATCGCACTTATATAACGCGAGATACAGATTACTACAGCCATCTATTGCAAAAATAATGGATTTCTTTTTACTAGACCTATTATATCAAGAGATAAAATATTGTATATTGTAACTGGGTTCAAATAACCTGATGAATAAAAAGAGTGGAATGCAACGAGAAACTACCACCTTTAAAATGCCTAAGAACCAATTAAGTTGAAATACTTTTTTAGTGCACAACAGGTCGTTTGAAGCCAACGCCAAGTATGCAATATTTTTTAAGGTTATCATGACATGTAATAGGTAGATTAAAAAATGTAGGTATGGTTTAAAAGATTTATAATATCTTCGTATTCAAACAATTTAGAATAGCGATATATTATAGTGGTATAACAATTCATATAATTGGAAACAGTACAGGAAAAGGTTAATTTTGCAAAGGCTGCCCATCCCAACTGAATTATTCGGTCGGCTCCTTTCTCGTAATTGTTTCTACCTAATTGAATGATTTGGCCAAGATATGTATATTCTTGTCCCACTTCGATAGCCGACCCATTGACGGTCGATTATGTAACATAGGTATTTCAATTTCTGCAATATCATTTATCTTTAAGGAAACGAACGTCATACTGAAGATTAAATACCTACTACTGGTATTTTTTTCTTTAAGCCTTTGCGTGAACTCATTGTTATCTTAACCTTCTTTCCTTTAGAACCCTAAGGAACTCATCTTATAACAATTATTTAACTAACGGAGCGGAGAGTCAGTTCCTAACCACCCCGTGTGCGCGGATGATATACGGAGGACTTTCCCGAAAACAAACGACCCTATCTTTTCCGATGGATAGACACAATTGACAATTTATTGTTCCTCGATAACTGAATCTATTCGCTTCTTACAACGGAAAACGAACCACAGACACTCAAATAGGTATTTAGGTACGTAAAAATAAGAAAATATACTTTCTCAAATCGTAAACGAATGTTGTGAATTGAAAATCCCCTCAAAGGATTATATAAAGTTGGTTAAATCGATTTTGAGTAAGCAACTTTACTTGTTATTTCAGTATTGTACCATGAGAGGAGTCTGCCATGGGTTAAAATTTAAGTTTTCTTATCGATAAACATTCTATTTTATACTTCTTCTTCTTCGATTGCCCTACAGCCCATATCGAGCCCTTAGCCTCTAGTTTTTTTTCTATTAATTTGTGATCAATTTTTTTCTATTAATTTGTGGTTATGATGTCTGCCATTTGGAGAGGTCCAAGTCCGCAAATCGGGTAGCGTAGCTTAAATGTGGTCTGGGTCCCCTTATTAAATATATATATATATATATATATATATATATATATATATATATATATATATATATATATATATATATATATAATAATATATATATATATATATATATATATATATATATATAGATATATATATATATATATATATATATATATATATATATATATATATATATATATATATATATATATATATATATATATATATATATATATATATATATATATATATATATATATATATATATATATATTTATATTTTATATATATATATATATATATATATATATATATATATATATATATATATATATATATATATATATATATATATATATATATATATATATATATATATATATATATATATATATATATATATATATATATATATATATATATATATACATATATATGCACAAAAGCTGACGAAAGGCGCCGCTCCGCCTATAACAGCTTCGGGTAAGCGGAGGGAGCCCTCTATGGCTCGGCCATATAAAGGTCCAAGTCCGCTTGTATACGAGTATGTCTTTCCTAGGTAACTGTGTAGATGATAACCATATTCCTGGACCCAGCAAAATCTTTAACTAGGAAACCATTGTAATTACTATCCACTGTGTTTACCTGCAATATGTTGGTGTGCTGTGTCTCGGCCAATTTTTGCATTGCACCTATAACAATTTTTATATCGTTTGAGGGTATTGAGTCAAAAACATGTTCCAATTTATGGTAAAAGGTATCCTTAATTGTATCATCCTTATATTCAATTTCTTCGTGCACATTTATCATCGAAACGTTAAAGAATCTGGTTTTAATTTGGAGAATACAGATTCGCTCGTTTATGGGCCTATTTTATGCATATTTCTTATTTTTCTTCTGGTGCCGTGTCAGGTCCCCCTAACGTTGGTGATAACTGCAACGAAAGCATCTCTGTTCTGCGGTACTTGTATCAAATATCCTACCTAGGATTTTCAGCTAAAGGAGGTGTTTTTTCTCCCCTTCGCACATGACCCAAACATGAGACCTTTCTAACCTTCACACTCGACAACAGGTCCATATTGGCTCCGGCTCCCCTTAGTACGTCTGCAATACTGATCCTACCGGTCCACGGTATACAGAGTAATTTGCGGTATATCCACCTCTCAAACGCCCTCCAACCGGTTCATTTCATTTACCCTTAGAATCTAAGTTTCACAGGATGTATTAGAACAGATCATGAGTAACATTTAACTATTATTTATCGAAGTTTTACGTTCATAATATATTTTTACATAATTATCGTAATAAGCTTCAGTTTTAACTATTGACGATTTTACAAATGTTCAAAAATATTTTATTTACGGATCGCTTGTCCGTTGGTAATTAAAACAATTATTAAAGTTCCCTTTGTTCCGGCAACATTCCAAAAACCGAAATTAATTTCGTTCAACGCAATAATCATGTTCGCAATAAACAAAATAAAACAAAACATTCCAAATCGAAACAAAAGCTTTCGTTCCGTTAACAAATTTCGGAACAATCTCTTCCGGATGCTCGGGCTGTTTTGTTTGCACTTCCGGCCGAAGCTCTTCTCTCGCCACACCGGGGACCGGACAAAGCTCTGCTAAATGCTTTACTGAAGCATTACTATACTAACAACGATCAAGTGGGATAGTGCTTTCTATTCGAAAGTCATAACCTGAATTACGTAATAATTGTTCTCGATGTCCTAAAACGGCATACGCTTATTAAGCTTCGAGGAAATAGTTGATTACTTATTTTGAAAATGTTTCTTTTAAGTAACAAAGAATTACTAAAAATACAAATAAAATATTCGATTTCTTACAATACATTCAAAATTTTAACCTTTTCTATATACTTTTTGTACAGTTTTACCTACTCAAAAAATGTATGTTGTCAAATCGTTTTCAACTTAGTTTCTGAATACATGTAAACCTGTTTTTATTCCAATTCGTTATCTTGAAAATATAAAGTTTTTTTTTAATAATCTGTAAATGAATATTTTTTTTAATTTCTTGTATAAAACATTCATTCTATTTAGAAGGGAAGATAATAATTTTTAATGCTATAGACCTTTAATTATATAATAATTAAATAAAACGATGTTTTTTAACTACTTCCACTTTTGTCTTTATTTAGACAGCGACCGGTTTCGCCAGGCTCGCTGGCATCGACAGACTGGTCGGAGCCATATTGCATGTAAATTTTAAACCAAAATAGAAGTGGTATCATTTAAAAGATATCAATATTAATGTTAAAAAGGCCTGAAAATATGGAATAAAAAAGGAAATGATTTGAAAGTTTAACATTATTGACTGTTCTAATATTAGCATTTATTTATTGAAATTTTATGAATTTCTCGCAATAGCTGTGTTGCCAACCTATGCAAGCATCATCACCAATAACATGGCATCATATTTTCTTTGTAATAGCTATCGCAACAATTTCATAGAATTTAAATAAATAAATTGTGACATTATAACAGTGTTCCAAATTATACAGTTAACAAATGGAAATATTTTCACGTAAAAACTGTAATTTAAAAATAATGTTTTTTTTTCGAGAGAGAGTTTAAGAAGCCAGACATTTTCAAATACCTCCCAAATGGTCGACATTAGATTATTTTAACAAGAGCTTTATTCGTTATAACATGCAAAACACCCCCTTAATTCTATCTCCGAAAGAATACACTAATTCTATTACCTTATTTGCATTAAAAACAAACTGAAGGCGTAATATAATAGTGAATTTTTCATTAAAGAACTTCATAAATCACCTTTATAGCTGTCACGGTAATTCTCAGTAAAGGATATAGAGAATAATTAGGTATTCCTACTGAATACGTTGCGAAGGTTAAGTACTGGAGCTATGGTGGGGTTTTGGCAAAGTATGAAAGGAAAATTAGCCACATTTCTCAAACAATTGAGGCGAGCCTACAAGGCCTGGGGCAACTGATTCTTGTTCTGCAAAAAAAGGGCATTCATGAAAAATGAATTAATGATGTTATTTTGGTTGCGATGAAGTGCTATTGTCCTCTCTTGGTCCTTTCGTAACACAAATAGATTTATGAATATATATTACATAATTTGAGGAAAACATAAATTATAGAAAATTTCTCAAATTTAAGAGAAGCAACCGACGCGAATACCAACCTATAAAATGATGTCTCACTATTTACCGATAAATAAGTTGTTATGTCACATGATACATGATAAATAAGTTGTTATGTCACATGATACATAGATATATAATTTTTACATACAGCTACCTAATTATTACGAATCAAAACGTATGTTTTCTAGTGGTTGTAATTATTGTATGGACTTGTATCAAATATTTGATAATCTCAAAGACAAAACATTTTATTTTCCATTGTTTTGGCCGAAACAATATGATACTTTAACATTTTGTAACTGTTAATGAAAAAACTTTGTTTTTTGGATCACAAATGTATTTTTTTCCGACAGCTGTTTCATCAACTAATGTTGACAACATCAAGTGTTACAATAATATATCAAATGTCAAATTTTGGGATTTTTTTAATCTTTATGTGTATTTGTTTCTATGTCGATTTGAATAATTTTTATTATTAATTTAAAATTATTCAAATTGACATAGGAACAAATACACATAAAGATTCTCAAAATCACGAAAAATTGATATTTGATATATTATTGTAGCACCTAATGATCAACATTGGTTGATGAAATAGCTGTCGTAAAATAAAATACGATTGTGATACAAAAAACAAAGTTTTTTCGTTAACAGTTATAACATGTTATATTCATATATAATATAATATAAATAAAAATTCAAATGAAGCTGTAAGAAAACTGGTGAATTTATTCGTATTGATTATTTCATGCGAAATTTTATATCATTCTTCAAGAAAAATTAAGCTAAGTATTTTTTTATAAAGTTAAGGTTTACACTGTGGAATTCCATAACGAATAACTTTTTCATGAATAAAATAACTTTTTTTTTCACATTTGAGTTCATTCTTCTCAATGCTTTACACCTTCATCATGGGGAGAACGATAAAAACCCAATTATGTTTATTTAATGCGTTTATATCGTTCTCTTATTGATGAAGGTGTGAAGCCTTTGAAACATGTCGAGAAAAATAAACTCAAAAGTGGAAAAAACAGTGTTTTAATTCATAAAAATAGTCTTTAATTAAATATGCAAAATCAACATTTGATTGTTCAAAACAAAACAGCTTATTAATTTTCCATAAAATAACCCCAATCACTCAAATATATTTCAACGATATTACGCTGGTACTATTCTCAATGGACAAAATGTTTTCATTTTGCGGAGACCTTTGAAAAATAATTAAATGTACTTCCTGTGAGTTTTGTAAGGAAGCATAAAGTAATCAGAATCTTTGAAGACAAACCCATTGAAAGGAACAGAGCAATATTTCAAGTTGTTCCAAAGGAGATCAATCGGACATCGATAACCGAATCAGAGGGAGTTGCTCCGAAAGAATCTTCCGCAATATTACTCAAATCAAAGATTATTATTTATGATCGTTAAAGGAAACTGCCACTGTCAGATCATTCGGGGGTTCTTCTGTTTCCAGTTGATCAAAGGGGATGAAAGCCGTTTAGGGTTTGAATTCTCGCCCCCTCTCGGCGTTCCAATATTTGTATTCACGGTTACACGACGGGATAATGAAGGAAATTAAAAGAACAGTGGAAGTGAGTCCTTTAAGTGAGTGTGCTCGTGTTTGAATAATTTAAAGTCAAGTTTTATTGCACGAACCTCGGAGTGAAACTAAATTAACAAGGGCACTCGGTACTTTGCTCTCCTAATAACGAAAACATCCCTTAGCTTTATAAAATATTTACTATAAATTAGTAGTGTATTCATTTTAAATATGCAAGGAAAGAGTTCATTGGAATATAAAAAACAGTGTTTCTCTAATTCTCATTTGGAAGTATTTTATATAAAAACCAAATTTTAAAAGTATATTAATTGTCATATAGTAAAGTCAATGATTATTATCTTTAATTGTAAATGTACTAAATACTTATAAATGTGGAATAAGTAAAAACTAGGAGTTTTTTTTTATAATTTATGGGAATGACATTTTTCACCCTTCTAAGGCATAATCAAATGTTTGATAATGCATTCAAAAGGTGAAACCTATGTTTCTCGTGAATTATGGTATAATAAACTTTAGAATAATCTGAGAGGAATTTATTGATTATAATTTTCTTTACAATTGTGATATTGTAAAATTGAACACTTTTACCTTAGTAAAAAGCATTATGTTGAGTGAGTAGCGCCAACGGGTTTAACTCCATAGCGAGCTTACTCGTAGTTATACACAAACTGAGCTCTGAGAAAGCTCGCTTGAAATAATAAATACGTTAAATTTTATTTTTTAAATATATCAAACCGCCAAGTTCATATCAAAAATCATGAATGAAAATAATACAGATATTTTTTCAAACTTGATTAATAATCTCCAAAAACTAGTGCAAAATTTAAATCATCGCATATGTTACCTCACTTCTCGGCTGGCAGCTACAATATAATCCCCGTCTAGTCGGCGTTCATGCATTTTTCAGGCACTTTCGCAAACGACCCCCTAAGGACGCACTCTAACCCTTGGACAGTCGAAATCCATTTGCCAATACAGATGGATCCGATCACCAAACCATCCGAGCGTTATCAAACGCGGCTCTACGGTGATCGCGCCCTAACGCCACGGTCGTAGCTGCTTCTGGATTGCCACGCCGCTACGATGTCGTAGCCGAGTTCAAGTGGCCAATTTATATAGTAAACTACTGAAATGTTCACCCATTCAAAGTGATGTGTACTTACCTTTTAAAATCAATCGCAATGACTTTTATCTTGATGTACTCTTAAACCTATATGTGACCCTGGTACTTCAAATGGTACAAGCAAACGAACTGTTTAAACTATAATATAATATAATATAATAATATTCTTGGTTCTGATTTTGAAAATTTGGTTTGGTTCATATGGTGCTCCCGTCAATTTGGAGATATTTTGTGTATATGTGAATTGTTTTGGTCAATTTGATTGTTGCTGCTCTTTATGATAGTTATTTGTGACAAAAAATACGTTTTTACTGTTTTGGTGTTAAAACTATATAAGCTTTTTCGTTTATAAAAAGAATTTTGACAGGTGTAAAAATAAATTATTCATTTGTTCCAATGACAATTTGAATAAATTTTCAATAATATTTTTAAGTTCTTGCTGGTGTTGGATTGTTTTAAGTGCCTAATTACAGTAAATTAAAAAAAACAGTGAATAACGTGGAATAAAAATTATATAAACACAAATATCCGGATCGTCCAGCTGACGACAAGTGCACCATCTAAAATAACATAATGTGTTAAATTATTTTTCTTTGTTATTTTATTTTATATAATTGTATTTCAGATAATTTGTTTTAAATTTATTATGTAGACGTTGAACGATCGAAGTGTGCGCGGGAGATGCCTTTTGGTGGCGATGAGGTTCGCAACCCATCACACCGCTTCTCTCGCGATGGCGAAAAGAGAAGGATGGAGTACCGCATCGATTAAAGTGTGGCAGTCCATTCTTTCTGCCTACCCTTTCGGGGAGACGGCGTGATGGTTAGTTAGTTAGTTAATATTAGGTCCTTACATATGAAATTGGCGTTTTGCCGTTCTGGCAACTTTGATCTCAAATATCTTCTCTTTGGTTAAGTATTTCAAATTCAAATTTATACAGCTATTTACTCAAGTATTTGTATTTTGAAAATTATAATTCATTTGTTTTTCCCTCAATTGTTTTTTTTTCTTTGCGTCACTCAGTTTACAAAATGGAAAACTTGAAATATCGCGTTATTTACGAGTACGAGTTCCACCGTGGCACCAGTGCTGCAGAAACGGCTCGAAGGATTAATGATGTGTATGGTGACGGTGCCGCAAAAGAAAACACAGTGCGTTTTTGGTTCCAACGTTTTCGTTCTGAAAATTTCGACCTGCAGAACAAACCCCGTGGACGGCCGAAGGCCAAAGTTGATAATGAAGAATCGAAGGCTATTGTGGAAGCGGATCCATCAGAAAACCACGTCCGAGTTAGCTGCAGGCTGCAGTGTTAGTGATAAAACTGTTTTAATCCACTTGAAGCAAATTGGGAAGGTGAAAAAGCTTGAAAGGTGGGTACCTCACGAATTGAGTGAAGCAAATCAACAAACGCGCGTTGACTGCTGCGTTGCATTACTCAACCGGCACAATAATGAAGGGATTTTGAATCGAATCATTACCTGTGATAAAAAGTGGATCCTGTTTGATAAACGGAAGCGCTCATCGCAATGGCTGAACCCTGCCGAACCAGCCAAACCATGCCCCAAGCGAAAATTGACTCCAAAAAAGTTACTTGTGAGCGTTTGGTGGACTAGTGCTGGTGTCGTTCACTACAGTTTTCTTAAATCTGGCCAGACGATTACGGCAGATGTCTTTTGTCAGCAACTGCAAACCATGATGGAAAAGCTAGCTGCTAAACAACCGAGGCTGGTTAATCTCTCTAGGCCACTGCTGCTTCATGATAACGCTAGACCACACACTGCACAACAGACGGCTACCAAATTAGAAGAGCTTCAATTGGAATATCTAAGACATCCACCGTACTCTCCGGACCTTGCCCTAACAGATTACTATTTTTTTTTTCGAAATTTGGATAACTTCTTGCAAGGGAAAAAATTCAACTCCGATGGGGCAGTCCAAACCGACTTCAAAGATTTTATTGATTCCCGTTCGAATGTTTTTTTTGGTAAAGGGATCGATGAACTACCTATGAGATGGCAAAAGCAATGGTACATACTTTGATCAAATAAATATATTATATTTTTTAAAAATCAACTTTATGTTCCTTCTATACAAAACGCCATTTCCATATGTAAGGATATAATAAAATAATTAACTAAAACGATGTATTTTTAACTACCCTTACTTTTGTATTTATTTCGACAGCAACCGGTTTTGCCGGACTCGCTGACATCAACAGACTGGCCCGTCGATGCCAGAGAGTTTGGCAAAACCATTCGCTGTCGAAATAAAGACAAAGTATAAGTTTATTCTATATTCGCCATAATTTTGTGTTGCAGATTCATTGAACAGTGTTTATAACTTGAAAAATGTTTATTATCATGATGAAGGGGCTACTGTGTCCGAAACATGTTTGCACTTGAATTTTAATTTTAAAATAAATTATTGTTGTTTTTAAAGTAATAAACATTGTTTAAAAATGGAAGTCGTTAAAAACATAGTTTTTTTTTAAATTATTATTTAAAACGAACTTCCATAGAGAGATAATATTCTCACGAATGTTTTATTAATTAAAACACTGTTTTTCCACTTTTGGGTTTATTTTTCTCGGCATGTTTCGAAAGCTTAAACCTTCATCATCGGGAGAACGATAAAAATTGAGTTTGTAGCGTTCTCTCGATGATGAAGGTGAAAGCCTTCGAAACATGTGGAGAAAAATAAACACAAAAGTGGAATAAACAGTGTTTTAAATTCATAAAAATTTGTCATTATGGAATTCCACAATGTTAACGCACTAAGTTTATCTAAAAATAATATTTTCAATCGTCATCATTATCAATCTTCATCATCATCAGCCTGTACCCGTTCTCTCCTAGACATATAGGCCTCCTCTATCTGCTTCCATGTATGTCGATCCTAGGCGTCCCTCCATTGAAGTAAAGGACGTCCTGTATTTCGGTTCTCAGTTCTAGGACACCAGCAAGAAAGTCGTTTTTTTCATCTATCGTCAAAGTTACGAGCAATATGGCCTGCCTAGCGTCATTTTAGCGCTGCCACACTTCCGATGATGTCTGACACTCGAGTGATGTGATTAAATTACACAATAGTACATGTGTCCAATTGAAACGTCTTAAATACTCGTAGTATGTCCACCATTAAAATGAAATAACATTTTCGTTTGATAATGCTATAGAATAGAGAAACAATAACATATCTCATTTGTTTAAGAAAATTTAAAAAATCCAATATTATAAGCTTTCAAATTGTTGAAACAATGTTTAAAAGGAAAAGACTCCAAATATTGGAAAGTATTTAGCCTCATTATCGTCGTATTTGTTCATGTGTTACTGTGATGATGCATTTTTTCACGCTGCGAATTAAAGGTTTTTATATTTGTAATGTCTATTAGTATTAATAAATGAATTGCAATAAAAAACGAATTTGAGAAAAAATCTTACTAACGATCGTGCCGTCTCTCCAAAGGGATAGGTAGAAAGAATGGATCAACACATGTTTCTGTCCAGATATACTTCTATTGATTCCCCTACATTCATACATCGTGTCATGCACGTATTTGGCCTGAAAATTATTGTAATATTTTATTGATTTGATTGGGTCACGTTTTCCTCGGCCTTCTTCTATTTCTAGTTCCGTTTACGTGATTTACATATACTTTCTTCATCTTTTTGTCTTCATTAATTATTTCCGTATTTTCAAACCATCTTACTGTTTCTTTCCTTATTTTGTTTATAACACATTTCATTCGCACTGCATTTACTTGTTATATTTGCATTTGACACTCAATCATAAACAGATTTACTACACATTTGTCTAAGAAATCTCATGTACTCGTATACTGCATTTATTGAACTTTCATCCTTATTTTCCCCGTTTATTGCTTTTTTCTATACAAAAGAACACTAGAACACCACGATGAACGGCCATCTTAGCATTTTTGAATAAAATAAAATACTCAGAAAGTTTCTCTTCGTACTAATTATAGTAATACTGAAAACGTTTCTATACATCTAATTTCACTTCTCACATCGAAGCATGACGTTCTATACTTACTGTTCTTACCATAGTATGTACACACACCCATACCTTATTTCATGTATTGTAAACAAGTACATATGTGCGATGACGCATTACATAAAGGATCAAAGGTTTTAATGCGCACTATTATCCTTATAAGTACAACAGATATGCCAAAACCACTTCGAATATTTAATCACAACCAAAATACGAGGCTCTAATCAAAGTATTGGGGTTGCGCTCACTCCCTTCCAGGGGTTGGGATGTTCGTTTGATTTTATCCAAATCAGGTGTATTATTTAATATTTCGTACAAAAGCGAGCATTATTTGCTTTGGATTTACGTGCTAAGATATAACCTTTAATTAAGCTGATTAGCCTAAGCCAAAAGGTACGAAGGAATTTGTGTTCATCTCTTATACAAATTTCACTAATGTATTCAACTAAAATCATGCTTCCACTTAACGTTAGATTAAGCTTTTAAAAATATAATGAAGTTTTGGTCTACCTTATAAAGGTGAAATTAAAGGAAAAATTTGATTTTTAAACAGAAGAGATTTAACATATATTTTATTGGAGACGTATTCACCTTCAAAGTTGTACATAAAAAAAATATTATTTATTGTATTCTACAGTTGTTTTATTGCATGAAAATTTATGACATAAATTCTAAGTCTGTAATTACTGTTATAAGATTTAATCAAAGATTGATTTTAATTTTTTTAATAGAAAATTACTAGAAATTTTGTAAAAAATACTTAATACAGAATAAATTAGTTATCTTGGACGAATGCATAATGAAACTGTATTTGATTAAAAGTCAAAGGTAAATATAATCAGAAGTAAATGAAGTTCTAATACAACATGTGCATGTGTTATAAACAAAAGAATCAAAGGATCATTCAGATGAATTGGACATATGAGAAAAATGAATGAAAAAACTCCGAGGCGACCCTATTAAGCAATTAGATTGCTCTATAAATTAGCAGGTTGGTTCTGCAGTGTGACAAATAAAACAATATGTACTGTCTTCGCCGAAAGTAATTCTCAAGGACAAATAGACCTTCATCACTCAGGACATCCGAGTTATGTATAAGGCCACCAATCAGCTGAAAGAAGTGAATATTTCTCTTTCTTGTTTTTTTTAATGTGTACAAATACTGGATTTTACTCATTGCGGGTTAATCATTTTTAAGGATTAATAGTATCTCAATAGAGACGAAGATGTAAATTGTTTTTTTCGAAACAGAATATGGTAGTCGAGGCGTTTACATGACTCACGACCTGTCATTGGTTGGGTTAAGCGATCGCTTTATGTTTAACAACATTCCCCATTCCTCCCTTCTTATGACCACCACGTCTGACAATTTTTTGAAAGAAATATAATCTAAATAGATGGCGCTAGTGTAGATTGACCTAAAAATGTGAAGTGTTCTTAACATAGTAGCCTTTCAAAATTTTGTCAGACGGGATGGTCGTAAGAAGGGAGGAATGGGGAATGTTGTTAAGATAAAGCGATAGCTTAATCCAACCAATGACAGGTCATAAGTCCTGTAAACGCCTCGACTACCATATTCTGTTTCCAAAAAAAAAACAATTTACATCTTTGTCTCTATTGAGATACAATTAATCCTTAAAAAAAATTCCTTCTCCCCAACGATTGTTTTTTTTTATTATCTGTGTCACGTTTAATTACGGACAACTGATTTTTAGTGAAAATAATGTTCTAACAATAAATATGTGCTTTCAGGGGTAATTACAATAATCTTAGATTACTATGTTAAATAATTGTGAAATTGTGAAAGTAATTAACTAGCTTAAAGCTCGATGTTTGAGATAGAATGAGACAATTACTCGCCGCACATAAACAACCACTGACGAATAGGCTTCATTATTAGCCCAAAGTAGGCTTAAACTGTAAAACATCGTAAACCGAAAGCTCTGTCTGCCACCCAATAAGTGGGCGACTTTATAAACTTGGAACGCGTGGTCGTATCGAGAATACTAATCGACAGATCTAATAACGGCTGGCTGCGTTTACTCGCAAGTAGGCCATAGAAATCATGGAGCATTCTTGCGTCGGCCGCTATTGAGTTACGGAATTGAATAGTTAATGCTATTTTCAGTTTAATAATCGCTTGTGGCGCGTCCTTATGCCAACAATTGGAAACAACCCTACAGGGTGGCCCAAGTTTTCATGCTTACAAATAACTTTGTTAACTAACCATCACTCGTCACGTCTCCCCGAAGGTGTAAGTCTCCTAATGAATGAATAAAAAGAATGGACCGCCACACTGTTCTTTTCTGATACACTTATCTCGCTTGTTCAACATTCATACATTTTGTCATGCACGCACGTCGATTTCTCCGACAACTCACGTGGCTGACAATACATATTTGATTTTTTTTTCTTGCCACGTTTTCCTCGGTCTTCCTCTACTTCTAGTTCCAATTGCATCGTGAACATTCTTACTTCATTCATTATTTCCATGTGTCTAAAATATATTAATGATCCTTTCATTATTTTGTTCATAGCACTATCATTCGCACTGCATTCACTTCTTATATTCGCATTTGATACTATTAAACTCGTATGTATAGATTTATCACATATTCATCTATCTCTTTTCTACTGCAATTATTCTACTTTCATTTTTATTCTGCAGAAAACGGACGTTTTTATTTGTATTAATTATCTTATATGGAGTTAAACATCATTTACATGACAGGACCCGCAAAACGTTTTTAACGAGACCAAAAAAAGTAATATATCTAACTAACTAACTATCTAACTATCACACTATCTCTCCGAAGGGGTAGGCAGAAAGAATGGACTGCCAAACTTTTCTTTCCTGACATATTTCTCTCGCTTCCTCAACATTTATACATCATGTCATTCACGCGCGTCGATTTATCGGACTCCTCACATGGCCGACATTCAATATTTGATTTTTTCAATCGTACCACGTTTTCCTCAGTCTTCCTTTATTTCTGATTCCATTTACATCGTTAACATATAATCATCGTCTAAGAGATCTCATTTCTACTGCATTTATTCTACTTTCGTCCTTCTTTTGCCAGTTCCACGCTTCGCTTTTAAACATAAGGGTCGGTAGAAGAACACCAAAAGTAATATAAATTAGATATTTTACTGTTTTGGTCGAAACACTATGATATTTTAACATGGGGCATTATATAAATGTACATTTGATAATGCTTTTGACTGGTGAAATATGTCATTTACACAAAATATAATAAAAGTTCTAGAAAACAGACGTATTCTTTGGTATTATTTTAAAAAATAGTTAAATATCATTTAAATGACAGCATCTGCAAGATTTTTTTATCCAGACTAAAACATAAATTAGATAATTCATTGTTGTGGTATTTCACTATGATATTTCAACATTATTAAGTGTTTTCATTTTGAAATAATGTTATCATACGTCAATAAAATGTGTTTAAATTCATTAAAAAAATCATAACAAATATTAATAATATGTTTTTAATTTCGCTTGTGTATACACCAGCTAGGGTCAGCCAATACAATATGGCAGCCATCCCTTCTGCGCCAGTATTTCGGATATTTGGTGAAGTAAACAGTACCAAGTGCCCTTTTATGAGCATACTTCGGTGTCCTTCATTAATACTTAATCGATTTTGAAATTCAGTTATCATTTTAAGTAGCTTTCCTCGAAATTATTAAGTGTTCGACTAAAGTGAATCTCTGTACATAGCACAGCGTATCATTATACTCAAAATAATTTATATGTAACCTAATTTGAAACATATTTATTGTTTCTAGAACAATGATGTCAAACTCCATATTAAATTAATAATGAAACAAAACGATGTTTGTTTTATAAACTGCTTTAAATTTTTGTCTTTATTTCGACAACGACCGTGTTCGCCAGGCCATAGCATCGACAGAATAGTTACATTGTTATAAACTTACTATTTTATTGACATACAGACCAGAGGTAGTAAACGAAATTTTATACTAATATTATATTCAAATAATTACGTAAAATTCACTGAATTAAAATTTTTCTTTTCTTTTGGTGCCGTGTCAGGTCTCCCCAACATTGGCGATCATTGCAACAAAGGTATCTCTATCCTACGCCACTTGGAACAGGTTCTTAACTCTTGTTATTCCTATCCATTATTTGATGTTTCGCAGCCCGGATAGCTGCCTTCTACGAACTCTCCAACGTCCCTCCACTTTACCCATTAATATCAGCCGAAGGAGGTGGTATTATTTTCCCCTTAGCACATGACCCAAATATGAGACCTTTCTAATTTTCACACTCGACAACAGCTCTCTTTTGGCTCTGGCTCTCTGTAGTATGTCTGCATTACTGACCCTATCGGTCCACGGTTTACGGAGAATACTGCGGTATATCCACATCTCGAATGCTTCTAACCGGTACATTCACTTTCAGAGTCCAGGTTTCGCAACCATATAGTAGAACAGACCATATATAACATTTAATCATTCATTGTTAATTTTATAAGGATTAATTGTATCTCAATAGAGACGAAGATGTAAATTGTTTTCTGGGAACAGAAGGTGGTGGCCGAGGCGCTTACAGGACTTATGACCTGTCATTGGTTGGGTTGAGCGGTCGCTTTACGTTTAACAACATTCCCCATCCCGCCTTATGACCACCACGTCAGACAAATTTTTGGAACTTGTATATATGGTAGATTTCCACGCCTATCTTTACATTTTTAAGTTCACTCTACACAACTTCTGGTACCATTTTACATCATGAACATATAATTTTTTTACCATTCTTTTTTCATTCTTTCCATATGTCGAAACCATCTTAATGATCGATTCATTATTTTGTTCATGACACCATCATTCGCACCGCATTCACTTCTTATAATTTCATTCGACACTATCATACACAGAGTATCCACACATTCGTCTAAGAGATCTCATTTCTACTGCATTTATTATACTTTCATCCTTCTTTTGCTAGTTCCATGCTTCGCTTCCATACATAAGGGTCGGTAAAAGAACACCATTGTGCACTGCCATTCTAGCTTTTTTGGAAAGGTTTTTGTTTGCGATGACACCTTTAAGTGCACCATTCACTTTGTTGCCTGGCCCAACCCTTCTTTCAACATAACTGTCCGTTCGGCCATCCGCTGTGAACATGCTACCTAAATACGTAAAAAATAATCAGTATTTCGTAAATGTAAAAATATTTTTAAAAAAATAATCAAAGAACACAAAACATCATTTTGTTTTTATTTAATCCTTTGTGTCCTGATCCAATAAGATGTTCCAAATAAAAAGACCTGATTCTTTCCATCGCAGAAAGCCCCGGTGTGCTCTTAGCAGCCATTTACTTGGCCCGTACAGCAGAATGTTTTCTATAGTTACTCCGACATGGGATTAATGCCGGCCAATATTTCACGGGAATCAATATTTCTCCCGAAGAGCAAACAAAAAACGTATTATGTAAAATTCACAATTCCCGGAATCACGTCCCATTTACTGCGCTCACATAAAGGTTATTGGAATACCCCATTGATGGAGATTTATTATTTAGTACATAAGGTAAGCTAGCAAATATTTTTATCAAACAAAAATTCTATGTACGATATATAATTAACATTCGTAGTAGATGAAAAACATTCTCATGGGTGTACGGACCACCTTCCATACAAAAATAAAAAAAATCCCATAATACTATTATTGTGAACACTATATGTATTTTATCTATTAAAATTGCACATTATCTACAACAACAACAACAACAAACCATGATGCCGTTTTCCCATAGGTGTAGGCAGAGGTGTAGGCAGAGGTGTAGGCACATTCATACAGCGAGTCATACACGCACGTCGATTATTCCGACTTCTAACATGACCAACCTTTAAAATTTGATTAATTTGGTCATGCCATGTTTCCTCGGTCTGCTTCGACTCCGTACTCCATTTATATCATTACCGTATACTTTCTTAACCATTCTTTTTCCATCCATGCGCTCCATATATCCGAACAAACGCAGCAATCCTTTTATAATTTTGGTCATATTATAATACTGTCTTCCGCTCTACATTCCTTTCTTATTTGAGATTCTGTCATATATCGTTCTACCACACATATGTCTTAGGCACCTCATCTCTACCGCATTTATTGTGCTCTCATCCTTCTTCTGCCAGTTCCTTGCTTCGTTTCCATACATTAGGGTTGGGACCAGAACTCCATTGCGAACAACCGTTTTCGCTTTCATTGATAAATTCTTTTTTCTAATAACTATATTTAACTAAATATAAACTACAAAGACTCTTTAACCAGTGTTCAGAGGAAGGATATACGCCGCTCGACTGGAGGAGGACTGTTATCACATTATCTATATTGTATATAATAATAAAATAAAACTATGTTTTTTATAACTACTTCCACATTTGTCTATATTTCGACAGCGAATCTAGCAAAACCGATCGCTGTTGAAATAAAGACAAATGTGGAAGTAGTTAAAAAAAAACATCTTTTTATTTAATTATTATATTATTTAAAATGAACTTAGATCAAGAGATTTCAGTTAAATAATTTGATTATATTTTATATATTATAATTTTATATTTGTGCCTTAATCAACATTTGATAATGCCTTTGAAAGGCGAAACATTTCATCCTCATAAATTTTAATAAAGCTAGAACAAAACGGACGTTTTAATTCGATTAATTATTTAATATGGAGTTTTACATCATTGTTAGAGAAACAAAAAAACATTTGGTATTAGTGTTTTTGTTTTTGTAATTATTATCACTTATAAGAATCCTTTTCTTTTTAAGGTTATTGTTTCCGTCATTAAAGATGACTCCGTTTGTATCCAATAAATTAACACTAACTTTTTTTATAAAAATATGTATTTTATTTACATAACAGTGTTAAAAAAAAACGTTAATTTTATCTACAAAATGTGCATTGAAATTATATTCATTCTTAATTATTCATTCATTTTCATCAAACAATTTTATTTCAATCATTTTTGCTCAAGTGTAACTTATATTTCATGTAAAGGAATTTATTTTCTTTTCATCTTTTTTTACACAAGTACCTACTTACAACTTTTCCAAAATCAAAACCTTTTAAAGAACATGAAAATGCTTATTACAATATTTTTCATAAACAGATAATATTCTCTTGAACGAAAGGTAGATGAAATTATATTCGTATCAATTTCAGAATTTTTCACACACCTTTTTAAAAATTTATTTCACCTAAATCCTTATAAATAACAGATTATTTAATAATAAGCATTAACAAGATGCCTGCTGAAAAAAACATCGTTGTTATTTTTTGGGTCAAAATTGTATTTCTGAAAATGTTTAAAAATATGTTATTATATGTTGTCATTGCTTCAAGCTATTTCATTTTATTTTCTCATTAATCTCACATTATAACTCCCAACAACAAACTTTGGTAAAGAAAGTTGAAATATTGTGCTATTCTTCGTATTACATATTATATATTAAATCAAATCTCAATATATTTTAAGTCATATTTACCAGGAATCGTAACGGTTAAGGATATTTAAGACATAGATCCGATAAGAAGACCTTCGTGGCAGAGTGGTAAGAGTTATAACTGCTATACCTAAGGCCCGGGTTCGATTCTTGGCCATGGCAGTGTGAATGTCACGTTGTCTTTGGTCTGGTGTAGAATTCACGTAACCATAAAATGGTGATAGATTAGCTACCCATTACATGTCATGATAATTGATTTAATAGCAATGCACTAATGGCGGTAGCCTTTCACATTGCGTTAAGAAGATCTTCTGCTTAATGCTTAAAATACAATCTTCATATATGGCGTTAGTGTGTAGATTGAAAAAAATACCATGCAAATGGTGGTGTTGCAGATTAACATATAAACAACTTCCAAAAAATTTGTCAGACATGGTGGTCATAAGAAAAAAATGCGGAATGGGAAATGTTGCATAACATAAAGCGTGCGCTTAACCCAACCAATGACAGGTCATAAGTCCTGTAAACACCTCGATCAACCATATTCTGTTTTCAATTTGGATCTTCGTCTCTGTTGAGATACAATTAATTCTTGAATTTTATAATATTTAAAATATGAATCACTGAAGAAGGACTGGTTGTCCGAGACATGTATGATTTGTAATTTTATTAGTGTTACAAAGTATTTAAAAAAGAAAAAGACAAATAAAACATCTACAACACAAAGTATGGCGAATATCCAAGAAACATATATTCTTATTTATTTTTGTAATCATATTTTCTTTCTTCTTCTTCGTCTTTTCGTTAGGCTGGCCTCTCTTGTAATGTTGTATGACGTCGGGGGAGACGGTAGCCATCAGAAATCTGATGATCACAACGTATGGGATTCTGGATCGCATGTCTGTATCTTCTGCATTGTCTGCCCCATCTGACAATATATCTCATCTCGAATTCTGCAAGATTTCTCAGATAGCCATGTTCGTCACTCTATCTCTAAGAGTCTTCATTCAACTTATGGATTCGAGTCTTTCCGTGACACCGACGATATCGGTAATACTCCTAACAAGCTTGTCGAAGTAACATGAACAATGTGTGTTTCATAATTCCGAAACGTAATATGAGTGGATTATAGACAGTGAAGAACTTAAATCAGCCTGTTTCAGTATATTACATCAAAACAAACATTTGCCAACATGACTAATTAAATACAACATGTTTTGGTGTATTAATATATCGTATTCTCTAAACAAGTTAATGTACACTTAGGTATTTGTCAAAAAGTAAAGTCGCTCTTGAAAACAGACACAATTGAAGATCCCGGGGGATTCTGGAGTTCATTAAATAACCCTCCAGCAAAAGCACGCTTTCGACTACACAAAAAACAAGGTAGTAAATCCATTCGCGTATATTCCTCTTCCTTATTAAACAAACAACAAGAAGTATAATATTCTCCGTAAGCATCTGTTTTCAAAACTCGAGACAGTAAATATGTCCAACCGTTCTGAATAGAGGTGTATCGAGAAATTCTTCTTTTTTTTTATCATCAAAATTATTAACGACATACATTTCTCATATTTTTAAACTTACTTTTTATGAACTATTTAACAGTTTATTCGAAAAAGTATGCAGAGAGAATGGACCGCCACATTGTTCTACATCTTTCCTTATTGATCAAACTTTTGAGTCCGTTAATGAAATAAATTATTTGTATTAAGATTTTACTACGTTTTTCTGATCTTTTTTTTCCATTCGTACTACCTACTAAATTTTTTTTTTTTTTTAATATTTTTTATGACTCTTTTTTTATATACTTACTTACTTTCTATGGCCATACAACTCTTGAAGAGTTTGAGCCTCTTTGATGATTTTTCGCCAAGCTCCTTGATCCGGCGCCTTTTGCTCCCAGCATTCCGATTCGCCCAACCTAGCCAGGTCAGCCAGGACATTGTTCATTAGGCGCTGTCTAGACCTTCCTAGAGATTTTACTCCAGTCGGTCTAGACGCGTACAGGGTCTTGAGTGCTCTGGTCTCTTTGGCTCGGCATACGTGCCCAATCCATGCTAGGCGACTGGTTCTCAAGGTGCTCGTTATAAGGGGCTTCTGGGTCATCGTACGGATCTCTTGGTTGGTCCTATGCCTCCAAGTTCCAGCTGCAACACCGGGTCTGGGTCCCAGGATAATTCTAAGTATTCTATTCTCAAACCAGTAGATTCTTCGTTGTTCTTTTAGAGTCATTGTCCGTGAAGATAAGAACCATGTGTCACCACTGGCTTGATGATGGTGTTAAAAATACACATCTTGGTATTTCTGGATAGAAGCTTGGACTTTAGGAACGTTTGCAAGGAGGAAGCAGCTCGTAGGCCCTTTTGAACTTTGTGTTCCAACGTGACAATAAAATGGCGATAGATTGGCTACCTATCACATCTCACGAGAATCAAAAAAATATATATTGTATACAGTAATTGGGTTCAAACGACCTGTTATATACAAAAAAAAAAAAAAAAAAACTCAATAGAGACAATAGAGACGAAGATATCGTTAGCTTCCGTCATGACCGTACCGAGATAAGTGAACTCTATTAATGAATTTGTTTATATATCAAATTATAATTGTTACAAGTCTAATCATTACAAGGCAAATAAAAAATACACACAATAATGTTTTTAAACTGAATTGTATTTTCACTGAACTAACTAGGTACTCAAAAAGTATTCGTATAAAAAAAATCTGGTGAATTATTCCCAACTGAATTGTTGTATAATTATCTTTTACGATTTGCGTAAGTTATTGAGTTATTCTTTAACTTTATCAAACACGAATCCTGAAATTTTCCTATATACCATCATTTTTAAACTAAACATTATTGTGACTCGTTGAATCCGGCCCTGGCCCAAGTTACATTTACATTTTATAGTAGCACTCATTGAATTATCGCTACTTTGGAGGAATCCTTATTGCTTACTCAGCCATACATCGTCTTTTCGCAATTTCCGTTTTTGGAAACCGTCGAATTAATCAGGAAGAAAACATTTCTAATTAAGTTTCGCTCGAAAGAAAAATGCTTTGATCGTGAATTCGAAGAAAGATTAAGAATTTTCAATGACTCTCTGTTTATTTTATAAAAACTTCCACAGCGAAGTCTCGCCTTCCGATCGTCCTCTAAAAGCCCCTTTGAAAATGAACGATTAATTAATGTAATAAAAAAAACACCGCGGAGTTGTGACTCTGATTCAAATTTGGTTCAAAGCCATTTATTTTTCAATTGCGATCCTACATACAAAGTGTTGCTTCGCCGTATGCTTGGTAATTACTTTCTAATCTCTCCAAATGCTTAGGTGTTATTAAACATTTTCGTAATTGGAGCAAAGTAATGTTTATGCATGGAGAAAGTACGGCATCAAATGTTTATCTAAGATGAAATACCTTAATTATTAATCTAAAACCCAAAACATTCCAACTACTCAAAGAAAGGATTTTATTATAAGTCTTTGAAATATCTTCAAAGAGATCTTATAAGTTCTGAGAACTTCACATCAAAGGATCATGAGTTTGATGAGCTGTTGTGTTTTTATCCTTATGATGACGATTAACGTTTTTTTGAGTTTATAATTGACTTTTTTCGTCATTCTGCATCTACAACTAATTAAAAAATGTACTATATTAGAACCAGAACTGAAAAGGATGTGTTAGACAATATAAAAGCCCGTAAGGTTTTGTATTGTGGTCATGTGCTAAGGGGAGAAAAATATGAATTACTGCACCTGATCATTTAGAACAAAATAAAGGGTCGACAAGGTGTTGGCAGTAGCCGACTGGTTTAAAAATAGGACTGTACTGGCTTAAAAAGCGTAGAGTAGCTGTTTCGAGCTACCAAAGTCAGATATGCCTACTCTTAAATGTGTATTATTGCTCTTGTATTGCTATGTGTGTACGGCGGGACATCGAGGGAGAGTAGCTTAGCTTAAATGTGGTCTGGGTCCCCCTTGGTTGCAAATATACTTTTTTTTTTGTTAACGTAAGTCCTGCATGGACGTAGGACGGGTCTAGGGAGTGCACGAGTGAAGCTGACGAAAGGCGCCGCTGCGCCTATAACACCTTCGGGTAAGCGGAGGGAGCCCTCTATGGCTCGGCCCTAATTTTTTTTTTTTTTTTTTTACGTATACAACAGGCCGTTTGAACCCAATTACTGTATACAATTATATTTTATAGCTATTATATTGATTCTCGTGACATGTGATAGGTAGCCAATCTATCGCCATTTTATTGTCACGTGAATTCTACACCAGACCAAAGATAGTGTGACAACCACACTGCCATTGCCGGGAATCGAACCCGGGACCTTCTGTATGGAAGTCAGAGCTCTAACCATTCTGCCACGAAGGTCGTCGTCATTAAAAATCATTCTCAAATGATCAGCATCCGGGGCCTGATTTGACACCGAAAGAAGAAGAATAATAATTTTAAACGGTTCTTGTTTAATTATATCAATAAAAAAATAGTCATCAAAACATATTCTTCAATTATTGTAAATAAAAGCAATAATGTTTCAGATATTTCTGATCTTAGTATGCTTATAAATATCACCCTTTTTACCAAGGGGATAGACAGAAATGGTGTTCCCCCTACTCCTATTTCCTCTTCACTTACACAGGTTGTCACGTACAATTACAATCGATGTTTCCATTCACACCGTTTACGTTAATTTTATTCATTGTTTCTAGAACAATTATGTCAAACTTCAAATTTGGTAGGTGGTAATATAAATCCCGCGTCTCAGATCGAGAAGTTGCGTCTGCATATGAATAAATATATGCACTCGTCTATATTACAATATAGGCAACAATCCTGCTGTATTGCACCCCACTTTGGCCTCGGACGTCCACGCGCACGCACGTCTTTGTGCGCGTACTACTCTATTTCAATTCAATCAACGCTTGTGTCTGTATCTATCGAAATAAATATGTTCTACTACAACCTTTGACTTTAACTTGTAACATTTGCAACAAGTATTTAAAATTGTATTCCAAATATTGGAAGTATACTAAAAAAATATCACATTATCCAATACTTAATGGGAATGATACCGTTCACCTTACTTGAATGTTATCAAATATCCAAACTATCAATGTGAAATTTATTTTATGTACAATACGCGTTCACATTTTAAACAGGTAAATATCCATCTCACGTTCGTCTTAAACACCTAATTTGTTTGATGTTCAAAATCAAAAAGTCGTTATTGTTTATTAAAGTTAAATTAATATGAATGAAAACGTCTGTTTTCTAAATGTTAATATTTTATAAGAATGGCATATTTCACCTTGCTAATGCAATATTATATTTTGATATTTTAAAAAGAATTTTTTAAAGTTTCTTGAACAATGATGTAAAACTCCATATAAAATAATTAATACGAATGAAAATGTCAGTTTTCTATAAGTTTTATTATATTTTATGGGAATGACATATTTCGCCCCTCTAAAGCATTATGAAATGACATTTGATAATGCCATAGAAGAGCAAAACATGTCATTCCCATAAAGTATAATAAAATTTCTAGAAAAATAACATTATAATAATAATAATAATAATATGCTAACTTTTAAAGCGCCGTTTTTGTGATGTAATCACCTCAAGGGCACATTAAGACGTGTTTTAAATCTTAAAAATCTAAATGTGACCGCTTAAAAAACGATCGGTTTAAAAGTATAGTAGAACAGAGTATAAATGTTTAAATTGGGTATGAGATATGAAAAAGATGGGTTTTCAATTTAGATCTGAAATCTGTCGGATCATTTATGCATCTAAGGTGTGAAGGGAGATTGTTCCAAGCTGATGGACCGGCTACCGCGAACGCTCGATCCCCGAAATTTGTACTGGGGCAACGCTTCGGCTCAACTAATCTTCCTATTGCTGAGGAGTTCGCCGAGCGAAGTGTGGATTTCCGTGAATTTAGGCTGTCCGTTATACAGAGTTCAGATATATAACTTGGTGCCATTCCATGTAGCGCTTTGAAGACTGTCCAGCAGAGTTTATACTGGATTCTTTCTGGACTTTTAAGCCAGTGAAGTTCTTTGAGATGTTGTGTTATATGGGACTTTTTTGGAATGCCTTTAATGAGCCTTGCTGCTGCATTGAACGCAGATTGAAGTTTGTTTATTTGTTGTTTTGGAATGTTTGCATAAATTCCATTACAATAATCTAGTCGTGACACAACGAATTATAAATTATTCAATTATTTAAAATGCATTGGCTACGACATTTTTATCCGTGACTACTT